>JAUMHE010000079.1:10646289-10665921 GCA_032359235.1 Enteromius mattozi
GACAAAACTGGCTGGGCCCCAGTTAGAGAGCCCAGGTGACACCCATCTGGGCCCCACATAAGTGTGCTGGCTGGGTATGCATGTTTGTTTTTTTTTGTTACTTGCTGTTCAATTTCTGATTGGCTGTCTGTTGCCAAGTGTCCAGCAGCAACAAGCAAACACTGCTCCGTTTCACAAATTTAGCACCGCAATGCCGGGTTAACACCACAAATATGGTGCTAAGCCTGTTCCAGAGCAGGGTTTATAACCCTGGGTAAAATAAAGTCCTAATCCCTCTTTCAAATTACAAGTGTGACATGTGTCTTTACCTGGGGTAAGGAGACGAATTGTTAAATAAATGTTATTTTTATTTTCTTTACGTACGAAAAGTATTCCTGTCGCTTCATAAAATACAGATTGAACCGCAGATGGACTATTCAGACAATGTCTTTCATACTTTTGTGGACCTTGACAGTGTTCATTACTTGGCAGTCAATGAGACAGTGAAAAGTTTTCATCCACAATGTCTTAAATTGTGAAGACGAAGATGAACAAAGCTTTTACGGGTTTGGAACAACGTGGGAGTAAGTGATTAATGACAAAATTTTCACTTTAGGTTTGGAGTACCCCTTTAACGATACTCTGTAATTTTTTTCATGTGTTTACACATTCATACTTTCGAACTGTTGTATAAACTAGGGCTGCCCCCTAATAGTCGACTAATCATTAGTTGACCAGAAGAGGCTTGGTCAATCAAAATTTCATTAATCACAGAAAAAAAAAGTAAAACGAAGTCCCGTAGTCCATGACAGACAAATTAACGTCTGGTCTATGTGGTAATACAGTACATTGGACAGGACATCTAAATGCTCATTCATCAACCTCAAATACAGCATATCGTTTGAATTATGTAAGTATTAGCAACTTTTCATGGCTGCTTAATCTAATGTTAACCTAGAGAAATGTGCGCAATTCAAGTGTCTGTGCAGAAGCAGTGCTCTCTGCAGAACAGATGGAGGCATCGGTGCATTAACCCTAACCCTAACCCTAAGCTCTTAAAATACTCCCTTATTTTTGTTCGTAAGTGTAATATAGATTATGAATCTGGAAAAACCCTATGTTTATTTGTGACCACTCACAATAACAAAACAGTGCGCTTTTGTAAAATAATGAAAGCAAACAGGATGTGCTTTCTGCTGCTGCATCATTTTTCATTTATCTCTAAACTTGAGCGAAAAACTGCGAAACTCTGAAACTCTGTGTATGTTTGCTTTACAGACATTAAAAATGTATTTATAGAAAGTGAAATGTCTACTTTCAAATGAACCAATTCAAATGGAAAACAAATATTATCAGATTATGTAATTCCGTATCACTACTGAAGAAATGACGATTCAGTGACGCCAACTTTGTCTCCTAAACCGAAAAAGAAAGCACTAGTTTAAAAAATTATTAAAATATTAATGCAGTCTCCTTGCTGTTTTTGCCGGACACATTAATAATCATTTCTTCTGCTGGTGTGCTGTGGCAAGCATTATGTGTGCGCTTGAGTGCTTATTAGGCAATGCAGGCAATTACAGTCTGGTTTAAATTGTTTATTAATAAACGTGTGATTGCTCAACTAATGCTTAAAATGATGCCTATATACAGCCATATCTCACATTTACGTTTATACGTACATCCTTATTACGTATAAATGTATTACAATTATGATTTTAAAAACGTGTGTAGAATTGTTTTCATTATTAAATATTTATTTATTTAAATATTTAGAAAAGTATATGTAAAATAAATGTATGAATAAATAAATTCATTTTTATGAATGTAATTCATTTTTCTGTTTTTCTGATATTTATTTATATATATTTGGCCAATTATTTTGTGGTAACAACTGTACGTTAATTCATATGTAGGTGTTTTATTTACTAATAACATAAGTGATTCAGAGACTGCCGTATGTTATGTAATCATAACAAGATGATCGTTTACCTCAGGAATGATGGTGAACTCCACGTTATCCAGCAAGCTTTTGTCTGTGAGGCTGGCAGACACCACCCTTCTCTTGGTATCGAGTTCACTCTTAAATTGTTTAGAGTTGAAAAACCGATCATTTTCATAAAGCACCACTCCAATACTGAGATTTCTGTTCCCTATGGGAAAAGAGAGGGAAAAAAGTATTTAAAACTTTGACTTAGGTCTCTCAAAATGAGAATAGAAACACAAACAGTACCCCAGTCTTTCTGGGAATCGTTTTGCAGTTTGATATTTAACAGGAGATCAGTGGAACTTCCTGAAGATGTCATATTAGCATCATCTGCAACCAAACCAATTCTTTTGGGAGTATTCCCTGACAGTCCTAGAGAAATGCAGCTTAGTTTAATTTAAGTAGAAATATCTTTCTGATGTCTACACAGATATATTATGATTACAGGTGAAGCTTTATATGAGGTTTTGGTACTGACCTGTTAGAGCGTAGAATTGTACTTGTGGGGTCCAATTTGACAATTTGATGCTTTGCAGTGCTAGGTTTGGTTGCACCAGTACACTAGAGTTAATGTTACTCATGTTCAAAGCAAAATCCTCCAAAGCCTTTGTAAGACTACAGAAATGATGCACATAAATAAGTTAAACATAATAATCTATCAACTAAATGTAATCTAAACATCTAAATGTAAATGCTGTAAAAGGACACATAAATAATGCTTTCAGTAAGTTTTTTAGCATAATAATATTTCATATTCATATTTTTTGTCCAATAAACACTTCTTAAAGTATTTTGTATAAATAAAAACTGTACACAAAATGTTACAAAATAATAATTTTAGCATGGTAACTATAGTTTCCAAATTTAATTTGTCATTTTGTCATTTTAATGTTATTAAAATACAATCATTAAATCAACCAGTCTTCAGGTATTTTTTGTTGTTTATGTAATTACATTTAATAATTATATAGATAAAATTAAATGTGTATTTGTTTATTTATTTGTAACTGTCTTACACAGAAATGTGTGTTTTTGTTATTATAACCACATCGTAATGTGCGTTGTGTTTGTGTGGGACAGGTATGTTTGGAGTGTAAATACCTCTCAAAAGCATCATAAGTGTCTTCAGAGTATTGGTCTTTATCAGTTTCCATGAGCTGGCTGATGGTGCCCACCACTGACTCTGCAACTGACTGCAATTAAGATTTCTGCGTTAGTTTGGTCTCTTCACACTGTCAGACAAACATACCGTACTAGCTTATTTTATTGTCTGTACGTTCTTACCTCATTTAACATGGTGGCAAACAGCAGGTTAGTGATAATTGTAGCAGCTGAGGTGATGTTGTAGGACGTCAGCTGCTCGGGTTTGGACGTAAGCATCTGGAGACTGGAGGCAACGTACATATTCCCTTCCAGAGTCCCCTAAACAAAACAGTCAAAGCTAAAACCATCGTGTCAATCTGTTGTCTAATCAAAAGCATGTTAAAATACACATTTTATGCAAATGTATAGAATGGGTAGCAATTTTAAAATTATGACTGGATAACATCATAAGTAACAGTGCAAAAATGAAAATGCAATAATATAAACATTAAACATTCAAAATATTACTAAAAACTAAATAGTACTAAAATGTACATTTAAAATTAATGTGAAATTGTTCAAATGTCAACCATTGCCCCCTCTTAAAGGGATAGTTCACCCAAAAATGAAAATGTGATGTTTATCTGATTCCAAGATGTAGGTGACTTTGTTTCTTCAGTAGAACACAAACAAAGAGTTTTAATTCAAACTGTTGTGGTCTGTCAGTCATACAATGGAAGTCAGTGGGGAAAAAACAAACAAACACAGACATCAATGTATCACCACGAGCCACAGAATTTAATTTAATCAAAGCTACGCATACCACTGACTTCCATTATATGACTAAGTCATAGTCGCCTAGATCTTAGATGCCCTAGGGCAGTGGTTTTCAAACCTGTCCTACAAGCACCCCTGCCCTGCACTTTTTGTATGTCTCCCTTGTCAGATGCATCCAATTCAGGTCTTGCAGTCTCTACTAACGAGCTGATGAGTTGAATCAGGTGTGTCTGACAAAGGAGACATACAAAATGTGCAGGGCAGGGGTGCTTGTAGGACAGGTTTGAAAACCACTGCCCTAGGGGTAAGAAGATAAACATCAAATTTTCATTTTTGAGTGAACTATCGCTGTAAATGTTAAAGATGTAAATACAGACGTTGACTTTGCTTTCAAACACCTCCAGGTTCAAGCCACAGTCCAGAAGTTTTAGCCCAACAAATATGTGGAAAGATGTAAAATACAAACACTGAGCTGAGGCCATAGGAGTACCAGCTACAGAAGACAAAAAACACAAAAGACCGGTTAAACATGTTAACTTAAAAAAAAAAAAAAAAATTGGTATACCTAAACTCAAATAGCTGAAGTTTAGCATGTTTTGATATGTATTTCTTACACAAATTAAGTTCATTTACTGCTCATTTCTTTGTACAGTTTGTCAAGATAAATATTTGTTAACAACCTAGTTCCACCTATAAATGCTTATGTATCATGTTTTTGTATTTATAAATGTTTGTATTTGTAATACTACATACCACTGGCTGTTCCTGGAGGGCAAAGTTGTGTTGAATAACTAATCTGACCGATCACAGTGAGAGGGAAGGTCAAACCGATGATTGTTTGCTCTGGACAGGTATTACCTGCAACACAACAATTTTGGAAACGTTATCATATCAGCAAACCATCCTTCACCAAATCACAAAATGGTTTTAATTATATTACAATCTGAAATTTAAGAGAACTCTTTAGCAATGGTTACCTGTAGATTGAGAAGTGGTTAAAAGCTGGTTAGGGTTGGTAGTTGATTTTGACAAAGTGGTCGAAGCACTTAATGTAGTGGTAGTAGGGGTGGTAGTAGAACTGGTGGTAGTGATAATAGGGGTGGTAGTAGAACTGGTGGTAGTAGAATTGGTAGTAGTGATAATTGCGGCGGTAGTAGAACTGGTGGTAGTGATAATAGGGGTGGTAGTAGAACTGGTGGTAGTAGAATTGGTAGTAGTTATAATTGCGGCGGTAGTAGAACTGGTGCTAGTGATAATAGGGGTGGTAGTAACACTGGTGGTAGTGATAATAGGAGTGCTAGTAGAATTGGTTGTGGTGATAATGGCGGTGGTAGTAGAACTGGTGGTAGTAGAATTGGTAGTTGTGGCATTGTTGGCAATGGAGGTAGAAACATTTGGTGTAGTGGTCCAAGTGGTAAGATTGGCATTAGGTGTTGTTTGTAGTAGCCCCTCATTTATAAATGCTGGTCAGACAAAAAACAATTCCATTTAGATCAGTGCTATTTTTTAACCACTTTAATTAACAAAAGGGCTTCCCCAACAGCTACACTCTTCCACGAAGAGCTTTTAACATTCATTAAATTTTTCATTTTCACAAAAGGTCCTTTATACTGGACAAAAAGGATCCAAAATGGGGTTTTCATAGAAGAACCTCTTTGTTTTGTAAGCATGAAGACTGAAGAGCATCTAAAGAACTTTATTCAAGAATATTCTTCAAATTAAAGGTTCTGAAAGGTCCCCCCCCCCTCCCAAAGAACCTTCAAGTGAACAGTTCTTAAAACTAAGTTCTACACTAATATATATATATATATATTTTAAGTCCGTGTGAACTGTGGTTATACAAATGGTAATCAATACCGTTTTATGGTTTATGGAGTATAGAATGATGTGGAAAAAAGTAATTTAAAGCAGTTTAACGTAAGGCAAGCAACATAACAAAATGTGAATAAAAAGGATGAATACTTTTGCATATATATATATATTAAGTACTGTCTTTGTGTTGTTTGTACATTCATTTGAAGATTGAATTGGAAATTACCTCAATATGAAAGTGTATTTTAAAACTTAAGTATTAGGTGGGATTTAGCACAATTATTTGTGATTGACAAACTCAATTAATTATTTTATTAATCAATTTGTCACTGAAACTGCATAATAGTATAGATAAAAAAAAAAAAAAAACACCTGCCCTACATCTATTTTTTTGCAAGTTAATCTATAATAATTTCTTACCTGAAAGAAATATGATCAGCAGCATGAAGCGATACATCATCATTATCCCACTGATGATCCAGATTTAGTTCTCAGAAATGTCTGGTTATGACTTATGTATGGTCTCAGATGTTGAGTTGGACATGATATATTTGCATTTTTAAGGGGAAAAAGAGCTATGGACACGGTAATGCACAATGTTTTGCAAACACCAAAAATGACAAGAAACATGTTGGGTCAGGCAGGTAATATAATTTTCCTACTTGTCAGACCAGACAAATACACATGTCTAGGTTTTAGTAACTAGTCTAAATAAAAGTGCAGTCATAATTATGACTATATATGCTATTTTAAATGGATAATCCACAAATTGAGGATATCCCAGATATAAATTGATTATTTTTTAGAAGAAAAACAACCCCGTAAGTCTGTACATCTGGGGATGCCATGAGAATGAGTAAGGGATTTTCATTTTTGGGTGTTCTATGCCATTAATAATAATATAATAATAATCATAAAGAAAATATTTCAAGTTCAAATAAACACTGCATTGTGTAAAAGATTGGCGTGTGTCACATGTTTAAAGATAAATTTTTTTTTTTCCTCAACTTCATTTTGTTATTCAAAGCGAGCATTGTATTAGATGCAAATCGCTGTCATTCATGCATTTCAGATACACCATCAAACAACAGGCAAATTAACGGCACATCTGGTAGGCCTAACACTGACTAATGGCCAAAAGCTCAAACCCCAAAAAGCAGAAAACCATTATGATGAACAATTCTGCCTTTATATTATATTGATATTTAGTATTTTTAAGTGCACGTGATATTTGGAAGTGCATGTGCTGGACACCTGTTCACATACGTGCACATTCAGACAGCGAGACGATCATTTCCATGCCGGTGTTCTAACGATTCATCCTACCTTATCAGATTTTGCTACCTCCTATGAAAAGAATAGGTAGTATAATTTGATATCAGAAAATGCTACCTTTTAAATTATGTTTTATTAATGTCTACACCTCAAACAACCCTAAACCTACCCTTACTGTTAATGCAAATACAGTAATTATGAATGCAATATTGAGGTGCGCGTGCGCAGTAAGCCCGGGTAGGAAAATCTGATGGGTAGGATAAAATGTCAGAACACCTGTTGGTCAGTGGCTTCTTCCTCCTGTCAGAACTAAAGTCAAACGAAGCGTCAGTTTCTCTCTTTTTTGTTGTCGTCGAGTGCCTACGAGTATTCAGTCCAATCGATATGTACGATAAATCTTGAACTCTCATCTCACGTGAAAGCTTAATTATCCACCTGCTTGTATTTTACTCCATTGAAACCTTTCCTTGCAGATTAGCCATTTTGTGTATTTTTTTTTTTTTTAGTTTATTTCTTTTATATTTCGGTCATTGTGTGGATATCCAGGTGCACGAATGAGCTGTAATACCGAAGCTTAATTATTTGGTGTGTCACTTGTTTTAATAATCTTTATGCACTGATTTGCTTTGTGATTGGCCCCTTCTGTTACAGTGGGATGTATTATGGTCTCTTTGTGACTGTGGGTATTTAATTGGTAAACTGTGATGAGACCGTTTTAAAACTTTTTATTATCCATGGTCTGAAATAAAAGTGTCCTTTTTGTAAGTCACGTCTCTGCCTTTGATCCAAACGAACCAGTAGGGTCCTTCTTATTGTTGTAATATCTGGTTTGTTCTCTTATATTTTCCAGGGTGATAACCTAGTTGGCGTAGTCGGGTATTTTTTAGCCAACGGTTATAAATATATATATATATATATTTATTTTTTAATGGTACAAAAAAAGTACAATGTGTTATTATAGTTATTTCTACATTTTTTTTCGGTCCGCCTTCTTATTAACATACGGACACAGAAATAAATAAATGAAGAAATGTACAAATGCATAAATGTATAAATAAATGTATTCTAACACAAATGATACAAAATAGTACAATTTAAAACAGCACTTTTGACAAAATAATGCATTAATACATTTATACATATTCATTTATTTATTTTCTACATGTATTTATTTTATTCACTTATGTATTTCTACATTTATTTGTGAATTTATTCCTGTATTTATTCATTTTATTTATTTGTTTATACTTAAGTCATTTTTTGTCCTCCATAACATCATATGGCGATGATGGTTTAACGTTAAAAATGCAGTGTGAGATAATTACTGACAGTATTTCTGGAACGCAGACAGAAACGTGCTGCACAAGAACTTCCATTGGAAAGGAATAAAGCTGAACGAGGTCCAAAGGTTAAACACACGTTAATCTGTGTAAGCTAATAAAGCTTTGGAACTCATACATCCATGAGAGTAATGGAGGATGCACTTACCTAGAAACCTCTACATCCACTCTGCTGCCTTGTTGGCTACTCCTGACGAGAACTAAATTTTGAACTATTGCGTAATACAGTTTTAATATCTTGAACTCACTTTTTTTTATGAGTTTCTACTTTGTATTATTTTCTTGAAATGTACATTACAATGTTAATTGTCCTAATGCTGAATAACTGACATCATCTATACAGTTACATATTATGGATTCTTATAAGATAAGATCAAGCAAACACACGTGGTAAACCTGATTTTAGTCTTTAAAGGGATAGTTCACCTAATATGTATATGTTGTCCTCATTTGTCTCATTTCTGCTGAACACAAAGTAAGATATTTGGAAGACCTTTGGTAACCAAACAGTCAATGGTAGCCATTGACTTCCATACATTTTCCCCAAAACTATAGGGGTCAGTGGCTACAATCAACTGTTGGGTTACCTGAATTTTTGTTGTTCAACAGATGTAACTCCTTTTTGGGCGAACTGTTGCTTTAAGCAACTTACCAACCTTAGTTAATTATCTGCTGAGCATTTCTATAAAACATTTGGCTTGGTTGTGTGATCCAGAGAAAGAAAAATGAGGGGCATTATTACAAGCTTTAAAAAAAATGTAATACTCATATGTTTTATTATATATTTATTGAATCTTTATATTCAGCCCAACCAGAGAACTAATCCAAAATTAATAGAAAGGGACCATCTATGAATAGCTGTGTAATTTAAACAGCCATTTAGCAGCTCACAAACTACACTGTTCCAACATATTAACTTTTTTATTCTTATTATTTTTTTTGGTCATTTATATGTTACATTTTATTACATCCTCAAACAAAAGCATGTTGATTTCAGTCTATTTATTCAAAACTGACAAAAAAATTATTTCTGATCATTTTATTGAAAGCTGATTAGTGAAAAACAGAATATCTGACATACAGTGTTTTAGTAAATGAATTTTGCTGTGGCTCTTCACACACAGTCCTGGAATCATGGAGGTTACATTTCCCAGAAGATTTAATCCCTTATGAATACAACTTGAGGTGTTTAAAAAGCATGTTGAATTGTGCTGGAAACAGAGAGAGATTACAAAACCTAAGCAGAAACGGAGATCAATGACATCTTGATCTGGGCCGAGAGCCAGTGGATGAGAAGATTGACACCCGAACATCCTTTAACGATTCTGATCTCCTCATAAGGTCAAATTACTTAGTCAGGTAATCATAAAAACGTATGTGACCGAAGAGCCATCAGGCAGAGAAAATAAAGACACACACATAAGCAGGTGACAAACTATTATTCTCCAGCAGTCTCTTATTTCTTCTTTTTATCCTGTGTGTTGGTTAACCAGGCATCCAGCAGCTTTTTGCTATAGTAGATCTGCCAGCCATGCACTTGAAGTGAAATAATCAAAAGTAAGTACATTATAGAGACAGCAGAAAAGCCAAAGATGAACCTATAAGCTTTGCCATGACGATAAAGCTGCTGAGCCACAGGGAACATCTCCATCCCTCCATAAAGAATAGGACCGACACAGAAAAGCCCGGCGCTGATCATTGAGATGACCAGGTAACTGATGTTGTTTTTTGGAAAAGACATGAAACTGAAGACCGTAGGTATGATGCTTAGAAGATAAGGGTATTCCCATTGGTACGGAGAGGCCACCACTTTATGGGATACCAAGTTCAGCTGACTGACCACCACCTGTGCTGCTACAAGCAACCAGACCACTGCATGAGCGATGTTTAGCTTCTTGATCTCAGACTTCAGGGCCACACTGAGGGGATTGAGAAGGGTCAGTTCAACAGGATGAGTTACTGCATTTTTAAAGTATTTTAAGTAGTTGTTTCCCATATCTTATCTTAATATACTGGATGACATAAATGATCATGCTAATTTATTGTCATTTATCATTTATTTTTCTTCTTCGTTTATTTTAAAGTATTTCACTACTAAAGTGCACTGTGCCACGTTCTTCTAAAATTATTTTCTTTGTATTGTTTTTAGTACTGTACTCAAATAAGCTATGTTTCTTACAGAGCACAGTAAATACAAGACACAAAAATTATATTACCAATCATATTTTTACATTAACACACATACCTCATTTGATAGTGTGACGCCACGCGCTCGCGGTGCTGAAAGTCGCTTCCGTCTGTTCCTGTAGCTCGCGGTCCTGATCGTGATGCCATGGCAACCCTCCACCGTCAGCAACCTGAGGTAAAAAGAAAACCGCAGGTAAATTACCTAAATTCTTCAGTGTAGAAAATTATAGGAGGCAGATGGTAGCCTACACTTGCGTTATGGTTTAACGTGATGCAAGTATACAAATTAGAGCCAAAAAGCGTGCGTTATAAACCGATAGAAAGCAGAAAAGTTCGCCTAAAACGAAAGTTACGTCACAATTTACTCTCTTCTGTTGTTCAAAAACTTGCTTTCTTCTGAGAAATACAAATGGCAAAATTCTGGAGGTCAGTCATCATTCTTTTTAATAGCACTTTTCCATAATTACCGTGATAATCGTTCAAACATCTAATTTGTGAACTGAGAAAAAAAGACATGGAATGCATGTATTTATGTAGATTAAAAGTTAGTCATTTGTCACAGATTAAATTGCGAACTATTTATACCGTGATACTACAACATTTCTTGCATGTGTAAAAAATAATCTCAATAGCGTATATTGACAGGGCTTGCAAATAAGGTAGAACAATGCGCTTCTGTAAATACTCTATATTTTGTCTAAAATATAGACTTTATCCACACTATACCAATCAAAACTGTAAAGCCTCCATTTCAAGTTTCTCTCTCTCTCTCTCTCTTTATGTTAAACTTTGCTGTAGTTTTTGTTAGTTCACGACCTTGTACTGAACTGTAATACAGCTGGTTGATAATATATTCACCCACCCGTAAAACGATTTAACAATTAGTTATTAGTTCATTATTAGTTTTCAAATAATTATGTATTTTTCATTCTAATGCAATGAATTTTCAGATCACAATAATAGTCACTCAATCCAACTTCTCCGGCTTTTGCTGACGCTTCCTACTGGTATAGTAACAATATGATTTCTACGAGACACAATACACGTTCATTCACAATCATAATCGATGTAACGAATAAGAACACGCGCATCATTATATATCATACTTAGGAACAGCCATACTTTATACCTACCTTATTTCAACATGAACCAGCAAGCAACTTCTCACACATACGGTAGAATCCTGAGCAGAAGTATCTCTTCTTCTACATGTGCGTTCGCCTGGGCATATTGCAATATCGCCCTCCCTGGCGCGGAGTGGGAACAATGATTTGGAAACGAGTTCCTGTAGATTTGCATTTTCAGGACTGATACAACGGATGAACTTAGTTATTAAATTATGCATTAAGTCAATTAAATCACTGTTTGTGCAGATTAATAGAATGTTATTATTATTATTATTATTATTATTAATCATTTGACATTGCTGAGGTTTCCAGAAATTACGCACTAATTCAAAGCAGCAGCTGTGTCTCACTAAGTGTAAATAATATATATATAACATAATAACATAAAGATTGAAATCATGGATTTTTATTTTGTTTTTTGTTTTTGTTGTTGTTGTTGTTTTTTTCTTTGTGGAATTACAAATCCACACAATTTTAGATGATTCAGTTTATTTAAAAAAAAAACAACAACAATGGCATTACATTTTTACTCCATATTTGTATAACAGTTTAGCACCATTGTCAATATAGCAAAGAATAGGTTCCTTCTTTTTTGTGTCCCACCATCTTTTTTGCACATATACAAATTTAGTCATTCAGTAGTAAAACTAAAAATAAATTACAGAGAGGTTCCTAAGACTATTTGAATTTAACTTAGAGTGTCCATGCGGCCTTATCAACTTGTTTATACTAGTATTGTATTCATTAACAATTACTCAGTACCCTTGAGTTTGTTTTGATAAACAATGATCTGATCTACTCAAATCAGCTGGGTGTGAAAGAACCTAAATGTAAGATTCAGGACATTCCCGATGCATATTGGACTGACATTTTTAGTTAATATGATCTCTGAAAGCAAAATCAAAACAAAAAAAACAAAAAAAACAATTATGTGCTCACATACTTTCTTGAAGTTCATTAAAGATGGCACAATGAGAATCTAAGACAGCAGAAAAATAGTGCATATCCAACAATCTGAACATTCTTCATTATGTAAATATCACATCATTTTACATTGATATGTAGTCAGTGTGACCTCATCTATATACAATCAATATACTGTCAAACAATAGTAAATATGCAAATAAATAATTAAAGAGTTCTAACAAAGTGCTAACCATATGGATGAATGGATAATGTAAGATGCTGTAAGACTGTTTCAAAATATGTAATTATGTGTATGCATTAAACACACAAACATACTTTTCTATTCAAACTTGCTAAGTGGCTCTGTACTGAATGTAGCATTGATTTTATATGAGTGATATTTTTTTTTTTCACAAATTCACATGGGATATAACAAATATCCAGAGAATGATGAGTGGACATATGGACCAGCATAAAGTCCTGCAGCTTGGTCTGATGGTAACTGGATATGAACAGTGTCTCCAACTTGTAAGGGCAGCACTGCACTCCCTGATGCCTGATCCAGGTAACTTTTTTTGTATTCATCATATGTATACATGACTGGCTCATTGTTCCTGTACAATGCCACCCATACATTGTTTCCTTTGCAATTAACATGATAGACAAAGTAGTAAATTCCAGGTATTTTGCAAGTGAAGATGCCAGTTTGAGAGTTGTAATTCTGGTTGCCGTTATATAAAATCTTGTTGAAGATAACAGGTTGCCCAACTGGAGGAAATGGTGTTGTCAGCTGAGCTGTAAAAGCAGGCATCTCTATCCCATTCCTACCAATAAAGGCTCCTCCAGGCTTGTCTTTCTTATAACCACCTTTTGCCCCATCTAGCCCAGGACCTGTCTCAGGAAGGATTTGGCCAATAAATGGAGATTGAGCAGGAGGTCCTGGTAGGCCAGGTCGGCCAGGAGGACCAGGTATTCCAGGTTGACCTGGGGGCCCACCAGGTCCAGGTATACCAGATGGCCCTATTGGGCCTGGAAGCCCAGGTTTTCCCTCACCTGGCATTCCAGGCTTCCCTGGTGGTCCATATTCCCCTTTTGGGCCTGGTAAACCAGGTGAGCCTATTGGTCCTGCCGGACCCATTAATCCTGGGATTCCCATAGGCCCTGGATGACCTTTTTCTCCTTGGAATCCAACTTCTCCTTTTGCGCCAGGCTTTCCAGGGACTCCAGGTAGGCCAGGTAAGCCTTTATGTCCATTTTCACCTTTAGGTCCTATGGGACCTGGTAAGCCTCTAGGTCCTGGTTGCCCCAATTCTCCTGGAAATCCTGGCTTGCCTGGAAGTCCTGGAGGCCCAGGTTCACCTTTTGGACCAAGTTGTCCTTTAGGTCCTACTGCGCCACCCTCTCCTTTTATTCCAGGGAAACCAATGCCTCCAGGTGGTCCCAAGTGACCTGGAGGGCCTGGAAGGCCACTTGGCCCTGGTGGTCCAATCATTCCAGGAAGACCACCATGACCCTTTTCACCTTTTAGGCCTTGGGGGCCAGGCAAACCACCATGCCCTTTTTCACCTTTAGGTCCAGGATATCCAGGTTTGCCAAAACCAGGTAGGCCTGGGTTGCCAGGTAAACCAAAGGGACCTGGCTCGCCCCTTCCACCTGGAAGACCTGGTTTCCCTGGCAAGCCATCCAGTCCAGGTTTGCCAAAGCCTGGTAGTCCTTGTGACCCTGGTAGTCCTCTCTCCCCTGGTACGCCAGCCAATCCTGGTTCTCCAGGTGCACCAGGTTTACCTTGGCCTCCAGGAGGCCCAGGTAGTCCATTCAGTCCTGGTTTGCCAACTCCTGGAAGTCCTACTTGTCCTGATGGTCCGGGAGGTCCAGGATGTCCCTTTACTCCTGGCAGTCCTGGGAGGCCATTTCCATTCTCACCTTTTGGCCCTGGGACACCAGGGATCCCAGAGAAGCCCTTTTGTCCAGGTTCTCCACGAGGTCCAGGTTGTCCTGGAAGTCCTTGTGCACCTGGTTTTGACACACCTGGTAAGCCATGTGGCCCGGGAAGACCTGGAGGTCCTGGCATTCCTATTGGTCCTTCACCACCAACTGGTCCCAACTCACCCTTCGGTCCTGGTAAACCTATGCCTCCAGGTTTTCCTGGTAAACCTGGCATTCCTGGCTTTCCAAATCCTGGGAGTCCTGGTGGACCTTGAGGACCAGGTTTACCTGTAGGTCCTGGGATACCATGACCAGGAAGTCCTGGAGGGCCCTGAGGCCCTGGAAGTCCCATTGGTCCAGGCTCACCAGGAGGACCTTTCTCTCTTCTTGGAATTGTTTCACCTGAAAAAAAAAAAAATAACAGTGATGGTCACAGTAATATCAACACTTGTTCTTAAACTATACATCATTTGCATATCTGAAAGTTAACATGAAAAGAGAAAAAGTAAATTAATGAATTTCCAGATTCATGGACCAAAATATATTCAAAATTAATCAGCTGTATCAATTTAACCTATTGAGTGAATACAACAGAGCTGACTAAACAAAAATAAACTACTACATGAGACTACAAAGTGGTCCTGCATGTGTCAAACTCGTCTATTCACGCTCATCTGTTGTTGAATATACTTTAAAAGCTGTGCACAAGACGGAACATGGAAAGTAAAGTATACCCAGGCATTTTCTTTTCATTTTAAATGAACCTGTGGAGTGAATTTTTCAAGCAAAGTAATTAAGGAATTTGCCAACTAACATACCTTTTCCTACAATAGGTTTACCCATGTGCATGGGTATCTGTGGACGTTCTTTTGCATACTGCGGAAGCAAAGGCATCTCATTTCCATATGGTAAGTGTGGCATTTCCTTTCCATGGTAATGGTGTTGGGTTATTTGTTGGGGTATCCCCTCATTGCCATGTGACAGAAGAGGTAACTGTGGCAGAGGTTGGTGCTGTTGGGGCAGTGGCTTGTGACCATAAAATGCCCCTGCATGGATATGATGTAGCAGACAGAGGTGCTCCACCAGTACAAACAAGTGGGCAGAGAGGAGAGGCCCAGCCATGTCCTGTCAAATGGAGCACAAAAAGGAAAGTTAGTTGTCTTGGGAAAAGACAGTAAAGCTAGCAGTACCCTTAAAACAAAGTGTAGTCAAAGCAATTCTATGCCTTGCACACTGACTTAGAAAAGAAGTTGACACCGATAAACATTGTTAATTCCATGACTGAACAATCAACTATTGGATCTCATTGATACTAGAGTGTTTAAAATATCAATACACCTTACTGTCAATGCTTTTTTCAGGAAAATTTACTAGATGGCTGTATAGCCTAATAGTGTTAATAATAAAATTCTAAATATGCCATTTCAGAAAATCCTTGTTTGCAATATTTTTTTTTTACACCATTTTATTAGTATTCTTCAAATTAACAAAGAACAGAGCAAGGTTTAGTGAACTTGTTATATATAAGTTAAAAAAAAAAAAAACATCTATCCTGCAAAGGTTTCCAAACAACTAGTAGGTGTTGTTAACATAACAAAATTGGACAGTCATGCATTCATCTGTTTCTAATAATGTTATGGAAGAACAAACTCTTTTTGGAGCTGTTTTTCAATAATTGGTCTTTTTGTTTGGACACCATCTAATGATGTATGTTTTTATAGTAAATAAAGTTTCATAACAATCAATTATTTCTGAAAACAAGGAAAATTGTATTATTCATGACATTACCCCCTTTACAATGCTCTTCCAACTCAATCTTTTCCTTCTTCCGTTCTGAATTATATATATATATAATATTTTTGATTATAAATATTAGTTCAGATTTTTTAAGGGATTGTCAAATGTTTATTACTTTAGTCACTGACAGAAGAAAATACCCCCCAAATCAGCATCAAGTGAACCCCATTAACAGTATATTGACTATATTTCTCTTAGAGCCACAAGATATGAATATATTAATTTACAAATGACTTGGAATTTCAATTTCAGATGTAGACAGCATCTTTTCATAATGACCAACTCATTGCACATTAGGTGTGCGTGATTTCACCAAGTATAAGACGATCCTGGATCAACATCTTTGTTGATCCTGGAACAACATTCCAATCAACCAATCAGAATTGAGGAATAATTTTTCTGGAAATATCTGTTTTAGGCTTATGATCAGGGTTAGGTGGTTCTACACTTTTGTTAATCAGCTGCCCCATATTTAATGCAAAAACCTCATTAAAACAAAACAAAAATAATAATAATAATACAAATTTGCACATTGAAATTAATATTATTTGAAGTTTCTTAAATCAGTTATGCAATTAAAAATAGTGAGTTTGTTTGTATTAACATACAGTAGACCTACTAGATCAGAAATACATTTGTTAAACATGTCCATTAGAGGTCAGTAACTGCTCACATATGAATACTTTTTGGAAGTTTGTGTGTGGATCAAAGGGTCTTAACTACACATACACCATCTGACTGCAAATAATCCTGAGCAACTGCCTTTGAAATCAATAAAAAAAAAGGCTAACAGTTTGCTTTCTCCAAAACAGAAGAAAAGATAAACTGTTGGCATTGTTCCTTATCCCATTATTGAATGTTTCGTATTCAGTGTGTATCATACATAAACCTTAACAATGATCAGCAGATAATACCAAAATTTAGATTCACAAAAATGTAGACTCTATACAAAACCTTACACTTCAAATAACACAAATGCAAAAAGTTCACCCATTATCATGGCGTCTAATTATCAAACAAACAAAAAACTACAGTATTTCTTACTTTTTTGCTCATTCTCTCTTCTCTCGAGAGCCACATCCTCTCAGGTTTGTCCTGAAACTGTGATGAATGGGAAACCCAGCCACTCAGATAAAAGGCGTTTGCTTTTTAGCACCCAGCCAACAGCTGTGCCAAAATCCAAAATGTGAGCCTAAACCAAAGCCGACCTCTGAATGGAGGGGGCATCCTGCTTTGATTGAGCGTGGAAATATCTTAAAAGCTGGAATGCTTTTTAGGGAGTCAGTTTTGACTCTAATACATGCAGACATATTGGGATCAGTGTGTGGGTGGGATGCCAGAGCTTTGATTTCCTTTTGTGAGCTACTGTAAATGAAGATCTTGACTGATCTCGCATGAATAAAACAAAAATACAAAGTAACACATAAAACATTTTTCTTGGGATGCTGCCACCCAGGTTGACTGTGACTCCAAAGATACTTTCCACCTCTTTCACATCTCTAAATCTATAATTTACTCAACCATTCTTCTCCCCCACATTACATCTTCCGCCATTTTAGAAAGTACTTAAGAACGTATTTGACGTAATCAACGTTGTTTACATTCGGGGGGAAAGTGTGCATGTGCGTTGTGATCATTTCTGTTGTGTTGCTGTCTATGGAGGGTCAGATAGCTCTCCGATTTCATCAAAAATATCTTAATCTGTGTTCTGAAGATGAACGAAGGTCTTACGGGTTTGCAACAACATGAGGTTAAGTAATTAAAGAGAGAAATTTCATGTTGGGGTGAACTAACCCTTTAGGGTCATTTTTTTCATAGGCTACATTACATCCTTTGACATTCATTCATTATTTCCCTCGTTCATTGGGCACCGAACACAAACAAAACATTTAATTCCACAGAAATGAATTTCATTCCTCAGGCCTCCCTAATTTATGACTCCACCCAGCAATTTGTTTTCAGAGGATCTTGTTTCATTCTTATTGCTGACTATGTTCAGTCTAGAACTCTCACTTTGGAAAAACAACTCTTTCTCTGTGTTCGACTACACTGGCAAGCCCAAGTGAATGTCCATCCAATGTTCTATATCCAAAAATCTTGTGGGCATCAAAACAGCCTCATTCCATTGGAAAATTTCTCAATTACTGATGGCCATGTCTGAAAAATATTAAGTGATACAGAATACCATAATCAATAGCTCTTATTTGCATTCATGGTACACACCCAGCATAAGTCACCAAGGAGATGCCAAAACAATCTCAAGTGAAGCAGTTCAGGAGAGGTCATGGGGAAAAAAACATGGCTCCTAAAAGCTTCCGTTCATTCTGAACCCAACAACTCACAGCCTGGCCTTGTTGAATTTCCATGCTTATTTATCAGATTCACAAGGCTCCTCACGTTGTTCCCTCCAGCCCTACATTTGGATGTTCAAGCATGCCAAAAAAAAAGTGTAGTACAGATTTTGGCGCTGAAGCCAAAGGTCCAAAAGAGAATTATGTTGACAGGCGAGGGTCAAAACCACAAGGACAAGCAACCGGCACAACAGCAACCCTACACATCCACTGCAGAGAGCAGGAACCAATGTTTTCCTCTGCTCTTTTAGGCCGAAATTTATAACCGCAGCATTAGTCTGCTTGGTTTCATGCCACAGCTCTGTTATCGCCCTGCCCCGATTCTAATATAATCAGATTTCCATTTCTGACTGCTTCCAGATGTTTCAGTTCAATTCACAATAAACAAATAAAGAAGCATGCTGGGTGTCAACCATATAATCAATGCTGGGATGGTAAGGTTATATGCTCAGCCCTACAATATTTTGAAGCCTTTCTATGATTTTTCCCAGTAGTGTCTATTTAAAAAAAATATATATATAATTATGATTATTGTTTTTTAATAAATCACCATTTGCCTAATTTGTTTCCAAACACCATTTACTTTGATTTGTCATGGAGTTTAGACATTTTAAGTGTACCTTAAATTATTTGTGTCTAAAAATGTAACATAAATTGGGGGTTCGTCCGGGATCTGAACCCAGTATTTTTTGCATTAAAACACTTTCAGAGTTCCCATGTTCAAAAAGAAAAATTAAAAAGTGGAAATATAAGAATACGAAAAATATGTTTAAAACTTTGTATATTGTGAATATGTCTACAGACCATACATTGATCTACTTGCCATGCTTTAAAATATTGAAACGTTTAAATATTGCTTATTGTAAAATGAGAAGAGTGTCAAACCCAGCTGGAGGATAAAAAAGTTGAACTGTCCATAAAGGCCAATCCAATATAAAGATGTTTGTCATATTTTTGGAGACAAAAGTATAAATAAGTTTAAGCTGACATACGATTGGAAATCACTTTTTATTGCCACAGCCATATCACCCTGCAGCCCAAGCCTGGTTGCCCACTGAAGCTAAGCAGGGTTGAGCCTGGTCAGTACC
>JAUMHE010000079.1:10694269-10734636 GCA_032359235.1 Enteromius mattozi
CGGTTTGGATTTGTCAACCCAAAACTAATCCTGTAACTCTGAGTTTGTTTAGCCACCATCATGGTACAGGCCCCAGGATTTGTTGGGAAAACAGTTAAAATGCACCTACGAAGAGCAAAAATGAAATGAAAATGCGTGTTTGATTTTGAATGGCAAAGATATGCTCACCTACAGATATTCACAGGTTCATTTTGAGGTATTATTATAATTAAATACATTGGATGACTTTTCGGGACACTTTATAATCTAAAATTACATTTATTTACAAAAAAGGAACAGACACTTTCTGATCAATGACAGAAATTAACCTTCCCATTGATATTTGTGCATTTGTTTGATATATATTTACAGAATTTACAGAATATAACTGAACCCGCCAGTAGGTGGCAGTAAGTCACTGTCTTTGTCACCAAATCATCCATTAAATCGATTCATTTAAACGGTTGATTCATTTAGTAATGAGGCAATTGACTCTTTTTGAATAGGTCACTGAATCATCGACTCGCTAGATTTGTCCAAAAGCAAAAATTCATTCATAAACGAAACAGCGCTGTGTGTGAGACTAGATTTGCAGCGGCTCAATTGTGACTTTGTTTTTTTAATTTTGTTGACGAAATAGAGCAAACAACGGTGGTCCTAAAATGTAAGTCACTTCATATTATCTTTTGTATAAAATAAATTTAAAAAAGTACAAAACTGTTTCACATTTGCAAACTTGCTCTCAAAATGTAAAAAGGAGATTTCCAAAACCCAGCGCATCAAAGAAGCACACCTCAAGACCACCAGTGCAGTATCATCCAGTATAGTTGACCACAACTATTGTAATCAAGTCCTCAGTTTACATTTCATACCAGGGTGATAAAGACTGCAGAGTTTGTAGATGATGCTTATTGAGTGTTCATGATCCAATAGCCACCGAGGAACAATGTTTAATACAAACTAGTTTGTGTACCTCTAAAAGGCCAAGTGTTCAAATGTTTAGTCTGATAGCAGGTTTCAGGGCCTGGTATGTTACAATACATTTTTTGCAATAACTGGGAAGCAAATAATCCACAACACAACAAAAAGCACCTCATGAATTTTCAGGCTGAGGATCTGAAGAATGCAGGGTCTCCGGGTTCCTCAGCTGGACCAGTGACCCCCGTCACCCCCTTCCTTCGCTGAACAGAGTGTGTACTTAGACACTGTCCAAATGTTTAGTCTCATGTGTTTTATTCTACTGCCTTCTCTACAAATTGTTGCCAGTGCACATTCGAGACTTCGTTCAACACTCCTGTGTTTCCCCCTTCCTCCTGAAACCACTCTCTTCCTGAAAGCATTCCTCAAGGAGTAGTAAAACAAATTACTTCAGGCCTTTCCTGCTGCCTCCTTTTTAGGCCTTATATGCAAGCAACCATAGATGAACATGCAATTTAAATGGATAATTCACTCAAAAAGACTCACCCTCAGGTTGTTCCAATTCGACAATTGTCTTTCTTTGATAAAACCCGCAATGAGACATTTGGGAAAATGTCCATGCTGCTCTTTTCCAACAAAAAAGCACAACAAATGTAATCCATACGACAGCAGAGAATCAACCCGAAAGAAAAAGGTGAGTAAATGATGACAAAAAGTTTATTTATGGGTGTACTGTTCCTTTAAGTAAATAGTTATATCGCTTAAATCGTTTTACCATATTTTTTGTGTGAATACAGTGCATTCAATAAATATTATAAATGAAATGTAATGATTTGTGATGGTGAAGAACATATAAACACTATTTCACATGTTCTCTATGGAGTATGTCATCGTAAATGTGTTAGCCGGAGTGCTAGCTTCGTAACTCCCACGACATAAAAACACAGCTTATCTTGAAAACGCAGATCTTTTTGTTGACATATCAGTAGGCTTGTTTCCTGTCATATAAATACTGGAGTAATAAATGTCCTGCAGGCTTACAATCGCCACTATAAATGCCTATTCTGATTTAAAGCAAAAATAAAACTTGCACATGAGAAGCAATCAGAAGAATGTTTTTTGTCGGTGGACTAGCCTGGATTTAAAGAGATAAGTTAACTTTCTGTTATTATTCTCCCCCCTCAAGTTGGTCCAAACTTATTAATGGATTTTGAAGAATTTCATGAATTCATTGTAAAGAAAGTGGATGGGGACTTGTTCCAAAATAGCAAAAAAAGCTAATTTTGCAACATTTTGAGACCAAGTCTCAGGAAATCATTCAATACTTTTATGTGATTTAAACCAAACAGCTGCCAGGAGCCATTGATTTCCATATTATGTAAGTCAATGGCTATTGGCAACTGTGTGGTTCATATTCTTCTAAATATCCTCTTTTTTGTACAACAGAAAAAAGAAATTCATACAGTTTTGGAGCCAGAAGTGACAGTTTTCATTTTTGGGTGAACTATCACTTTAAGATTGCATGATTCAACTCGCTACCTCATTAATCTGGTCACATCTGGAGAGGAACATCAACAGCCAGGTTTTCATCCCAAGCTGCAAATTTAACATGTGCGCAAAAACTGGAAAATCGTATAAAACACTTGCAAACAAGCACCGTTTTTTTTTTTTTATCCAACATGTCAAAGAGAACAAAATCCTTGAGTTATGCTAGTCAAGTTATTCCATCGCATAGCGCAAAGTCACATGACTGTTTTGATGCATTTGGAGGAATTTATCGCAAAATGCATTTTCATCTCCCATTATTCGCATTAACCCTTTTTCGCACAAGTCAAAACCCACCTTAAGCAAGCATAAAAACTTATTTGTTATTTTTAATTTCCATCAGTCATTCTCATGCGATACTTCTAAATGAGCATAAAAATTGGGTGATGGAAACATAGCTAGTAAAAAGGTTGAATTTTGTGGGTAAACTCCACTTTTAACGTTGCCTCAATTTAACACCAGCAGTGTTTGTCTAGACTGAAACAATCAGAAGTCCATTCCAGAGGAATATTGCTTAGATTTTGGAGGAGACTTTAGAAGACCATCAAATAACACCATCAGACAGTTTCCCAAAACCAAGGCTTTCATTTCTGGGATTGTATCAGGGCTGGCAGGGGCATCTGCATGGCTGGTTTCACACTTTGCTTACTCATAGAACCAGCTATGCATGCTTCACGCCACCTGGCCAGACTTCACGCGACTGCCGCCACATTCTGAAGTTAAGCCCCTTCGTCTCGCTAATACGCTTTTATGAGATTTTTCTTGGCTTCAGGAGATGACCATAGATTGTCTCCAAACCAAACCAACAAACAGTACATGGGGAGACTGGCAGGCTTTTGCAGTGGTATGACTGGGCTAAAGTGATTGTCTCTGCTAGGGCACTTGCAAATCTGACATCTTTAATTATGGCGCAGATTTAAATGAATCTTTTAAGGGAACAAATCAAGGATTAACGTCAAGCAAAGTGTACAAAATGAAGGGGGAAAAATGATAAATGCTTTGTTGTTGTTTATGATGCACTTTCTGGTAGACTGGTTTTTAAGACTTTGAATCAGTTGAGAATGATTCATTGACTCAATCGTAACACACAAAAGAATTCAATGTTGTCTCCCCCTACTGGTAAAAAAGTTTTAAGTCTCACAATCATAATATCTCTGAAAGAATTGAAATACACAATAAAGGCTAAATTCTGATGTGTTTTTAGGCCAACACAGAATTTTGAATTACCCTGGGTCCTTCAACAATATGCCCAAAAGGATTTCACTTTATTTTAAATTGCTGCAGAAAATAAGCTCTGTGAGCTAAGGCTTATGATTCATTCACATTTTCTTTATTAAGATATTAAAATAACACAATTTTGATTAATTCTGAAGCCTAAATACAATCAGTAGTAGTAAAAAGCTAGTAAGTAGGTTAATAGACTACAACACGGTACTTTAATGTCATCACAATCTATACTTAAAATCTACAAATTAGAAAGTTTGACTTAAGAGTAGTTTATAAGACCGCAATTATAAACACAGGCTGTAAAAGTGGACTTTTAATGTGTAGACATTTAATGTCTTCTGTAGCAACAAATGTCAACCACTGTAGTCCCATTTAGTTATTTATTAGCAACCGCCTATTTCAAGACAAAATGAGGTATTACTGATGTATTTTATGTTGTAGAATCAAATGTGAAAGTTTTTTGAGACCTTATTTCACGCATTTATCTAAAAATATATATCTAAAACCCCACTGAAATAGCAGAAATAGCATACCATGCTAATCACTACACAGAGAGTAGACAGGGGACATTACTGTAGGTCTATTTCACATTTTTAGGTCTCTAAAACAAATGGCACAATGGAAAAATAGAAGAGAGGGAAAACATGCACATCTCAAAAAAATAAATGTCTATTAACATAACACAATAGCAGTTTTAAAAAAAAAAACGTGCTTACTCAAAATACATGGATTCTTAAAAATGCTACCTGGTGCTAACAGGGCAATGCTACAAAGCTAATCCTTGGCTGAATTATCAGAAGTTTACACAGGTGCCATCTGGCACCACACTGACCTCTAGTGGCTGCAATGGGGTTGGATAACTGGTTTGGATAACTAATATGTGAATTTGAAATCCTTGAACACAATGACTACAATTAAAGGATCAGTGTGTGTGTGTGATCAAAGTTTGGGGTTGTTTCAAATACAAGTACCTATCTGTCTTGCTAGCCAAAACAGAGGAACATGCTTTATTTGGGCTGGAAGTAAATCACAGTCCATGGCTGATTAATCAAGGACTGACCCTGAGCTAGTCGCCCCCATAATAAAGGAGTTCGTTTTAATGGCGCAATGGATTTTAAATGAGATTGGTGGTATCCATTGGACCGGACGACACCCGGCTTTCTGAGGGCCTACAATCTCCTGCACTGACCTTGTCTAAGGACTCACCGCTAATACTAGGAAAACAGAAGCTAATCTCTTACACCAACATATGTGGCTTCCAGCTCAATGCATTTATCATCATAATAATAGGCTTTCATGAGGTCCTAGCATGCTAACAGCACCCTGAACTAGCTCGGCCTGATAAATGAAGTGCTGTCGCAGACTAAAACAGACCGTTAAAGATACGAAAGTACGTGGTTGTTCGCAATCACACGATTCCTCCATTTATTTCTCTTTGTCATTGAGCTAAATATGTTCCAGGTTCAACTGACTAGGAGCTAAAATTACACGAATAAAAAGCAAACATAAGGTCTTTCAGCTCATTGAGCCCAATACTGGCAATGTTTCAAGAATGTATTTATTTGGTCAGGTATTTCTCAGGTTCAGTACTAGGATACTGTGAAACCCACCAATCCAAGTACTGAACAACACATTTTGGGTATGCAAAAAACCCTGATTTTTACTGCCTGTCTTGTCGCTACTGCCTAAACAACACTTCATTACGTACCAAACTTGTACTGAATGCCTGGAATTACAAAAAAAAATAAATAAAAAAATCTAAGCTTGAACTTGATATAAATGACTATGACGTACCAACTGAGAACTACAGCTGCGGTGGAGCCTTGGTTGCAGTATTTTAGAAAAGATGTCAGAGAAGTATTCTAATAACTTTCTATGAGGTTAAGCATATATTTAAACAATGAAACCTTCACATCAGTGATATATTTACTACCTTCATACTGCTTAAATCTAGCAATACACTAATATAAAGCAGTAACATCACCCTTAGATTAACTGAAAACTTGGATATTCAAAAAGATACATCATGCAATTTTATTTATTTCAATTTACTGAAGTAACGCTTACATGCTGATAAAAAATACCAAACGCTGAAGTTGAAGGTGGGTTAAGAAAGCCTAGCCAGAAAGCAGCCGTTGTAAAAGCTTGAAGTTTTAAAGTTTAGATCGATAGATTATAGATGTTGATAGCCTATTCTGTTAGCATGATTTAATAAATTGCTAACATTACCTGTTGCTAATCATGTTTATAGTTTTTAACATGATAGCGTACTGCTAGCATGTTTCTAGCATGATTAACATGTCGTTAGCTATCATCATTAGATGTTGTTGCTAAACCCAGCTGATTACAGTAAGCCCCAGATTGACCCTCAAGACCTGTCATAAACCCCGGAGTACACTTATCACGTGCAAAGACTGGGAATTCACCTTTTAACCAGGTCTGTCTCAATGCTCCATTGATGAAATCAAAGAGAGAATAGCAGATGGCTGAGTTCATGAAAGCAAATAGAACAAAATCTTTCCATCTCAACCATGAGGTCACATGTGTCGCATTCGAGTTTGCTTTTGATTGAGACATTGGCCAGAAGAATACTTTGCAAAGACTACTACACCATGTTGGTTATATATATATATATATATATATAAAATGTGTGATTTAATGCCAGTGTGTTCCCACTGTCTCGTCTCTATAAAGGCCTTTGGTGAGTCTGGACACAGGAAAACGCTTGTTGGTGCAGCTGGGCAGCTTGCATCATTCACTTAAATATTTAAGAATCCTATCTTGGTCTGTCTAATGTCTGTCTGTAAGGAGCAGACCAGGTGTGATGTCATATTCTAACCTCTTAAAGTTTGAGTACATCCATTTAATATTAAAGAGATAGTTTACCCAGAAATGAAAATTCTGTCATTAATTACTTAGCCTCATGCTGTTCCAAACCTGTTAAACGTTTGTTCCTCTTTTGAACACCAATCAAGATATTTTTTATGAAATCTGAGAGCTTTGACAGCAATGCAACTGACACGTTCAAGGCCCAAAAAGGTAGTAAGGACATCATTTAAATCGTTCATGTCACATCAGCTGTGGATTATTGTGATTTTTTTTATCAGCTGTTTGGACTCTCATTCTGATAGCACCCATTCACTGCAGAGAATCTACTGTTGTGGAAATTATGAGTACATTTTTAAACAAATCTTCATTTTTTGATGAACCATTCATTTAAAGTAAATACGGCTTGTGAATGATATTCAAAATCTTTTGAAGCAATATGATATGATGTATCATATTGTGGTTTATGTGTGAAAAAAAAATACTGATTCAAATGTTTACTTTATCAAAAGTGTTATGAATGTGGTTTGCAAAGTTAATTTTGGTACATACTAATGGAATACAAACATGTCTTTCCTCCGAACACTGAAATACAGTCTGAAACCAGCTAGGGTCTGGAAGACATTAGCGTTGTTGAGAAATCTTAAACAAAATTTCCAAAATCAACTGTTTTGAAAGTGTACCCAGCTTCAACACCAATTTTAACTGATCCAGCAGAAATCTGTTGATGTAGGCCCGGGGGAAGTTGTTCCCTGCCGTATGAGATGTTAACCACATTTGGGCTCTCTCACGGTCTCTCGTCCACTATTTCCAAGCCAACAATAACGCGTGACTCTGGATGAGTCAGCAAAGCGTTAATGCGTTTCCTTTACAGACCTTCCATGTTCCAACCGTTCATGTGTGTGTATGAATTATACTTGTGTAGAATTCCAGTCTGTGGTTTAAAAATAATCACCACAAAATAATCGTGTTAAATTATCTCCAACAACATTAATTTAAAACTAACTTTAGAAGAGTAACTCAGCACAAACCAAGGGGCTCAAACCTGATGAAAGTGGTCTCATAGCATGCTAATGGTTTACATTTGAATCATTATTAGCAGTGTTTGCTAAGACAAGTTACTATCACTATCACACACAACCTTGTGTTCAACAAATGAGGTCAGATTTACAATTTTTAGTTAAAAGTTAAAATGGCTCATGGTGTCCATAAAGTGACCAACAAGAACACTTTAGCAATTGCATAGCAATGTGCCTGTAGCCAACCAGATCAGAAAATATAAATATATTAAAAAACATTGTTAACTGAAATATGTTAATATTTTCCAAATCTTTTTGGGCTGGAAAGGTCCACATAGGTAAACCAACAGCATCTGTGCCCCAAAACCCAGCATGAACCCTCTGAACTGGTACGACCGGCTGTTTTTTGCTGTTCCAATTTGCTCTACCAGCCTGGACCAACTAGAAATCAGCATGTTACCAAACACAGCCGTCATCTTAATCTGGATTTTCCAGTAGGACATTATTTAGCAATTAGACACTGGTGGTTTGAGCAGAATGGAAATGTATCTGTGAGAGCATGCATAAAGACCAGGGCCGCATTAAGACTGCACTGGGCCCTGGGGCTATGACTTGCTTTCAATATCACAAAATATAATACCAGCAAAAAAATAATAATAATCAAAAAATATATCATAAAATAAAAGCTTGCTGAAGACAAGTAAACAGTAAAAACAAATAAGCTACAACAGAACAAATATAAGAAATCGACCTACTTCAGAAACTTAAAGCATTGAATAATATTATGATATTATGAATACTGAATGGTCTCCACTGTATGAAATAATACACTACTGTCGTCAATGGAGACCAGAAACTGGTTGCGATCAATTTTCAAAGTAGAAAGGAGAACAAATAAATTCATAAAGGTTTAGAACAATTTGAGTTTAAGTATATGATGACAGCATCTTACTTTTTGGGTGAACTAACCTTTTAAGATATCATCATCCATGATCTCATGGGCCTAGTCTTAACGTTCACTGTGTTTAGGAGGATAATTGCTAAGACGATATTTTTTAACACATAACGGTGTATTTGAACATTTAAGCACAATGAGTGAACAGTTTATGCAGGCATATTGGGGCACGCCGAACTTTTAATTGAAACAAGGAAACGAATACAGTGCCCTGCACGGACCGGACCTTGTCCGACAGCTTATCAGAATTCATTAAAATAGTTTGGTTTTGAGTTTTAATGGCAAATTGGTTATATTTCATTTCGTTTCTTTATTAAGTTCATTTAGAAACATGATTGGAATATTTTATGTTTGTTAAATTCAAGTTAGTTTTTTCGTTTGTTTGTTTGTTTGTTTTTTAAATACCAAGTGGCCAGCGCAAGACACTGAGTTGTAAGTAATAAGTAAATGTTTGATCAGTTTAGCCTTCTCAAATAAACACAATATGACAAATAAAAACGTCATGCATTTCACAATATAGATTTTTTAAAAATTAAGATACATGTGTGACAATCATTTGTGCAAAGTGTGGAACGTTGTTATAATGAGATGATTCATCAGCTTGCAGAACTCAGCACCTGACAAAAAGTCGGCATTTTGAGCGGTGAGTGAACATTTGACACAGAAGCATTCGCCAAGTATGTTTGGGGCCCTAAGCGGCTGCTTCCTCGCTTATTGGTTAAGTCCGCCCCTGCATACTGGGTAGCGATCACCTGATAGATACGTGTCGTGCACATATCGTTCAAAAGTCAAATATAAAATATAATAATAAATGCATTTGATTGGTAAGTCAACCTGAGACTGTACACTTAAATCTCAAATGGTATTGCATGAAATTTACAGAAAGCTCAACTAAATAACCGTGTTAATAGGTGGGGCATGATGGCTTTGACGATCGGCTGCATCTGCTCGCGCAGTTAATCTACCCCACAGCCAATCACGGGCCCCCTCGTTGCTCGGGCCCCGGCGCTGAAGCCCCGCCTAGCCCTGTGGTTAATGCGGCCTTGAATATGACCACTTTGGAAATTAAATATTTCACAGATTACAAGTTTCCCTATTTAAAATTTAAAAAGTAGTGTAACGGTTTCAATTACTTTATTAATGCAACTGATTGTATTTGATTACATTTAGGCTACATTTCTAATAAATGTTAATTATTTTTAAACATTTAGAGCAGACAGGGTTATTTTTATAGTACTCAACACTGATGACATATATATATATATATATATTTGACTTTATCAGCTCCTTTTACTTTGAGATGATTTAAAATCATAACCTAATTTTTGCATAGCTGTGACAGGAAACACTGACATCTAACAATACTTCGGGGGAAAACAGTTGATCTTAAAAAAATAAATAAATGCATGTACATCAACCAAAACTGGAAATAAAGCAGTTATCAAATAAGCATGTCCTAAACTCGAAATATTTGCGTCTCATATTTGAGCAGTGAATCCAATTTAGGAAAGAAATCAATCAAATCTGTGTGTGAAAATATTCAGATCTAACCCCCTTTGTAATCGTTAATATTTTCACAAGTAACTGAACTACAAATACATTTATTTTGTAATTAAATTATGTTACATGTTACTAACTACTCCCCAACACTTAATATGTCAACTCTCAGATGTTTCTTCTACAACACATAACCCAGATGGCTTTATAAAGGGTTGAAAACAATGTTTATTCATCTCCATAGGAAAGAAATAAAAACACTCTTAATAGGTGGAGTAATGGAAAAACTACATTAACGTGTGGTTAAACCTTTAGACAGAATTACATCTGATTTCCACCATCGAGTGTCCATAAATGCTATAAACCAAAATATCCACTAGAGGGCACCAAACTACTCCTTCCAAGTTTAAAAGCCAACTGTAAATTACATCCTTGCAAATTAAAACATTTTCAATAAGAGGTCTGTCCTGAACGAGAGTAAGAACATATGAAGACAACGTCCTGAGCTGGAGGAATGAACTGATTCTTCTCTGATTCCGAGCATTTCTGAGCAGATTCTTCACTACTTTTTCTTCCCAGCGATTCTTTTTGAGCGGCGAAGGCCACTGACATTGTCCTCCGGGGCTTCTGGGGTGATTGTAGGTTTGGAGGCAGTCTGGGCTTTTAGTGTGGCAGGAGGTTTGTAGGGTTTTGGAGCAGGAGGAGCAGAAGTAAGTTTGGAGCTTTTTGGAGCAGAGGGAGCTTTGGAGGTTTTTGGTGCAGGAGGAGCTTTGGACGTTTTTGGACCAGAAGGAGCTTTGGAGGTTTTTGGAGCAGGAAGAGGTTTGGAGGTTTTTGGAGCAGGAGGAGAGGCAGGAGGTTTGGGGTCTGAATGGGGTTTTGGGGGTTTAGGGGCAGCAGTGGGTTTGTTGCCTCTTTGGCCTTTTTGCCGTGGTTTAGCTGACTGTGTGGTCTCCTACAGGAGTCAAAAACAAATTTAATTGACTAAAAATGTATACTGTAGGTACTGTATAAACTAAAGGCCCGTTCACACCAAGAACGATAACTATATTAGCATTCTCATAAACAAGGAATAATGTTCTGTTAGAAGCACGCTGCAGTTTTGCCATCTGTCACTGCTCAAACTCTTTAAATTCCGGTGGATTTTGGATTTTTGGTGGGTTTAGTAGTTGGAAAATAACTTAATGTTTTCATGGTATCAATTATTGTTGACATTATAGTTATTGTCATTGTCGTAACAGGCCTTTTATTCTATTTGAATATATGCTAAGCAGGGCTGGGAAAATAAATAGATGAATCGCAAGAAGAGAAACAATTCAGCATTGATTCTGAGATTTTCTGAGTGCATCACGATTCTTTCTCGAGTCGAATCTATGCTTACTTTTGAACAGCAGATGGCGCTGCATGCTTTAGAAACAGCCGTACTCTGCTTGAAGATTGAAGCGGATTACGGGTGTTTGTTCAAATTAATCTTGTGTAATAAAAAGCATTCTGAGCTGAGGTGAAATTGCATGAACACACAAGCGCTCTTCAGCACTCTTTTTCATGAGCATTTTAGTGTGCGAATGAAAACTAGATTACAGCGCCATCTTCTACTAAAATCAGAGAGAATCCACAAATCGTTTCTGCATCTATTTATCATCGCAGCCTACTAAGTGCTAATTGCTAAAAGCATCAGCTAAAACATAGCAAACGGTTGTCAAAAGTGATCCACTAACCTCTTTACTGGACAGCTGGGATTCCAGAGCAGACATTTCTGCTTTCAGCACATCTACGTTTACCTTCCCACACCAAAAAGGATCATTTTAAGTGCGAAAGGTTCAAAATATACACATTTCAAGCAATGACTGAGGATGTGCTCTTGCTGGCAGTTACCTTGTTTTGTTTGATGTTCTCCTTATAGCTTTCAATATCCTTCATGAGTCGCTCCTCCTTTGCTCTGCAAACAAAATTAAGGTAGACGTATTAAAAATTGACACTTCTAATCTGCAGCAACAACTTTTTGTTGAGGTCAAGAGATGTAGAACTAAGATGTAGAACTGACAAATTAGCAATTGAGCAAAGGTTTCTTTTTCTTCTGGTGGACAATAAAACATCCTACAGACATACAAGTTAGAAACCACCCAGCAACATTTTAGCATCACGCTAGTGAGTTTAGCATGGGTAAGTACCACTAGAAAAGCCCTTCTTTCATTGTTTGTAAGAGGTCTGGTTAATACCTCAATACTTGTGCTTTTTCCATCTCTGTCTTGAGTTTGCTGACCTCTACCTTCTCCTCAGCAGTAACGCAGAGCACATCAGAAACCTTTAGCTTGGCAAGGAGAGATTTAAGATCAAGCCCTTCCAGCTGACTAGAGCTCTGAGACCTCAGAAGTATTTCCATGGAAATTTGCTGCAAACGTTCACATGACGCCACCTCAAACACCAGAGCCACAAATATTGAGATCAGACAGGTGTTTCACATGATGAAAACGGTGGATATGAAGTGACAAAATGCATTAAAAGTGTCACATATTACCTTAGAAAGCTCTGTTTGTACTTTGTCAAGCGCAGCAAGGCCCATGTCCCGCATTTGTTTCATGCTCTTCAGAGACTTCTGCAGGTCGCTTAACTCTTGCTGTTAATCAAGTTGTCATGAAAATGTCATCTTGGTTCAATTTAATTCTCATGATGAAAAGGAAATGTTAATGAGAATGATTGATTTAAGCATAAATGAGAAAATAAGGAGAGGATGTGACCTTTTGTATGTATACTGTGTGCAATATGCAAAATTTCTGTGTGTATATATAGGAGGTGACTTATATATTTGCACCAATTTAAGTAATATAAACAGTGGTTTTAAACTAAATTTGATGTAAATATCGGAATAAACATATGTCAAATAACCAGAGATTTTTCTGAGATGATAACTAGACAGCATATCATTGGAAATGTTTAATTATTATTGTAGTAATTATTAAAATGGTATGCAGTATTTTGTGTCGACTATCCAGTACACTAATATTCCATCCAGAAATATGCATTCATTGACCTGTGCCTGTTGAACTCGCTGTTTGCATTTGGTTTGATAGACAAACTCCAGGTCTGTGTCTGTCCATTTGTATCCCTGCATTCCTTGGATAAAGGTTTCAGGATTGGGATTCCCAGGGGTTGCTGGACAGTCATGAAAGTGAATACTGAAGCAGTTAAACCACACTGAAGAAGAAACAGTGAGTATATGTGGTGGGGTACCATTACTAACCAATACGAGAACATAGAGAGATGTGTGAATATGATTGCTCATGTCAGTGAGAGTATGAAATCACCTGAAGCAGCAGGAGAACTAGACCTCCTGACCGACTTCCTCTCATCTTTAACTTTAGGGTGCTGGAAAACTTCATTTGATCCATTGCAAGAAAGGGGTTTAGTTATGTCCTTGGAAAGATTTTAGTAGGTTTAGTTATTTCCTTGAAAGGTAATTCAAACTCATTACTAGTTGTATGACATTTAAAATCTTTGAATGAATTGCATACTTTCTTTCTAAGCAAAATTAATACATTTAGGCCTGGTTTCATAGACAGGTCTTATAGCCTAAGCTAGATTTAGGCCATAGTCCAATTAGCACATATAACCAATTATAGCTTTCATTTCATATTTATTAATGTAAATTTTTAGTTTTCTTTATCTTTTTTGACTGATTTTGATTCAATTTAATAAGTTAAATGAATTTGGTGGGTTTGTGAAAAACAATATATTATTTGATTAATATTTTAACTTTTCTCACTCTCAAGTGAGAAATATGTAGCTTAACAATTAAACCCCCTAACAATACAACGTTGAATAGCATTAATAATTATGACTTATAATATTATATTTCTGTAGCCTACATTAATTTATAAACAATATCAAATATTCAGACATCATATTTTTTATTTCATCTGAGGGTTGTTTAATTACTCATATGGCATACAGCGGAAATAATATTTAGATTGTTGCTCATCATATGAGTTAAAGCCTATCAGTCCATTTCTTGTATGTTAGAAACAGAATAATATTCAGGACATTTGTACAGGCAAAAATATTCCCATGATAAAAAAGCAATAAACAAAAAGAAAATATGTGTATTAAACTATACATCCATACACATTTTTATATCAGAGACACAGATAAAATACATTCGTTGTGTTTGTTTGTTTACCTGGCCACATGACTCATCTTTCACCATTTGTTCTGATGTTGGAGAACCGTCTGGTTTGATGGAAGGGCTTGTTTTAGCTCTTTCACTTTTAGATGGAGGCGTCCTGTCTAACTGTCGCCCGGCAGGTATAATATTTGGCGGCTCATCTATTATTGATTGCGGTAGTGAAGGCGCATCATCCGAATCCAAATTACGCACATTTTTAGTGCGTTTAATTCTGCCTCCCTTCGAGCTCATATGAGCTATCGGTGTTTTTAACTCTTCAGTTGTTCAACTGACGTTGTTTGAAGGACAATGCTACAGTCTTGACGCTCTCAAACTGCATACAATTTTAAAAGTGACCTCAATCAGAGTGAAGCGGAGTTACTCCATGTGCTGATCAGTGGTAATGGCAATTGGTGGCCACTAAGATAATAAACAGCAGCACAAGCTACTTGCAGCGCTCATTAAAGTTATTAAACTCATGACCGATGCAGTCCATCGTTTTGCTACTTCTCTCGTTAATATATGTCTGTGTCTTATATAGGTCTATACCAACCAGTCTCAACAATATAAAAATTCAGAATTTTAATATTTACTCAAAAGGCCTCTACAGACTGTTTAAATGAATGAAGTTCACAGGCAGAGGGCGCTGTACCATTTCTCAGGCAAAACTCTTAAAATGTAAAATGCCGAACCAAATAACATGGCAAATGGAATAAAAATGACTAATATAGGCTATATATATTTACCCTTTAAAGCAGTGACGTTCAGACATTTAAATGTGGCATACTGTAAGCGTTGAGTCCCTTATGGGGCTATTTGTAGGCCATGTACAAAACCCTGGTACAGTCAAAACAAAATGTATTTAGACACCTTCAGCATTTCCTACATTATCACAGTTTTTTCACTATAGTTTAGAAAATGGTAATAAAATATGACAAGAACTCAGAGTTAAACTGTGTCAGAACAAACATATTGATAATGTCAAATAACTTTCATAGAAAGGTATAAAGAATTAGGTTGAATAGATGTCCGCTGTTGCATTTAAGTTCACAATAAGATAATACCACTTTAGGTCAACCAATAAACAAGCAATGCTTTAGTCTTTAGTCTGTGGTGTAAAAAGATCTATTAGCAACTAAAGGGAAAAAATCACTTAAGCAAAAAATGGTCTGGTCAAAGTGTCTGAATAATGTAGTCCACTGTATGAAGGTTTTTTTGGGGGGTATAATATGTCACAGTTTATTTTGCTATATACTCACTTATAATAAACTATAGTGCCCTGCACCCACTAGTAAAAAATAGCAAAAAATGTGTCTGAATAATTTTTGGTTTGACTGTATGTCTCTTAGTTACAGTTAAATGTCTAGTGTCATACGAGGAGCAGAGATCATTTATATTCAGAAAAAAAAGTAAAGTATAACTTTATTGAAAACAGTAGAAAACTTGTTACGTAAAAGTAAAGCACAAAACAATGTACAATGTGTCATATGATGTATTTAACTCTATAAGTAAGACAAATAACCACAGCAATAATACAGCAATATTACTATATCTGGCTGCTCAAACAAACAGATTAGGCCTATATATTCAGCTTGTTGCCGCTAGTGGATAGTAATTACATTCTGCATCTTTAATATTTAGAATAAACAGTTCAAAACAATTACAGTATCATCTCTTTTACACTTTAATACTGTTCACTTACATCCATGTACTGGATTGTAAAAGTTAAAAGACTCACAGGTGTCTCTTTCGATGCTGAAGGAAGTGCATCAAGAACTGATGGCTCCTAGATATCATCCAATCAGTTCCTGATGCAGTATCACCAACATCAGAAAGTTCTCACAAATGAAGGGATGGATTGTAGTTAGGAATTGGTGAGCAAATAATATTAGCTATAAATGTATAACAAACACTTTAAACATTTACATTTCAGCCTTGCCACAGCTTTCAGCGAAATTCTATTACACTATGACTAATTTCCACAGGTTGCTCTCTTCTGTCCGATGGAGGCCAATGTTATTTGGTCATGGTGTGCTAGTGCTGTATGTGACAGAACCCCAGCAGTGCCTGTGAGAGGGGTGACACACTACTCACAGTTGCCAGCTGAGATTATGCCAAAACTCAGCCGCCAGTACCGGAGTCCTCCAGCAGGGTGCGCGCAGATGTTCGCGTCCCAGAGATGGTAATATATTCACGAACTTCTTTAGCTCCTCTGTACAGTATAGATGCATGTTTGATCACTTTAGTGTAAATTGAAGCGGTTGTTGCAAAACAACATGTTAGCATATTAGCATTGAGATTAGCACAGATGTTGTATTGAAGTAAAACACAGATTCAGGTGCATCTGATGTACGTTTTGGGTGTAAACAGACTACTCAACCCCTACAGGTCAATGTGAGACTGTAATCACATCACAGTTGCCTGCAGAGATTACCCAGTCGGTCCAATGCGTCTTTGTTGTGATACTAGTCAGTAACAAAGAGGTTGGTTTAAACTGAGCATTATCAGTGGTTCTTAAATGGTGGATTGAGACCCAAAAGTAAGTCACAGGTCAATTCTTAACAAATGTGTCAGCTATTTTTATCTACAAAACAGTTTTATATTGATATACTGGTGTGTTTTATCATGTTACTTTAGTGTATTATATTAATTATGAACACACTGGTTTGTATATCAAGTTTTACCATTTACTGCAATTTGTTATATGCTAAAATGCGTTATTTTATATTATATTTTTTTTTTAGCTGAAGTGTGCCGTAAACAAACACGCTAATCCGTTAAGGCCGAAAACCGTCGCGTGAGGGGCAGTTTAGCCTCTCCCAGCTGGTGAGCTGAAGGGCGTCTCCCCAAGGCATCTGGCATGTGTCCCCCAATAACCCCACACCCCCTCAACTACACACACACATACACACCCTTCCTCTGCAAGACCATGATCCCCGCTGCTGTCAGGGCCCACTGGTCGCCATGGCAAACTCACAGGAACCTGAGCCGGCATTGTCAGAGCGTCCGATGTGTATGTCCCACTCGCCGTCTCTTCTTTAGAGTCACAGCTCGGGTCCTTTGACACCCCTGAACACTGCAACAAATTGAGAAAGACGGAAGAAAGGAGTGAGCGAGAGGGAAAGAGGGAGGGATAGAGAGAGAGTAGCCGTTGTGTGTTTGCTAGACTAAGTCGTGTGGACCAGATCAAAGGCCAGTTCTTCCCAAACTAGCAGACCTTTTACAAAGCATGAGGGGCTTAGCTTTTGTGGGAGTTGAATACTGACCATTTCAACTATTGCTGAGAAAGTGGTTTATTGCCGAACACCTGATACCCACCAAAGAAATGTGAAAGGAAAACGTGAACACCTCATATGTTGCATTTTATAGTTTTAATTGAACACACCCCAAAATGAATACAAACTAGGGTTGTACATTAAAGATCAATTGCATTTTGTTGTAGTTATTAAGTTATTGAAATAAATTAGAAATAAAATTATCTATCGATCTGTTAAGAAATTTTGATGGACATCTATTGCCTTATTTGTACTTGTTAATTAAATAATTGTTTATATATATATATATATATATATACACACACACACACACACACACAGAAATTTTATATGGCAGGTGTGTTGTATTTGCAAAGCTCGCTTAATCAAGATATTTTCGACAGCCAACCCTTCTAAAAAAGCCACATATTTTGAATACATTTATTTTATAAGCATATAGTTCAAATCTATTAACATATTTACTGATATATTGCTTGAGAATCGCTGATATAAAAATTAAAACTTTTTTTTTCAGAACTACTATTTGTAGTACTACTTGTGCACAATGCACATTTCTTAATATTAAGCCTGAAATGTGTTTTAACGTCACTGTTGATGACGATCGTATAATGGTTTTTAAGTGTAAAATATGCACTTAAGTGTAGCTGCACTTGTAATAGCTCCCTTTAGTACAATCAAATATACCTCAGTATATCTTTAGAAGGGCTTTAGCACTACTTTTGCCCAAATAAGGGCATTAAGTACAAAATTAGCTGATCCAGTTTAGTAGGCATCAAGTATACCGTTTTAGTGTACAAACAGTATAATTGCAGGGAATTTTATTATGCACATAAATATGTAAATGTATTTATATTTGGTTTAGTATATTTATTTTTCACTAGGGAAAACTAGGTCAACAATGTTGGAAATAAAAGGGTTAAAGAGTGAAACAACATTTGCCCATGGCTCTATAATTATGATTGCTAAAAGTGAGAAGTTTTTGTGTTTAACGGATAAGCTGAACGTCTGATACTGAGTTACAAATGTCGTTTTGGTTTTTGTCGATCTGCTTTGTGCTCCATGAATGTTTTCTGACAAAAAAGGTCTGAAGATTGCTCTTCTTATTAAAAGAGGGCAAGAAAACATTACAGCTTCAGCCAAATCCATTAGCTTGTATTACGATGTGTTTCAAAATCAGTTGTCTCAAAACAAAAACCGTGCCCCTCCCATTAACTCTCTAGTGGCGAATGTTTTTTTGAACATCGACATTTTCCAAAAACGCAGTTTCTTTAGTTAAAAAAACATAGGAATTTGTTGTTCTGTTTTTTTTTTTTCACTATGCCAAATCAACGCAGTTCGATTTTTTGATGCATTTCGTTTTAATTGTTACTTCTTTTTGAGTCACTTTTCTCCAGCCACTTTCCTCCCCCTTAAACTGAGATGAGATGTGTCAGTTGGTGGTCGTATTCAAAAGCCTTTTTACTGTACAATGGTGTTTCTATGTGAATTTGTTTGGACTCTGGGTTCGAGGGGGGACCCCCTGCGCAGCGAGTGGTATTGTTAAGGAAAGGCCAGCGGTGTTCCAGAACTTGGGCTTGACCAAAGGTGGCATGTAAAGAGGACGGAGCCATTCCCAGCATCTCCTCTCACTGTAAGGCAACATCTCAAGACCTCCGAGCACCGGCTTGCCCACAAACAATCACAGCAGACTTAAGCAGGGATGACATTTTTATTTTATTAGTCCTAAATACTTTCCCACCAGGGGCAGAGGGCGAGAGGGAAAAAAACAATTGAAAAAGTGGAACAGATTCTCTGGCAGTGGATGTGGCCTGGGACCCCCCTCTGTCGTCATATTGTCTAGTAGAAAATTGAAAACAAAAAAAGACAATATGACCAGCCCTTGACAGAAGGATCCATGGTGTTGCACTTGTCTCATTAATGAGGACTGCTATATTGTGTTCTCTGAAGTTTTCCTACTCTGGTACCCTGGACGTCTTGGACGTTTTCGTAATTAGTGCAATAGTCATCTTTAATTAGTGATAACTTACGGACAAAAGAAGCCTTTTGTGAACGAGCCCCTGCTTAAATTTAACCACTCTAGAATCAAACAAATGATCCAACATTTATAACATAACCTATATTGTATATTGCACACAGTAATACGTACCTGTACATTTAAACACCATGTCTCATGTATGTTTTTGAAGCAATTTCCACCATCCAAAAACATGTATTGTAATTTACATAAATAAATGTGAATTGTAATGTATTCACATTCCTACATTTTATAAAACTAATACACTTTTAGAATATAAAATTTGACACAAAGCACACAGTGGGCGGAATCAATGTCATTTTTAGTTTAATGTTTGAAAATAATAAAATATTTAGCAATATAATATTAAAATATATTATTAGTAGTAGTTGTATATTATCAAAATTAATGTATATTAAAAAAAAAAATGTTCATTTTCGTTTCATTCTGAAATCAGCAGATGTGCTTGTACAGTAGTGGCTTCAGTGATCAATCAATGAATGCATTACTGTAATCAACTGAATTACTGGCGGTGCCATATGGGCCAGGGGCCTATGGTGACAAAGCATAATTTTTTTGCGGGAAAAAAAAATCTAAGCAAAGCAAATCTGCAAAATGTACAGTTTACATTGAAGTAACATTGTACAGCACAAAAAAAAAAACACACAAAACACTTTTTGCGTAGCGCTTTTCGATTTCGAAATCTATAATTCGAGCCTTGCCTTAACATACACGTGCAACAGTGGGATCATTTCAGGATATTATCTGAAAAGGCTTCTTACCTTGCCTTTTCCTCAAAAGCGACAGTCCCAAGACGCCATGGCCTTCTACTGCAAACACACATGTGTACTATACGTCTTTCAGCTCTCAGCGTGGTAAGAGCATGTGCTGCTTGCCTGTGAAATCCCACCCTATCTCTCTGACTGTACAGCAGCACACGGCTCTCCTTCTTCCAATGGCCCCCCTTCATTGATCTATCTTCAGCCTGCCTGATAGGCGTTCCACCCTGCAGGTCACTTCTTCCTGTTTAACCATTGCTTGGTTTTCTTGAGAGAGCTGCTATCATAAGGAGACTTTATTGAGATGGAAAGATGTGAAAAAAAGCACTTCCCTTTTCCCTCTTTCCCCTTGTTCTGTCCAGCGGGACAGGAGGAATGTAGTATGTGCGTGTTAAAGAGCACTGAGTGTATCTGGCCTGGTAAAAGGGGTGACACTGTTCAGTAGGGTTATGTTTACAGAAGTATCTCACATAGCCTGTATTATAATACCGATCTTCCAAAGTTTCCCTTTGTGAGCCATAAGGAGTTCAAGTTAATGAGCTAACGCATCTGTTTTGACAGCATGGTGTGCACTAACATACCGCGTGTAAGTTAGCGTACAAAGTACACTTTTCTTTTAATTTGTATTTAATTTTGGTGATTTTTTTGGGTTGGTGGGGGGTTCTGTAAATTCGTCAACCTGTTTTTAACACTACGAAATGATCAGAGGATTCTTGTGAATTTGCTTAATAGTTATGTCTGTGTTTTGGATAGTTTTTGTCTTTTTTGGTAAAGTCTGGTGTTGTATGTTTCATCTGTCTGGCTTCAAGGCTAGATGATACCTAGCAAACAAACAAATTGGAAAAACTTTCTAACCATAAAAGAATCTAATATAGTTAACTTGCCCAGTACAAACAACCCTTATAGTATTTATCGCAATACGTAAAAATCAATTTGACATTGTATTTAGTTCATCTTATATGTTGTCCAATTTGGAAAAAAAAAGCTTTTCAGACTTTTGCAAGCAAACTAATTGAATTCTTGACATGCAGACACAAATTGGCATAACTAGTTTGAGCATTTATTACCGTACAATGTTGTCAGTATTATTGTTTTTTCTTTCGCAAAAACTATGGATTTTAAATGAGATTTACAGCTTAATTTGCGATCACGCTGCATGCACACGCCTTTCGGTTTTCTTATATAGCGGACAGCGTATTCGTAGATTATTGTAGATTGAGAAATTTACCGTAACTTGGCAAAATTGAGTGTACACTTTGTAAAAAAAATCGTAAAAACACCAGGGTTACTATCTGCATGTGTAGGCTGGATGACCAGAAGATGATTAGTTCTGTAGTAAAATGGCTGACTCAGTGAAGATGGAGGCTCTTATCGTATGCAGTGGCCCAGCCGGTGACCTTCCCACACTACCATTTTTCGTACTTGGTTCATGTTTAAACATTTAGTTGGTCTCTATCGCAAGGTATGGTGAACAAACACCAGCTGTCTTTCTCTCAGGACTTAAAAAGTCGAAATCCACAGCAAACCGCAGTGCATATAAAGACTTTCTACTGACGTGTCTTTTTTAAGATATGAAATTTTAACACTGATATTAGATTTCGTGAAAGTATTATCAGTTTAAGAATGAGGGTTAAGAACGAGATGTGCAGGTGCAGATGCGCAGAGTGAATAATTTCCAGAAGGTTCACAAATCTGTTGGGTGGGTGTTGCCCTGCGCTGCCTCCAACAATTGGCTCGCTGCACCTAAGACGACACGAACATCTTTGAATTGCTTTAAAACCAAACATTTTTTTGTAGCAAGCCTTTGCAAAACATTTGGCTTAAAACAAAAGGTGTAATACTTAAAATGAAACATTTACAAGATATTTCAAGAAACGTTTGTAACACCTTTAGTTCTCCACATGGTGCTTGTTTATCACTTTTAAAAAAATAAGGAAATAGTCCTGCCTAGAATATGAGGAAGAGAATGGTGGGAGGCGAGTATTGATTAGGTATCGTTGGAGTCACGCTATGAATGACCTTGGCCCTATCAGGGTTAAACTTATTACCCTATGACTTCTTATGACCCCCCCTGACCTTTGGTGTGAAAGCAAATAACGCTGAAGGATGACCATCGGTCAGGCCTCAATGGCCTTCTATTGACCAAACACACACACACACAAATACAGCGAGGGGACCAAAAAGGGCTAACGTCCAGAGAGGCACACTCCACAAATAATGCCATTAACCAATCAATACAAGAGACAGAAGAGGGGGTGGACACACTGGTTTTAGAAATGTGCAGCCTGGAAATGCATTCTCCATTTGAGAGGCCATGCATAAGTGTGCCATGCTGCTCTATACGGATATGAACTTTGTTTATGCAGTAGTAGTAAAAACAGTCCCTTAAATGCTCAGTTGAGAAATAAGTGCAGAAAATGCATGCGTGAATTTATATCTGCATAATGCTGTTCCGCTTATTTTATGCACATTTCTACAGCTATCACAAGAGAGTCTTTTTTTAACGCATAACAGGCAGCACAGTTAAATATATTAGAATACGCATTGAAATAGAAAAAGAAAAGTTGTGCAATTGAATTCTACCAAGTTACGATCAAGTGTGAAGCGAGGGAACATTTTGCACCACAGCACCTGCTGTTCATGATGTGGTCAATACATAAACAGTTGTTTACTACTTTACAACCCAGAGAGCAATGCGGTGCTTAAAATATGCAAGGCAAAACTTAACCCGATAAGAGCAGCATAATGAATTTCGGATGATCAGTTGCATTAAAAGTGGAGTGAAGATCTTTTTTTGCAATGAAATACATAGTCATTTCCAACATTAACAGGTCCTATTTCGTCTGGACAAACAGAGTAGGATCACCGACAGCATTGCATTGACCAAAAAGTTCTTTTGAACAATCTACGATAGCAACAAGCCAACGAGAATGTATGTGAGGGAGAGCCAAAGGAAGAGAGAAAGAAAATCAGATAGAGAGGGAGAGAGTACCTCGTGGATGCACTGCAGTGGTCAGCCAGGGTGGAGGAGAGAGGCGTGACGCCCAGGAGATGGAGGAATAGTACTCCATGCCTAGAGTGTTAGGAAAAGAGAAGGCAGAAGAGGAGAGGAGAAGAGAGGACCACTAGCTTTAGCCCTGCTACTGTTTTTGCCCTGCTGCCACTGGCTGAGAGCGAAGGGAGCGTCTGATTGGAGGGTGGGGGCTGAGGCCCCTCCTTGTCGTCCTCCTCCTCTCTGCAGTCTGCGTTCCCGCCTGTCAGGGTGAGTTAGCCGAGGGAAAGAGAGATGCAGCTCCCCACTCTACTCTTCTTTCACCCCCTCCATCATGGATGGATGGCAGGTGGGACAAGAGCTGCTGGAATGACCACAGCCACAAATCTCATCCTGACGCCCTTCTCTTCTCTCTTCTTTTCCTTCCCAGACTCTTTTAACTTGTGGAGAAAGTAATAAATAGTAACTATACAATACGATATGCAAGGCTGCAAGACAGAAATATGGATGTGAAACCAAGAACGAACGACTGTGGGAGAGGCCACAAGAATTTCGGGGAGTTGGTGGATGAGTGTCAGCAGGTTGTCAGGCAATAACAATACAAACTGAAGAACACGTTACAGTTCACAAGAAAAGAAAAAGAGAAAAACAAAGGGAAGAGGAAGGAGAGAGTGGGGGCCTAACTCTTTTCCCAACTCATTCCCTTTTATTTTTTTATACTCGTTTCATTCTTCTCTCTCTCCACATTGGCCAACTGATCTTGGCGTCTTCTGTTGCTGCATTTGTCATCTGTATACGCCACTGGACACACAAAGTATTGATTTCTTCTTGTCCACCTTCTATTTGGCTCCTTGCTCTGTTGCCTACACTGTGAGGACCAAACCATGAAAGGTAGCCCAAAACTGAATGGAAAGGGTCAAGGGTGTAGCCAAACGTAAATGTTGAACTAGTCACTGAAAAAAAACCCTAATCCATTTCCTACTAAAACACTGAGTCATACCTGTCCTCCTCACTGTCGAAGGTGAATTTCAGAGAAGGAGTTTATGGTCCTGGCTAGGGGCAACTGTAAACTCTGGCAAACCTTTGCTAAAATCTCCAGGGGCTGCAGAATGCAACATAAGCAAAGATTCACCTACTTGGCATAAGAAGATCATAGATTTATTCAAGAAAGAAACTAGCCAAACTGAGGGAGAAACAGGATTGTGAGTTAGTTGTCTAACAGATTAAATTGGTGGCGTGTGCCATCCGCTCCAAGGGTCATCACGGTTTTGATGGCCAGAAAGGACTTCTTTGACCGCAACTAATGCTATGGATGCAAGGCATTTTCTGAGGCGACCTCGGCCCGTGTCACCATAACCCTGTCCCAATTCGCTTTTAGTGTCTGCAGTGTCCAGCGACCTATAACCCACACGTGTCCCTACCCCCATGCCCCAGGGGTCTTGCCCTGTAGAAGGGTCACGTGTGCCAAAAGTCCCAAGAGACTTGAACCCTGTTGTCATGGAGATAACCTCAGGGAAACAGAAGTCCCTTAGCAGTTACATAACACTCATGACCAAGCAGAATCTTTGCCCGCATTTGCCATTTTTATCAAGTGTTCAGCTACAAAAAAGAACAAACCCTGGCAAAGAGACAACAATGGTCAAAGCCTCACTTACACTGGTCAAAGCCTGTAGTGAGTATAACTGTTTAACTTCTGACCTTGCTCAAGGTTTATACAGCTCAACACTCTTGTACAAGCAGAGTCTTTGCCTGATGCATGACCTAGATCAGGTATGTAGCTGTGGTGATGAGCAGTCAATGAACCCTGGCAAAGGAGCCAAACCACAGAAGCTTTAATGGTAAGCAGAATTTGGTGATTTATGACTTTGTGAAACCATCTTTAAGCTCAACAGTTAAGCAAAGATATCAGTAGTAAGTTATTGAAAACATTCAGTTCTGCGACAGGCCTTTTGAATGTTCCTGTGATTCTGGCAATAGTTGAGGATCAAGCCCGGTCAAGTGTGTCCGGAAAGTACTGCAAACTCCAGTGGCCCTGATGCACAACCACTGGGATTAAAACGATTTTTTGGGTGCTGACAACCCTGTTAGGGCACCTGATCACAGCGCCATGCATGAAGCCTGAATCCTGCTTACAATAGGGCCAGGGCGAGTGGAAGCAGTGGGGAGGGCTGTTGTTGTCGCAGCCCCCTAACACTGCACGCACAGGGGCACAAAAGCTGCCGAGGGTGGGGGTGGAATGGAGGTTCGGAGGGAGGGTGAACTACGCCATCTGCCATAAAGCTGGTGCGTGTGGGTAAGGGTCGACTGGGAGGGGCTGTACTGGTAGGGGTGTGTTAGCCCTAGATGTGTTCATGCAAGAGATGGACTGGGTCTTCCCTCAAATTAGACACGACCCCCCGAAGTGTAAGCCGCAGGAGACGGCCAATTCCTGCCTGCTTGCCTCTGTTTGCTTAGCAGCTTGATAATTAGAGAAATTAGGGACTGTCTGGAGATTAAACAGCACAAGAAGCACACTCCTATTATTTTTCGCTTCCCTTGCTCTGTTTTTCTCCTCCACTGTCCTCTCCCTGTGGCAACAGACAAAACATGCATCAGGAAACATATATGATGTCAAGCATTCAAGTCATTCATTCACATCATTGACTTGGACATTTTTCTTGTGCACTTCATAAACTATAATTAGTTTTTTGGATTTGTAAAAAGACACTCCCTCCCTCACACACACCACAAACACACCAAGTACAATGGGCAGTGGTTCACGCTTTGTGGAAATTGGGGTGACACTTTTTCTTTAGAAAGGATAACTCTGCTTTGCACCCCTGATAATACATTTCTGGTTATAGAGTAAATGCATTCATGTCTACAGAGTTCATTGAAATTATGAAAAGTGTAATACTGGTACGGTTTTAAAGCATGTACAGACCACAGTAGTGTAGCAAGTTCCTTGGGCTTCACATACTCAAGCAATCACAAGCAGTCTCAAACTTAGTAAATACAAATTTGCGTGGAAGATAATGGCACATTACAGTTTGAGAGAAGCAGTGAGCTCCTGCACATGGCATGCAACCATGACCACAGGTTCACTTTGTCACGAAAAGGAGCGCTGTTCCGTTCCCCTGTAGTAAATGCTTCTGCATAGCGCCATCTAGTGAAAAAATAATACATTACAAAATCTTGATTTAAACACAAGATTATTTTAGTACATATTTTGACAGTGTAATATATTTAATAAAATAACATATGTTAAGCTGGTGCTTAAAATAATTATTTTATTTACATGTGGAATACTGAAAATGTGTATATAATAAATAATAACATACCTTAAGAGTATTGAAGAGGATGCTGCAGGAACTTGCTGGCTGCCTGTCTGGCTTATCATCTCAAAAAATATTTTCATTAAAAAATATATTTATATATTAATATAATATGTTTATATTAATATTTCGCTTTATTTATCCATTTAGCAGTTTCATTTTAACTTTCTAACCCTAGAAGTAAATATAATTTGGATGTCTACAAAACATTACATGAAGCATTTAATTAATAAAAGGTTTTTAAGGTAACGTTCAATCAATATAATTGCACATAAAGTATAAATGCATTTTGATCTACTGAAAGCTATGAAAAATGTGATATGCATATATATATATATGCATATGTGATATAAAAAAACAATAATTAAATGTTTACCAATGTTGATTCCATTAATGATACTATAATATGTCAACAATATATCTTATTCCTTTAAAATTACTTAAAGCCTTTAGAGGTTGTTTGTGTGTTTTTGGGACATTCAGGGAAAAGTGTCATCTGGCAGTACTCAAAAACACATCCCTCCACCTGCCTCGCCCCAGACCAGACTATCCGTCACAACATACACCGCCCTGTCTGAAGCAGACACTAAATAAGGTCTGATGTCATAACCCATGGTGACAGTCAAACTAGAACTGCAGTTTCTGGCTCAGTTTTGTATTTTAAGGTGAAGTAACAAAGGACAGGTCGAGCCTGATCCTAGATCAGCAATGTGTGTCAGAGATGTGTTGTCCATACCCAGCATATTGACTAACAGGGTGGGACCTTACTTTGGGGAGTGGTTAGGCATCTGTCATAACTGCTCTTGTCCAGTAGAGGACAGAACACACACACACACACACAAATGTAAGCACAAAAAACAAAGGTACTGAAAAGAAACAGATTAAGTATGTCCTATATCCTGAACATTCTTTTGACAGCTTTTACTTTGAAAATTACACTGGAATCTATACTGTTCATTCAACAGAGGCAGTTTTACAGCCAAATCCCTGTAAATCTGAGCCAAACATCATTAATCTAGAACGTACGGAACCTGCCATAACATTGTCCCCAACCTATCAATCATGGTTGCTCCGCAAGGTCAAGAAAGATGCTGAGAGAGAGCGGGAGAGAGATGGGAAAAGACAAAAGAAACAGAACAGAAAAAGAAACGAAGAGGTCTTTGCAAGCACTAAAAGAGGATTCTATATACAGTATGTAAGTGTATGTGTGGTTGTAGATTTTTTTTTTCAAAGAAAATGTGGTGCTGGCCAACCTATAAGTTGCAGTCACATTTTTAGAGTGTTTTAGGTGGTATCTTGCTGGCTTACTGGTAATAAGGTCACTAGGTATGGCTAGTCAAATTTATGGCATTTTCTGCCAAACAAAAAACTTATTTTCAACCACATTTCTAAGATGTTTTTTTCCCCTTCAAATCCCTACGTTCTTTAAAGACCACAGTTCTGGATCAATCCCTATATTTGATTATTGCTGTAAGCTCCTCTAAGTAGTTATTCTCCCTTCATTACAGGGAGTTGAACCACTATTACAGCAGCTTTTGCTCAAGATGTTTCTTGTCTTTATGGCAATGGTTTGCACCACATAACACCATTCAGCTGCATTCTCAGACAGTGCTTTAATACAGACCCCCACCTGGCTATCATCTCAGCCACAGTGTTGAAAGGACATTCTGCTTATAGTTAAGAGAACAGATCTGCCAGAGGTATTTGCATCATACTTGAGTTATCTCTATTTTTGCCATTACAGTCTAGCCACTGATGTACCACGTCAGCCCTTACCCGAGTAGGTCAGGTAAGGAAGGTCTAGTCAACATATTATATTCTTGTCAATTGTCTGATTTATATGTTAATTTATTCCATGTGTATTCTGGTTTGACCTGATAACACCAGTGAAATGATGTCCCAAAAAATTATGTAGCAATAGCAAAAATGCATTGTAATGTATGGGTTAAAATTATCGAATTTTCTTTTTATGCCAAAAATCATTACGTTATTAAGAAAAGATCATGTTCCAACAATATTTTGAACATTTCCTAATGTAAATATATCTATATGCATTGTTAAGATATTCATTTGGTCAACTTTAAAATAGATTTTTTTTCAATATTTAGATTTCTTTGCCAGATTTTCAAATAGCGGTATCTTGGTAAACTATTGTCATATTCTAACAAATAATACATCAAAGCATATTTATTCAGCTTTCAAGTGACATGAGCATCTCAATTTCCAAAAATTGACCCTTATGACTGGTTTTATGGTCCAGGGTTGCATATAGCCTATGTGATCGACAGAATGATTGTCATATCCACATATTGACATAACAATTCCAAAATACAGTACATTACCATAGTACCATGTCCAGCAACACACCTTATGAAAATTAACCATAGTTTTACAACAAAATAAAACCATTAAAGCTATATTTAAACAACGGTAAGCAGAAATGATCCATGGTTTTGCTACAATAACCACAGTGTAAAAAGCTGTTTTTATACAAATGGTAAACAATACCACCATCCTCTATCCCAAACATGTTTAGTCTTCGGGACATTTGAGTACATTTGAGATGTGTACAGTTGAAACACCTTAAATAACTTGCATACACAAGAACCCCAAGCTGTGATTTTTCTTCCGCACGTGTGTATTAGTGTTCTCTTTGATCATGGGAAATTTGAATGCTATGCATCTTTCCACTCCAAAGATATTAGCAAAAGTTTTTTTCCAAGGTGAGATTTTCATTTCACCATGTCCTTTCCACAATGAATAGCTTATTATTCTTTTTGTTTAACTTAACATATACCATTGCAAACATTACTCTGTGCATTACAATTACTATTGTGCCACGCGAGGTCTTTCCATAATCTAGAAAAATGAGCGAGCATGTCAGTGGGGTACGGTTAAGACACAGTATCAACTGTACGCAGATTGGTGTCCTACTGCTTCACATGCTGGATCGGTTATACAGTGTTATAATAATAAACAAATACAATGCAAATTCTATTTAAAAAAATATATTTTTGATATTTCAACTGTCTGTTATTAATGGACACAGTTCTAATATGAATATTAAAAGGATTACATAGCATTTTAAGTAATATACAAGGTGGTAAAGTAGGTCCAATTGAGACACTCTTTAAGTTGCTAACTACTGTATACAGTAACAGTTCAATCATAGAAAATAAAATGCATTCAGAGGCTGTGTGTGTTTGTGTACTGGTATTACCTATATTATGGGGACCAAACAGGTCCCCACAAGTAAAATTCCACTAAATGCCGATATTTTTAGGTCCCCATGATGAAACAAGCTTACGTATCATATAGAATGAAAGTTTTGAGTGATGCGTTGGTTTAGTGGTCAGGTTATAGAATATACAGGTATGTACTGTACTGCATTTGTACTGTTATGTTTACATTTGTACTGATTTTCATACATTCTCTAGTGTTAAATATTTGTTCTTATTTTGTTTAACTGAATCTGAATTAAATAAAGCAAATAAATGAATTTATTTTTAAACTGTTATGTAATTTATTACATTTGCAATAAATGGCAAGGCAGCCTTAGAGCATTAAGAATGGGTTTCTCAACTGTACACATATACAGTTAAGACAAAAATGCACTTCATACTTATGAGCTAATTGTGGAAAATACAAACGAGTTATGGCTATTATCGATTGATAATATCGTAGTACAGAAGCAAAATAAATATTATGTTAAAAAATCACTTAATTTCAGTATCTGGTTTTTGTGTGGTGATTAAGAAAAAGCAGAAAGTGTTTACTTTACTTAGTCTACCACTTTAAGGCTAATTTCCGTATGGGTTATTTGTTTCTTTTTTGTATTTATTTAATCTATTATGGGTATTTATAAACGTTTAGATAGCATTTTCTAATTTTTTGTTAGTTATAGTTTGTGCAGTCGTACAATGAAACTGAATGTTGTATCGACAGCGAAGGTCTTCCACTTATCGCGTTCAATATTTCTGTCCTTTATGTTCCTCAATATTCGTTTTAAAAGCTTCTAACGAGTGTGAGACACGTTAAATAAGACAAAGCCATATACAATCTTCAAACCGTTTCTTAGCTGAACGCGAACGTCTCCTCAGAGATAAGAATGATGAAGTGGGCGGGAAGCGCGCGGGTGTCGCGAGGCGGAGTTTGTCATGCACGCGCCGGGGATATTCGGGATCTCGCGCAGCGTCATCTTGGGTTGGGTTGCGTTTGTTGATCCAGCGAAAAAACCTCGCCCGCACGGATATAATGTGGACCTGCAATCAGCTTAGCGGACAGTAGCTGATATGTTCGCGGACGACCGTTATCTTTATTTCGCTTATATTTTATAGCGGTCGCAAATCTCTGCGTACACAAATGGTTCGGTGTGATCGGTGGTCTGCGGTTCCCCACGTCTGAGCGATTCGTATAAGAAACTTTACTGTATTTACCGAGTTCATCTCGGTTCATTCTGCAACAGGTTTCTATAATAAATCAACGCTACAAAGTTGTCGCACAATACCAGAAGAGACAAATCTAAAATAATGATACGTAAAAGAAGAGGATAATACGTGCATAATTTACCTGCATAACACAACAATAAGAAACACTTCTTGGGAGGCCAGTGAAAGGTCTTTATATTCTTCAGTATAAGGAATACCTAATATCTGGAGGTCTTTTTCAATATGATGCCGGTAAGTTCAGTCGAGATTAAGTGTATAATATGTTGCTATACATTAATTTTCACCTCTAAGCATCACCAGTGCTTCTTTGTTATTGATGTACTCAACAAATGCATTGGTAAAATGTTACTTCGTGTGTTCATCCAAACAGCTTTGATTGTTTTAGATGGATTAGATATATTTCTAGGAAGCAGTGTTATGGCAATAAAGATGATTTTGTGAAATAAATAGGAGGTATGGGTTGAATTACCTGTTTCCTAGTTTAGATTGTTCTGATAGCAAACACACATCCAGAATATTGTCTATCTTTTAATTAATTCCAGTAAATGGTTCCTTAGAGATGTTTAATAACCTCAACACAGGTACTGAAATTAATCAAGAAATGTAAGGAAGGGCGAAATGCAGGAATGGTTTTATGTAGACACCTTATTCAACCAGAACTGAAATCATTCTGCAGTTCCTTGTGCTAAATAAGGGGTCAGGGAGTGTACAAAATGAAATATTACATTATACACACAGAACGTAACCAAATATTAAATAATGTAACACAATATAATATAAACAATATAATGCCATACCCTATAAAAGATGTTATTTGCTTAATAGAAAGCTTAGAAATGTATTTTGAGGTTAACAAAGTATTTGAGATTATATGTATATAGGCTTTAGTTTGTGATAAGCACCTGCTATCTCTTTGCTGTCACTAATCGAGTGAGTCACTCATGGTGTCGGTGAGTCACACATACACCCCACCGTCCAAATAAAAACATATGACCGTGTCACCTCTGCCCATATTGATGACCATTGAAAGGCCATTTATCTTTTTGACCTTTTCATTGCAGTACATTTCTAATAAATATCCAGCCCTGGGTAAAACTCGTTGGTCTGAAGGTTCGTTTTCAAGCAAGTGCTTAATCTCCACCGGCTTTGTCACCGGATGTCCGCCTTCAATCTGGATGAACCATCAGTAGTATCCATGGATTTATAGCTTTTCTGCATTAATGTAAATGATAATCCCTGTTTAGAAACCCAAATGAGATATTCTGAATTTTCATTTTATGGATTTACAAATGTGAATAATGAAATGAATGTCCTGCAGAGACAACAACTTCAGGCATTTTACATTTTAGGTATTGTTTCTATTTTGAAACCTTGGTTTCAAACCTAAATTTTGTATTTTTACTCTTTTAGTGTTTATATAGAACTGGTGTGTGTGAGATGAATACGACAGCATTGTATATTTAGCTTGCAAAGAAATACTTGTCTTAATGAATCATCATTTTAGTTTGAGTCATGGTCAGTTTTAGGTCCTAGATAATCCCTTGTAAAGTAAAGCAGCTATTTGAGGTCATACTCTGTGTTTGAGAGAACCACAGTGTTTTTGAGCTTTGTGATAAGCATATTCTTTCAGCATTGAGAACTGCCTGAATACTGACTGTGTTCTTTGTTCCATAAATCATTTCTTACCTCAGACGCTGAGTTCATAGTTTTTCCTGTGAATTACTAGCTCCCTTAATTCTCAAAGGAACAACAATTGTGTTTGAAAAAAGTAGAAGTGGGATATTCCTCTCAGTGTGACATTTTACAGAACTAACCTGCATTGTCCTTGTTGCTGTTCAAACTAAAAATGCATTTAGAATATCAAGGCATTGTTTATAGTTCCCCTAGAGGAAGTTGATTTAGCTTCCCCCTGTTGAAAGGTATTGTAGGGTCTTCATGTGGTCGTGTATTTTGTGCAATTCCCATTGCGTAAGTACCCAGAGCAGCTATTTTCAAGACTCTAAATTGATTTGACAGGTGAATAGATGACTTAGTCCGGGAGCACTTGTGGAATAAGATTAGCTTGTAGTAATTTAATTCCGTAGCCCACTTCAGTTCAAAGGCTGTGCATTAGGAGTTATAAATATCGCTGATTGTTGTCGGGCCCTTTCAGCCACCTGAGGCCTCAGCAGGAAACAATGACCAGAATTGCGGCGGTCGGTTGCCACGGCAACTGTTGCCAAGATCACATTCCACACCACAACATTGCTGCTATGCAGAGGAGCCTGTGTTTGGAAAACCTGGCTCCCAAGGACCAGCCGGTAATCAGGCTCTCGGAATGTTTTAACTTTGACCTTTAAGCTATTTCTAGCTACAATAAGCAGGGTCTGTACTGCTGAACAGAGGGCATATGCAGTTGGCTCAACTCTTCTTTAGTTTAAATGAAACCATCAAGGACCTTGAGTGACTCGACTCGATTTTTGAAGCTTCAGCATTTTTATTCAATCAACTTTATTCTCCCGGTAGCCGAAGGGGTTTCGGAGGGTCAGTGTGTGGGCAGGAGGGTAGAGTATGAACTCAGGTCTAATCCTCACATTAGTCGTGCTTTGTGTCAATCCACTGCAGGGGCCATATGGCTGATTCTGTGCCCATATAAGCACACACACACTGCGGGCTGACAGCCTGCTGAATCTGCGGGTTCTGTCCTGCGACTTACAGAAGCACCGAGCAGCTACTTCCTAACAAATCGTGAGAGCTTAAATAAACCCATATTATAGAGTAAACCATGATCCTAAGTGTTGTCCGATCAGAGCATGTATTGACAGAAGCTCTTGTAGTGATCAGACTGAATAATTGATGCTCTCGGCATGCGTTGGATTACCTCTTTGTGTAGGCATAGTACATTTTCTTTGACTTTGTGGCTGACTGCTTTTCATTCATCCAGTCGAATGTGATTTCTGCTCACCTTTCCACAAGCTCCAATAGTCAAGGCAATGAACCTTTACAGTTAATGGAAACCATGTGGTACGGGCACTGACTGTACATTGTATGTTGCAGAACAGACAATGTCGTTAGTTATCCATTTGAGTTGAACAATGCGTCTACTGTTTTCAACATTAAAAACAGGAAAAATAATTAAAAATGGAAACATGTTGCAAATGCTATGCCATTTATGAGGTTTTGTGGCTTGGTTAGATTTGAGACTCTTTAGGGTTAATGATCGTAGGCGTTAACTTGAATATCATTGCGTCAAAGCTGTGCACTGTGAAAATGGACTGTTGACAAAGGCACGGTTTAGTCATCAAACCTTTTGTTTAATGTTTATTCTTTTGATGCACGAAATGCAAAGTTGCCTGGGGCTACACCCCTTGACTTTGAATAGCAAGGGAATGGTGTACTTTTTCCTTGTCCACTCAAAATGACCCAATAAACTGGGCCACATATTGAATGGATTCATGATAGAAATGTGTAGGGAACATATAAAGGTATAAATTAAACCAGGTCAGTTAGAGAAATTCTGTCATAGTATTAACTGGAGATAAGAAACTCTAGATGCCGAGAAGTTCGGCATGGATGGGTAACTGCATATGTTGTGTTCGCCAGCTTATCCAACCATCAGCTTAACCTGTCTTCAGATCAGACCTAGACCAACATCAACCAGCATACAATCTCCAAGTGTTTTTATGTCCATACTTTCATCATATGGACAAAAACATATGGATTTACACAATCTTATTTTGTGTGTAAAAAGTGAGTAAATGACTTAAACTTAAGCTGTCCTTAAACTCAGAGACAAATGAGGTCTCCAGGAAATTCAGTGAGAGTTTAGCACTTGTCAGCTGATGGTAAATGCCAGTATGTTTGACTATTCAAATCCATTACATCACATGTGGTTACCTGTGGCAACATAAACAGTGTCCTGTTGCAAAATAGTGCTCCATTACAGTGATCCTTAAGCTCTGTCCCTTGCTCTAGGACAGCATTATGTCACTTAAGATTTCTCAGAAATATTACTCTGGGGATCAAGTGTGGGATCACCGCTGCAGGCTGGCTTTCGGCAAAAGGGCTTTTCTGTGTGCTATCTCTCTAGAATTTAACATACTATGGACACTAAGCCAGACGTTTAGACACATGCCCTACTTAAAAACATGACGGGAGCCAAAATACAAAGCATATCTGTATCTGAAATTTGGAAAATAGTCACATTAGCTATTTGGTATGACAATGGTAAAACTAACTTTTTTATTTTTAATATTTTAGCATTGTTTTGGAATGGCTTCCAAAAAACATATATATCACCGTAGGAGGAATTTACCACCATATGTGTTTAATGAAGAACTCCACAAAGGAAAATACTACATAAGAGGTCTGCGGTTTCTAAGTAGACATGAGGCAATATGCTCCATCCATAATTCAATTTGGATCTTTTAAGAGCTCATCTTATAAACCATAACCCAGAGACAAATGAGGCAAGCGTTTAGCTTGCTTTTAGACATATAACATAAGGACATTAGAGAAAGATATACATTAAAGAGAGATTAATGAAATTCCATTTCCATCGAGGGTCATTCATCTAATTAAGTCTATCATTGGTCAGCCCAAGAGATTCAGACAGAATGGCCTGAGAGGAATAAAATCATCCATCTAACTTAAACAGAAGGGCTACGGTCTATACTCCCAAGAATAAAGCTTCCAAAAAGGAGTTTTTCACAAGTGCCATAGAAGAACCATTTTAGGTTCTTCAAAGATCCTTCTAAAAGAACAATTTTACCTTTGTGCAATGGAACATTTCAATGGATGTTGAAGGTTCTTTATGGAACCACAGATTCCAAAAAAACACTCTCAAAAATGAAGGTTCTTTATTGGCTTTGTTGGTTCCGTGAAATACCTCACAACTGTGGAACCTTTTCATTCCACAAAAGAAAGAGATTAGCAAAAAGATTTTGCAGATTCTATATAGACAAAACCATGGACTACTTTAATGATGTCCTTACTACATTTCTGGGCCTTGAATATGTCAGAAAGCTCTCGGATTTGATCAAAAATATCTTAATTTGTGTTCTGAAGAACAACAAATGACTTATGGTTTTGGAATCACATGAGGATGAGTAATTAATCACAGAATTTTATTTTTCAGGTAAACTATTCCTTTAATGTTGACAGTGATTACGCTTTTCAATTTTATTCTATTAGATGAAAATTACAATATTTTATTGTCATTCACAGCCATTGTGGTGTTGATCCGCAGTCTTTAACAGGCCTCATTTTTACTGATCTTTTTGGATCAGCTGGACATTATTTCAGAGACTACTGGATTACAAGCCCTAACCTCAGCTATTCCTTACTGAATCTTGTCAAACATTCATTCATACATGCTTGCAGCATGACAGTAGGCATGGATACAAGTGCTTTAGCAGTCATGTGCACATCCAAAGCCAGATTAGACTTGGAATGTGTGTAAGTGTGTGCGCACTGAAGGAGTGAAAGCCTCTTAAAGCCATTTCACACAGCTGTGTGTGACGGCATACGAAAGTCACAGCACCGATATTGTACAGATCAGGAAATACTGATAACCGTTTGAACAAATCTAGCTCTTTTAAAAACTGCAGTAAGGGCTAATGTCAACGACAGATGTTTGTGGTGGTCTGCAGCAACAACCAAATCGGAATCGAGAAAATTGTGTTTAGCGAAAAGTTTGTGTCATTATTGTGAACCAAAACTATTACAATTTTAGTTTTCAGCATTTCTGTTAATTTAAACAAAGCTGAAATGACATATATATTAAAAAAATATTAGACAAAAAAACTTGGAAATGTTAAAGTTAAAAAATAATATTAAAATAACATTAGTGCATTGAGGTTTTTTTTTGTGTGTGATTCAAATATTTTAAATTATTTTATATCATTTTACCCTCTTGAAATTTAGATACTTTAGTGCAGTGATATTTTCATATTATTTATGTACCATTATATTTATTAATATTTTGAATTAATCTTTATTTTATATTTCCAGTATTTATTGTAATTTTATTTTCAATATGAGTTATATAAAAATACGATTTATATTTAATTTATTTGTAATTTAGTTTTTAGGAATTTTGGTACATGTTAGTACTTATTTTATTTCAGTTAGTCACTTAAGTAAGCTAGTTAAGTAAATTTCACATTACAATGTTTAGCTGGTGAAATTTGAGAATTTTTTTTTTTTTAAGTTTACAAAATTAGGTTTACAAAATTTAATCCAAATATATAGAAATTAATTAGATTAAATAAAAATTAAAAAAACTAAACAGTAATTTTAGTTAAAATAGTTTCATTGTGAATAAAAGAGCCAGTAATGTATTACAACATAAGAAACTGGTTAATATGACAACAGTTAAAAATCAGTAGCCATTGCTATTTGACTGCGTGATGTGGCAGTTGACCAATCAGAGTCAAGTATTTAAGAAAATCATGTAATAAATTAAGTGCGTTCAAGAATGGTTATGCAGCACTGTTCCCTGTCCCGTCGTGTGACTCAGGTTAAGGTGGAAGAGCCACTGAGTTTTGCCTCTACCCATCTGGTGTGACAGTAGTACCTCAGCGTCGCTTGGCAAAGCATGAACACACACACACACACACATAGTAACAGAGAACTGCTGAGTGTTTTTGCACTCTATCAGCAGTGATAATAACTCTGCTGCCGATAGTCTGAAAATAAACACACACTAGCAGAGTTGTTCTTCAAAAATATGCTTACTCTTTATCAGTTAAGACATTGAGTTTATGTTCTCGTTATTTATGTTTATTAAACAATCTCATTCATTTTATCCTTAATTTACATTAATGATGTAACCCACATTGACAGTGACCTTGTCTGTTTCTTCCAAAACTGCTGTTCACTTCGGAATTACAAATCAATTACCTCCTTGCTCTCTGACTAATTACCCCATGCTTGTGTTTTATTTCTGGATAAGAACCCTCTTGATGTGACAGCCATCTGTGCTGGCTGCAATTAAAGTGCCAAGACAGAAATACAGAATCTTTTGCTGTCAACCATCCATCTTGGCATTTTCTCCCACATTCACAGCTGTATTATAAAGATTACGTGGGCATCTGGCATAAAGTCACATCACACATCTATAAACAGTCTGGACGATTGAGAGCATTCGTAATAAAGCTGCCTTAATATATAAAAACAAGAACCTCTTCATTTAACATTTTTAGCTGTATAGGGTTTTTGACTGTCTGTATGGATCTTGAGAAGGAAAATCACTGTTTTTAACATTATAAGATGAGTGTTGGTATTGTTAACTAGAAATAACTAGTGCTAGGCAGTGATTAATCATGATTAATCACATCCACAGTAAAAGTTATATTTATTATGTATATATAAAGACAAAAACATGCAGTATATATTTTGAAAACATTTACATGTATTTAGAAGCATATATTTATATTCATATAATTTATATTACATATATAAATTATATGAATGAAATAAAAAAGAATAAACACTTAATTAGAAAATGACAAAACTTATATTAAACTATATTTAAAAAAAAAAGAAAAGGGAAGAAAATCAGAAACTTTGAAAATAGTATAATTTTAAGTTGTTCTAAAATACCTACAAATAAAAATGCAAAATTGCAATAATAAAAAGACAAAAATTCTAAATCATATTACAAAATTGCTAATAACATAAGATGAAAAATAAAGTCCTAGATGAAAAAATATTAGATGAAAACCGTAAAAAATATAAACTTGCATTAGCAGCTAACTGAAATAGGGTAATATATTTTTTTAAATAAATAAAAAATTGTGCTAAAATGTATATAAGCATTAGACATGTTGCCTTGGCAACTGAAATAGAAGTTTAGGTTCAAGTAATAAAATTACAAAAAATAAATTACAATTACAAAAATAAAATGAAAGATTAATAGAAATATTAAAACAAAACAAAAAAACTACATAAAAATACAAATAAACATAAAATAACTAAAATGAAGCTATAAAATTAAATTAAATTAAAAATAACACTGCTTTAGATTACATAATTAAATTCTGATAAAAATACAAGTAGATAGATTGTTTTCTTAAGAACTAGAGAATCAAAAAATTAATTGAGGATCTAGCAAAAGTTCTTCTCTAGAGTGTTTTTTTTCTGTCTCTTGTTAAAACACTGTCTGTTGTTGTGTCTTATTTCATTGACTCAGATGTTCCTAACGGTGTACCTCAGCAATAGTGACAAGCACTTCACCGAGCTTCCCATCACGCCGGAGACACTGTGTCGAGATGTGGTGGACATGTGTAAAGAGCCGGGGGAGGTGGACTGCTATCTGGCTGAGATGTGGAGAGGTTCTGGTATGTGCTGACCTGCACCTATTGTGTTTTTTTGCCTGTTGAGCAAGTTCATTCCAAAAAGTTATTTTGATACGCTTTGTCGCTTTTTACACAACCGTTTGCCCAGCAACAATTCTGTCATTATTTATCAAGAGCAGCATGAACATTTGTAATAATATCTCCTTTTGTGTTCTACCCAAAGAAACATTTGGAGTGAACTCTTAAATTGTTAAAGAAATAAAATTTATAGAATTCATATTTCTGCACCTGTCCATGCAACTGTGGACAGGTGCAGTGCAGTGATGCATCGCTTTAGAGTGGATCTTTGCCACCTAATTTGCATCCCTTGTTTCCTATTGGTTGTGTCTTTTTTAGAGCGTGTGATTGGTGACAGCGAGCGAATTATCGAAGTACTGCAGCGCTGGGGTCAGCAAAGGGCAGAAGTGCGATTCTTCCTGCGCCATGACCGAGCACCTGGCCATGATACAGGTGAGAAAAAGACTGAGAGAGAAGTCAATAGGACAGTCATGCTTTTAGAAGTCACAGAATGTTTTTGGCTCATTTTGCAAAACTGGTGGCATTTTTGTCTCTCATATTACTGTGTGTTAATCAGATTTCACCGTTTTCCTTTCGTTATGAGGATGCATTCTTGGCCTGTCCCTATCTGTGTATATAATACCTGTTTATTTTTCCTTGCTATGTTAGCAAATGCACAATTTTTTATTTACTTTTATTAGATGAGTTCATGTTTTTATTAAACTTTATTTGTTTGAATTTAAAGTTTAAATTGTGTGTCAACCCACTATCGTTTTTTAAGCAATAAACTTTCCATAAAATAATATTTTTCTCTTTCAAGAATTGAGCTTTATAGAGCTTTGACATCTTAAGTTTATTTAAAGTTTGATTATGTTTGTTAGTCAAATGCCAAGCCCATTACGATAGTTTTGTATAGTAAACAACATAATTTAGCCACAGCCATATCACCCTGCAGCCCAAGCCTGGTTGCCCACTGAAGCTAAGTAGGGTTGGTCAGTACCTGAATGGGAGACCTCCTGGGAAAACTAGGTTGCTGTTGGTAGAGGTGTTAGAGAGGCCAGCAGGGGGTGCTCACCTTGTG
>JAUMHE010000079.1:10737343-10760590 GCA_032359235.1 Enteromius mattozi
CAAAATGAAGCTTTTGCCATGGCTGTCCCAGTCCTCTGACCTGAACCCTGAGTGAGGTGAACTAAAGAGGAGAACCATCATGGAGCTGGTATTCTAAAGGGTCTGGAGTGATTCTGGATGAAAGAATGGTCTCTTTTCTCTTATCAGGTGTTCTTCAAACTCTTCAGGCATTACAGGGAAAACTCAGAGCTGTTATCTTGGGAAAAGGACATAGCAATAATTGGACAAAAGGATAAACAATGCAGATTTATTTTCACAACCAAGGGTGCCAAATATTAGTGGAGGGCACTGTATATCATGTAAACAAAAAAGTTTTACTTTGGCTGTGATTAATCGCAATTAATCGTTTGACAGCACTCTCTTATTTATTTTTATTTCCTATTCTGCAGGTTATGGTACCACAGGATTTTCATTTGGTTATTTATTTATTTGTAATCAGACATCAAAACATGTAATATATAAGATCTCACACAGCTTTAAAGTAGTTTTTTGCAAGTTATTTTTAACTCATGAATCCCCTTTGTCGTAGTTTCTACTAGTTTGTTTACACAGGATGTTTGAAGTGAATCCTCCCTATTCCCCCGAGAAGTTTAAACATCTCAGTCATGTGAAACCATGTGTGAGGTTTCAGATTTCTCTGAGTGACTTTGGCCCTCTTCACCGGACAAAGACCAGCTGTTACACAACAATGCGAGTGATATCGGCTCTGTACGCCTGGCTTTACCTCACAAAGAGTTCCTTATTTCTCTGTTGAGAATAATTATGTCAATTACACACAGTTTGACTCGTATCTGTTGTGTTTGTAGTTTGTTTTCACACAGAATTGAGGTAAAACCCTATGCTTGTGTAATCAGTAAGCCCTGATTAGGACCCCTGTGGTGTCAGACTGTGACCAAGAACATTATTTGGTCATTGTTTCACACTTAGACTGGTTTATCCGGTAACCCATATAAGCGGTGCTAGCAGTGCCAGTGTTGATGTTATGTAAGTGGGACCCTGGCACAGGCAGTCATATGCAGGATAATTGAGCGCTAGTTGTTTTCCCCAGCCAAATAGTCATTATGTAATGAGGTTTACCCCAGCACAGCAACTCTTTTTCAACCTAAATGTTCCTGGACTTCACTGTTAGCATGTTGACATGCTAGTTTGCTAAATACTAACTGTTGAACTTTGTGTCAAAGTCTAAACTTCTGCTCAAAAAGCAACATGACTTGAGGTATCATTTGTGTTTTTACCACAAAATGTGCTTGACTAATTAGCTGTCAAACTTTAATACAAATCCCTAATCCTAAAATAAGACATAATGTGTTTATCTTAGCCAACACCGCTAATTCTGTCTCTAACTGCAGGAGGCCACAGAGCTCCAGAGTCTATTGCCAGAAGAAACGCAGTAAAGGGGACAATAGACAGACACATGGAAAATGGAGTGAGTATGAATTCCCTTCAGAGAATTGTTAAGATCCGCCCCCTTGGATACTGTTGCTAACTTACATTGGAAAGTGTCAGTAAGCTGTGCAAATAAAAAGATTTGATAGACAGTATTCTTACATGGACTGTAATGAATTGTGACACTGCAAAGCATTTTTTGTTTTATAATTTTATAATTTAAATAAATGGTTATGTCTTAACGTGATTAAAAACTGAGGAGACTGGAAACCAGACTTTGGGAATGAGAATCAACTCGCATTTTAATCCACAGCACAAGATTTTGAAATGTGAACACATGCATAACTGCATACAAGTTTTATTTGCTATTTTTATTATTTATTTATTTATTTATTTATTTATTTATATGGTTTATTGATTTATATAAGGTTTATATAAAACCTCACACAACTTCAAGTACTCTTTGTCATTTATTTATTTTATTTTATTTTATTTTATTTTATTATTTTATTTTATTTATGTTATTATTGGTAATTTACTGTTACTATTTCAGTCCTGAAATTAAAATTTTCTGTAATATGTACACAAAGTTGGATGGACTGGAAATAATTGTGACATTACAAAGCATATTTATCTTACCGTTTAAAGAAACCATGATTAAAAACTGAGACTTTAAATCAGTGTCAGCTCATAGTTTGATTCACAACACTCATGATTCATGTAAAGATTTCAAAAATAAAGAGAATAACACATATAACTGCATGTAAGTGACCCGACGACATACAGATTCTGCATAGCCATCATACACTACATATATTTATTTTTTTTAGATGGCAGCTCCTCATATGGATATCACTCTCAGCGAATTGCAAGAGATGGCATCACGGCAACAACAACAGATCAACGCACAACAACAGCTCCTGGCCACAAAGGTAGCCTACTGTACCATTAACATAATGTATTAATCAATGGATTTTTAAAAAATAACTATGTCGAAAGTAAATTAATTAACTTGTTCCAAACCTGTATGTCGTTCTATCTTCCATTGAGCACAAAAGGAGATATTCAGCAGAATGGTCATACTGCTCTTTTTCATACAATAAAAATAAATGGCAACCATTTAATTCAATGGAAAAGAGCAGCATTTCCTGTTTGTTAGCTGAAATCAACATTTCCTTCAAATACCAGGTTTGAAGTCATCCGTGAAATGGTGTTCTTGCTAGCGCATCAAGTTTTGCGTTAGGGTCATTTGAATAAAACAACTGCATAGAGTCATCTCCATATCAAAACCATTACCGTTTTGTCGATTATCAGCGTGAATGAAAAGAGCAGGCACATTGTTCTGAAACGTAATGATGTCTGAAAATGAGTTTTGTTGAGATTGTGACCCGACGCCTCATTGCAGGAACAGCGACTGCGCTTCCTGAAGCTGCAGGACCAGCGGCAGCAGCAGCTTCAGGCGTCTGAGCAGGAGAAACTGCGACTGCTGCGGGAGAACGCAGAGAACCAGGAAGCCAAACTGCGGAGGGTTCGAGCTCTGAAGGGACAAGTGGAACAGAAACGCATCAGCAACAGTAAACTAGGTCAGGACCTGTAAACTCATGAGAGAAAGTAGGTTAGGAGGGCTGAAAAGGCTGTAACGTTGACCTTATTTGAGGGATATTAGCTCAAGGTGAAGTTTGCCTTTTCCGTTCTACTAGTGGCACAAAATAGTGCTTCGGGCCATTTGTTTGCTAGATTAGGGGAAGTTTTATAAACTTTTTTCATAAACTGTTTTGATATTTTGTTTAATGTAGTGGTGTAAAACAAAGTAAGTTTCATTAAAATCAATTAAGTTTACTGAAAAGATTTTTATTACATGTTTATTACATTGCCATTATTAATATCATTGTTATTTTCATATTACAGACTAGTTTTATATTTAAATATATTTTATATATATATTAGTCTTGTTAGACTATTTATATAATAAATTAAAGATAATTTTAAATAAAAATTTGTGACCCTGGACCAAGAAACAGTCATAATTGTAATTTTTTTGAGATGTCTGAATAAATAAGCTTTCCACTGATGCATGGTTAGTTAGGATAAGACAATATTTGGTTGAGATACAACTATTTGAAAATCTGAGGGTGCAAAAAGTAATTTTGACCCTATTGCTACAAATATAGCCTTGCGACTTGTTACGTGGTCCACGGTAATATTTAACATTATGTTACCTAATTTGTCCTAGTCAATTGATCTGATCAGCTAATTAGGTTTTCTGCTGCAAAAATCAGTTTTACTTTAATTATGATCTGCACTGAGGTGTGCAATTTAAAAGTTAGACACTGATCCATATTTTACATTTAAAAGTGTTTTAGGACTTTCTCCAGATTCATTTATGAAGACGTCATTTGTTGTGGATCATTTGCCCACTAATGGAAAAGTTTGCTCTACTGTTTCTGTTATAGAAAAATGCCATTAGCAGCTAAATTAATCAACAGAGACAACAACAAACGATCTTGCTTATGGGAATGAGAAGTTAATTAACAAGTGAGCGATATACTTCATTTCTCTCTCTCTGTAGTGGAGGAGATCGAGCAGATGAACGGTCTGTTCCAGCAGAAGCAGCGGGAGCTGGTGGTGGCTGTCAGCAGGGTGGAGGAGTTGAGTCGACAACTGGACATGTTACGTGGTGGCAAAATGGATGTCTCACATGAAGCTGGACCGAGCTCAAGTGGGGAACTAGAGCGACTGTACAAAGAGCTTCAGGTAGCTTTTTTCCTGTTGGTCTACAGCTTTCTGTAACACCATCCTGCTCTTCAGACATAATTGTTTATTTCCTTTATTTTACCATTGAGATATAAAATCACGTCAAATCATATAGTGAGATGGACACACATAAAATATAAGAATATTTGGTCCCCCCATGGTTTATATTAGGGGGCCTTAACTACTATGTACTTACGTCAAAAAATTTTTAGAATTTATTGCAAAACACTTTTGCTGCTATTGAGGTGGGATACGGATAAGGTTTGGTGGTATGTGTAGATTTAAGGGTGGGTTTAGGTGTAAAGGATGAGTCAACAGAGTAACTATACATGTAATTACAGAAATTATTTACAGATGCAATTATATGCAGATATTTTTTAAAATATAAGTACAAAGTAAAAATATGTATATACACAGTAAGTATCTAATGATTAAATTAAATGTGAGTACATTGTAGTTAACGCCACCTAATATAAAGTAGGAATGAATTGCATTGAAAAGCTGTAGTCCCGCACACAAAATTCAACAGTCCCTCTTTTGTTCGGACTTTTTCTCTTTTCTGCAGCTGAGGAATAAATTGAACCAGGAGCAAAGTGCCAAACTCCAGCAGCAGAGAGAGAATCTAAACAAGAGGAATGTAGAAATGGCCGTCATGGATAAAAGAGTGGCTGAACTGAGAGAGAGGCTCTGGAAGAAAAAAGCGGCTCTCCAGCAGAAAGAAAACGTGCCTGTGAGCAGCTTTATAACGTTTATATTTCTTGTGCTTTTTAGACACAAATTTAGTTTGTGACGCGCAGGAAATTCTTTCTCTTATTCTTTGTCTCTTCCATTTCCAGCAGCCATCCGAAGGGCAGAGCTCTCAGCCCACCGGCCCTTCCAGAGTTGCCGCTGTTGGGCCGTACATCCAGACCACCCCGGCTCCTCCAGTTCCTCCCAGGCAGGAGATTCTAGTGAAGCCTGCTTATCCCGACGGCACAGCCACTCTTCCCAAACCTCTCCCTAAACCGACCACAGGTACGTTTGCATATGTGCAGTATTTACCACAAATTGCACCAGTAAACCCTGATTCATCTTCTCCTAATTCTGTTTCCATGTGACAGGTATTGGTTTCTTGACAAGTAAGATCTCCAAGGTGTCAGATTTGTTTTCCAACACAGAAACTAACAGCAACACCCACGGCCACTCCTCCACCCTTCCCCGCATGACCAGCCACGGATCCCAGGAGAAAGGTACGCCTCTCTCCAACCTTTAAAGAAACACATTCAGACTCAAGCAATTAGAAGCTGACATATCAGACCGCTTAAACAAACAAAGCAATGTTTTGACAGAGCCACAGTGTTTACACTCTTCAGGAGTCAGCCACGAGTGGCTTACTTGAAAATGTGTCCATTAAACGTTTGTCCTGTTTCTGGATATCTATCTACATACCTGCAGAGCTCAGTTTCAACCCTGCTCCAACACACCTGTCTGTAATTATCAGATGTTCCTGAAGATCTTAATTAGCTGGTTCAGGCGTGAACTAGGTGTGAGATATTTGCAGGAAGGTAGATCTCCAAGAACAAGACTGGACACCTCTGCCATGTCTTAATCCAGTCAGCTTTCACTAAAGCATCATAATGTTTTAAATGTGATGATAAATCTATGATTAATATACGTTTCAGATTCTGAAGCAGATTTGAAACCTCCGCCATTGCCCTTACGCAAGAACCAGAGTAGTGAGGACCTCTTGAGGGACACCCAGGTACTGCACTGATGTTAAGCGTATCCAAATATTGGCAATAAATCAATAACTCATAGATATTAAGAAACACTAATAACTCTTTAATCATAGTCTGCAGGTAGAACCTTTGGGAAGGTTCCTCCTCCTGTTCCAAGCAAGCCCAAACCTGCTCCACCAGGCCAGTCCACCTTCAGTAAACCTCCTTACAGCACGGGCACCTTCCCTGGCAAAGCTAGACCAGCCAGTCAGAAACCCCCAGTGCCCCTTCCATCCCACAACAACACCTTACCCCTACCTCTGCCCCCTAAACCGGACACCTTACCTGCCGCGACAGTACGTCCTTTCACGTCGGATACTTTGGCAGGGAAAGAGACCTCCACCCCCACTACTCTTCACAAACCCCAGACGGTGGCAGCGAGATCCATTTACTCTATGTATACCCAACAAAGCACTCTTGGCAAGGGTTATCAAGGGCAAAGTACGCTGACCCGTTCACAGCCTCGATGTGAGTACCTCCACCCTACTAGGCACCAAAACAAATTTAGAGGCATCTTGTGATAGAATTTGATAAGTATGTATTTCACAAGATGTAATGTTACACTGATAATTCTGCCAAATCAACAAGAGCACACAGAACCAACTATAAAAAAAGACATTGAAGAATGGTTCACCCAAAAACAACAATTCTGCCAACATTCATTAATGTTTTTTGAGATATAAATGCTGTTGCAAGGAGCAGAAGACAAGGTACCATTTCTTTGTAAATGCTTTGGTGTTCCATATACTTGTGTAAATGACTGAAAGTCTAATAACAGGATTTTGGGGCTTAAAATAAGCATGTTTATTTCTTAGTCTTAATCCAAACATGCGTATGAACAGTTCAAAAGCTTGTTTTAGTTTAGTTGAAAGTTCTTCAGGGCAGAAACAAATTAGGAACAGTGGATTTATTACAGCCTCTGAGTTGGATGCAGTATTTAAATCAAGCTGCTTAATTATTACAACAGAAAGTCTGTCTGACTTGTTTTGACCAGATTTCACCTGGATTTTGGGAGAATTCCAAATAGCATATTTGTGTCCTTAAATGATCCTGTAGCAAGTGGACACTACATTGCTCTGCTAGTGTTTATGTATTCACTTTTTTTTAGCAAGCACCAGATGGAGAGATGGCACAAGTTGGAATCAGTTTAAATTAAAAACACAAACAAGAACATATTTGGCTTTATTTGCCATAAAAATCAACAGCTTTATTCAATCAACAGATTTATTTTCAAAGAAATACTTCAAGATAAAATGTCAGTGCCATATGTGAGTTCATAATGTGTACCAAAATTGTACAAATGAGAATATATGTAGAATATATAAGTGTGTAGGGCTCATAGTGGTGCTCACCTACCACAAAGAGATAAGGAAAGGCTCTTTTGTTACATAACTTTGTAGTCATTTGGTTCCAGCTTTGGTTTGCATATCTTTTAAACTCGGAGCACATAGGCAAATAGCTTTTACACTTCGTGGCTCAGACACGGAAAAAAAGTCAAATGAGGATATAGTCATATAATGCATTATTATAAGTACTAAATATTCTCAACACCCTTGTATTGGATACATTTTTGCTCAGTAATGTACCATATGTTATTACTTTAGTGGTTGTGTAACCTAAATGCCAACTGACACCTAACTTATTCAATAGATGTTTTTATGAAGTACCTGATCTTCATTCCTTGCCTCTCACAGTATATGGTAAACCAGTCATCCCATCTAGTGGGGGCCAGCAGTCTCTTATCCAGGACAGCATTCATCTTGAAAAAACTGGAGGTCTGGATGGTGACCAAGTGGACCAGGGAAACAATATGGCCCCTGCATCCACCTCTGTTGAGGGCCAGGAGGTAGAACGCGTTCCCCGGCCCCTCAGCCCAACCAAACTTCTCCCGTTCCTCTCAAATTCCCATCGGCTCCAGAGCGATGCTGATTTGGAGGCCCTGAGGAAGAGACTGCACCATGCGCCCAGGCCTCTTAAAAAGCGTGGCTCTATAACAGAATCTGAGGGGCCTGGTGGACCCAACATCCAGAAGCTCCTGTACCAGAAGACCACGTTGGCAGCCATGGAGACCACTATAACCCCAGCTGCCTTCTTTCAGGCAGAAGGTGAGGATGGATGTAGGCCAGTAGCTGACGAGAGCACTAGACCCCACGAGGGACACCGTGATACTACGATACCTGAGTGTGAGAAAGAGGAGGAGGAGCTGACGCCTCCACCACTTCCACCTCGATCGCCTATCCTAGAGGACAGTGCCATTTCTAGCATTGTACCGAAGGAACCACCGCTGAAGGAAGAACAGGAAGTATATGGCCCAGCTGCTCCAGAACCGTATGTTGAGGAGTACCCACCTTACCCTCCACCTCCATATCCCAGCATGACAGAGTCGGAGGGACCAGGCGATGACAGCGTCAATATGAAGGCTCCAGAGGTCACAGGACAGGTCATGCTACCACCGGTAGGTATAACAACATTCCCGAAAGGTAAAACCTTATATGTAGAGGGACCAAAGGGACATTCACACTGACATCAAATTGTGGTGACCCAAAGTCAATCGCTTTCAGAAAAAGTTGCCAAAAGAGGATTCCAGTTGACCTTATAGTAGTCAGCCTTATAGCAATTTTGCAATCTATAGCATTTTTGCTGTCTTTCAAATAAAACACATAGTTTAGACACTGTAGATAGTAGAGACCCCGAGATACCTGCTATGGGTGAGTCAGATAAGGTATATATCTAAAATTTGCACTGATGGGAAGAGTGTCCCAGCAGCAGGGTACTTGATAGATGGGTTGAAACTGAAAGTCTTTTTTTTGCTAAGGTGTGCAAGCATTTAAGCTTAGTCAGATACTGACTCAACTGTGAGCAGTTTATTACAGTCAAACTCTATGCACTAAGGAGCCTGACGATATTATGCAGGAAGTCATGGAATGTATCTGAAATGGTGTACCTGATGTGGATCATGGCCACAAAAGCAGATGTCTGTTGATTCATAAACTGGCAATTAGGAGACTCTATGGTCTTTTGGCCTTGGAAGTCCATGAGAACATAAGGACCATTTATCATTTTATGAATCTGCAAGCTACATGGCATCATGTATCTGAAGTTTCGACTCAGAAGAAGACTCCAAGGAATGAGGAGACATTTAAGACAGGCTTTTTGTCTTTTTACAAAACTATATATTCATTTAGCCCACACTATATGGCCACAGAGAGAAAAGAGGGAGAGATGGAGAAAGAGGGTGAAGACAAGTCAGGTCAGTAGAGATTCCGATCATTCTGGGCTGTTGCTTAGCAACTAGCCACACTAAGATTCTGAGCACTCCACACAGATCTCATTAAACATTTAAATGGAGCAGAAGTGGCTACCAGTGACCCTCAATGGGCTTTTAATATGCGGAATGAAAGAGTGGTTCATGTCAGGCTAACACCTCGTATCTGTACTTCATATCCAAGAACTTTACCACAAGATACGCAGCAATTATTTACGGAATTTCCTTGTAGCATATAACTAAATATCTATTTGTCCATCCTGTTTTTCACAGGGCAAAAGAACAAACCTGCGTAAGATGGGTTCGGAGCGCATCAACCACGGGATGCGTGTGCGCTTTAACCCTCTGGCCCTTCTGTTGGACTCCTCTTTAGAGGGCGAGTACGACCTCGTCCAGAGGATCATATATGAGGTGAGAAACAGGCCAAGATCAGTTACACACTTGGTACACTAATAGGTAATATAACAACTAGACATATAGCTAGTTGGGATTTCAAGTATATGTCTGTTCATCATATCCAGGTGGAAGACCCCAGTTTACCCAATGATGAGGGCATTACCGCTCTGCACAATTCTGTGTGCGCTGGACACACGGAAATCGTAAAGTTCCTGGTGCAGTTTGGAGTAAACGTGAATGCCGCAGACAGCGATGGATGGTGAGCGAAAAACATTTACTGTCCAAAACCAATTCTGTCCATTATTTAATACAACGAAGTGAAATGTCTTTCTCTGTGTTAGGACTCCCCTGCACTGTGCTGCTTCCTGTAATAACGTGCAAGTATGTAAGTTCCTGGTGGAATCGGGAGCTGCTGTATACGCCACAACCTACAGCGATATGCAGACGGCGGCTGACAAGTGCGAGGAGATGGAAGAAGGTTACGCCCAATGCTCGCAGTTTCTCTATGGTGAGAGACCAGACCTCCCATTATAGGCGCTTCCATACTGAGTAGTAGATGTAGGAACTACCCTCTTATTCTGGTTATATTCGAACTGATAGCGACATCGTGGCAAACATTTACAAAGTCACTAAACGGTTAATGCTGGATGATGTGATCGAAATGCGATGTGCATGGGTTTTGTGATAACGGATATGGAATGTAAATGCACAATTTCAAGATAAAAAGAGCACAAAAATCTGACTGAATCTGAAGTGCATTACATTTCATCGATGCTCAGAAAAAGAACAGGTAAATGCCGTTATCAGTGTTTTCCATGTTCGTGGAGAATTTTTCTTTTACAAATTAATGCGTTTAGCCGATTAGCGTACGATAACGTCAATGGTAATTCCTATAGAACTGTTTTGGACCCTACTCTGAAGTAGGAGCTAAATTAGAACCAACAGAGTTTCTAAGTCTAAGTACGTTCCCAACTTTTGCGTTGAGAACATTCCAAAAAGCGAGAAAATCCACCCGTAGTTCTGAAAAGGTGCAATAGCCTCTTTGAAACTTTACAAAAGAGGACTTCTTGTACTTCTTGAACTGGTACTTTAACGCAATAAAAGAGATTGTTTTTTCACAGGTGTTCAGGAGAAGATGGGCATCATGAACAGGGGCGTTGTTTATGCCCTGTGGGACTATGATGCTGAGAGCCCAGACGAATTGTCCTTTAAGGAAGGAGACTGTCTGACGGTCCTACGAAGAGAGGACGGTGAAGAAACAGAGTGGTGGTGGGCAAGATGTGCCGACAATGAGGGCTACGTACCTCGCAACCTCCTTGGGGTGAGGAAATGCATTTTGGGGAAATTGCATACTTTTTTCTTCTTTTTTTTTTACTACAGATTACTCATATTTGTTTTTTTTTTTTATAGCTATACCCCAGAATCAAGCCCAGACAGAGGAGCCTTGCGTAAACTCTCCAAATCAGCGCTGATGTGCCTGGAGTTTTGTCTACCATTTCAACAGTCGCTTAATTCTGCAGAGCAAAAGGACATTTTGAAGATGAACGCATCACATTTACATGGTGAAAAAATGAGAATAGTTTCATGTTGGTATGTTACACGTTTTTAAGGTTAAAAGCTTTGGTAGAAGAAGTAGACTTGGATACACATTTCAGAAGCAGGTTTAAGCATGTATAGGTAAGTGAAAGAGGAATAAAGAATTTAAGAATGGTACAGATGCATTAATAGTCATCTGAGTATTATGTCTCATATGAAGGATTTAGTGATGTAATTTTTCATCTTTTTGAAAAAAGTGTCCGTATTCACAAATGCTGATTTGTTTCGCAAAGCGCAAAACAAAAAAAGCATTCATCTTTTGAAGGAAAATAAGAGTTTTATATAATATTTTTTTTCTTTTTTATTTTATTCATAATGCCATGTTACGTAAACCTATTCTTATGGTGCTTGCTGCTACGCTACAACAGTGTGTTCTGTGAACAATTAACAATTTATTGCGCAAAGACAGCTTTCATTTATCATAATAAAACTTGTCAAAACTCTTGACTCACTCTTTTTGGATTTTTCCCATTTGGTTTCTGGTTTAAAAAAAAGCATTTCTGGTGATACATATTTACTATGGAAGTCTATGCGGCAAGGCATTGCACTGGAATAAGTTAAACATTAAAAAAATACAGACATAAGGCCAAACCTATGCACAATATGTACAAATATTATTCGCCGTAAAATTACAAGCTTTATATTTCTGCAGATACACTTGCCCTGTAGACTTACAAGGGCACTGTAAACCCATTTTCTGTTCTTTTTTAACTGTCCTAAATATGAGACGGTTTAAAATAATCATATACCATATAGTCTGCTGAAAAGAGCTTTACTTGTAATTTCTATGACAAACTATTGTATTTCCTGTCCTTAAACAATTACAAACAACAAAGTGTTTCCACAATAAAACATCTGATCCTTTATTACATCGGAACTAATAGCAAAGCAATAGATATCTAGTCTGGTTTCTAGGCTTTTGAAGCCTTTTTGCAGAAGTACATGAAGTGAAGATACATCTCAAATGTTTTAAAGCCCACCAGCTGAACAGCATACAATATTAATTATTATTTGTGTAAGCACAACATGCACTGTTGACCAACAGCGGAAGTTATGAAAGCAATTGAGCCTTGATTATAAAGCAAAAGCAGAACGAATTTCTTTGTAAAAATTGTAAAAACAAGGTTTTACAAAATTATTTACACTTGTAAATGCGTTCTGCTCGAGCTTCATTACTGACGCTCAATGTTTAATACTGTTAAATAATATTAGCATTAGTGATCACATTAGTAACTTAAAAGGTTACAGTTATATTTATGATCAGTACATTCAATATTTTTGCAATTGCACAATATCTCGAAAAGGAGCGAACGAGACACACAACACAATGGTTATCTGGGTTCCTGTGCATGCTCAAGACAAATGCCCATCACACAAAGCTGCCATAAGTTTAACCCAGTTAACCCTGTAAGACGTCAGAAATGACCTAAACCTTATATTTGCTTACAATTGTGCAATGTGCAACATTTTTTGGAGTCATCTGTGAATGCATTTAGAATTAGGCACAATGTAATCAAGCTAGTGAAAAAAAACAATCATGCCTGACTGTTCCTACAACCCTAGAGCTCCAAAAATTCCCTTTCGGTTACCTCTTCTGTCCTGAAGATAGGATATTCCATCACACCAACAAATTCACTGAAATGGTACAACAGTAAGTGAACAATCAGGGCTGCAATCGTTATTCATGAACCTTAAACAAAATTAAATCTTTTTTGCAAAACAATTTGTGAATTGTCAGATTCGTTTAAATTATTAATTTAATTATTACTTTTTTAAAAAATGTTAAATAATTTTATGTTTCGTTAACATGTTACGCCCGTTTTTCATTCACTAAACATTTCCAATTTTTGAATTTTCAATTTCGTTCAATCATAACGGAACAACTGTAAAACTATGTGTTAAATGGAATATACTTTTGTCCATCACAATCTTCTTTTGCAACTGCGATATCTGCGATAATGCGTATAGGTTAGTTTTACAATGCAGTACTTGCAAATGTATCTGATTTACAGAGCTTCAAAATAATGCCCACTATCCACAAGCATTACCAAGCTTGGAAAAGCCAGGATAATTTTTTTAAAAAGTCAGCAGACTATGTTCGTCTGAAAGAAGAAAGTCATATACACCTAGGATGGCTTGGGGGTGAGTAAAATATGCCATCATTTTATTTCTGGGGTGAACTATTCCTTTAATGTATCGCCCACAGATATTCTAATAACCTTTGTGACAAATCATATACAAATATATCATACAAACCGATAAGTTCAGCTTGGGTTTTCATGTGTAAACTGGAGTGTGCAGGTGTAAATTTCATCACCAGAATAGTATATGCACCGCCTGATTTTTCTAACTGTGCAATGGTGTACACTCAACTCGCATTTGCAGCTTTAATTTTTCTTAAACTAACTGGCCATCAAATAGAGTATACTTTTAAAAGTTATGTATTCTGCTGTACGCATACACTCAACGGTCATGCCAAACTGAAGTATTGAAATTAAGGCCTTGGACACCCACTGTCCTTCAAATTTAATTTCCAACCTGATTTAGCACACCTAGTCTGTGATTTTCAAGTGATCCTTGATTAGCTGTTCCAGCTGTATGTGATTAGGGTTATAGCTAAACTTGGCAGGTCAGTGGGTCTACAGCAGGGGTCCACAACTCTGGACCTCGAGATCCACTTTCCTGCAGAGATTACCTTCAACCTGGATTAAACACCCCAACCTCCAATCCTAAAGACCTTGATTAGCTTGTTCAGGTGTGTTTGATTAGGGTTTAGGGAGCTAAACTCTGTTGCAGGAAAGTGGATCTTTCAGAGTTGAGGACCCCTGGTCTACAGGAACAGGGTTGAAGACATATGTCTCAAGGTGTACACTAAGATTCTTGCTTTTTTTGTTTAAATCCTTATGAAGTGTTTTCAGATCTCCTGGGATAATGCCATGTATTTAAAATCACAGAGGACCTTAAGATGTTAGTACAGCTGAAAAATTGAATTTCCCAGTGTTATGCTTATGTTGTCACATGCAGTCTTCAGACAGGAGTTCCTGCAGAAATCTGCTTAAGATACCCAACTTAGCGACTCCCAAATCACTTCACTCAAGGTCAGACAGCTTTAACTTATGATGTGAAACGTGCATGTGCAAAAATAGGAGAGGTTTTCGAGCTCCATTACACCCAGCAGACATATACTCTAATCAACCCTCCAAATGTCACAGGAGCCGAGAGCATTTACACAAGGCAAATCTGCAATTAATATAGGCAAATCTACAGAGTGGAAATAAAAGGTGCACGATTGAACTAGGGGATGCAAACTCAAGGCAAGGACAGGAAACGACTGCAGTTGCAGTCAAATGTCCTCTACTGAGTAATGGTGTCACTCTCAGTGTGTCTAACTGTGACTGTTCTGGTTGCGGTTCTGATCAGGCACGTGGTTCTGAGTGGAGGGTAGAAGGTGCGTCACGTGTCCGATGCCTTTGGTCACCCCCTCTCTGAAGAGAAGCTTGGCTCCCACACGCAAGTACTCGGGGTGCTTTAAGAATCTGAAACACACTACGGCTCTCTCGCCTGTCCGTAGCTCCTCCTAGAGGACAAACACACACATTGTTCTCTGATGATACACTTTGCAAAATAAAGGTGCCAAAAGAGAATTATTTTTGCTTTCCAAAGAACCTTTCATGGAACATTTTGTTAAAAATCCACTTGGGTTAGTTCACCAAAAAAACTGGAGCAAGGAGAGGTTTTTTTAAAAATCTGAGCATTGTGGTTTTCTCTCGCTTCAAGATCGCTCCACCACCACCACTCCATCACGAGTACAATTCATGCCAACGACCCGTAATATAACTGCATATATTGACTGTAGCAAGAATTCACATGTAAACCTATTTAGCTCGCTTGATAGAGAAGGAACACTCAAATCAGAAAGAATGTGAAGGCTATGATATCGTGAGAAAAGTTATACTTCAAGGAATTTGTTTGTCCTTGTTTATCCTTCTAGCTACTGAATATTTTCAAGTGAAAGCACATGATTTAAACAGGTAGCCTACAACAGTTATTCACATGCAATCTCTCAATAATGCATTTAAACAAATGCAATTTTACGTGCTACTTCATCTGTATCCTATTTCAAATTAGCAGAAATCAGTAAGAAATACAGCGACCCATAGCTAAAATAACTAACGAAAATATAGGCTTTTGTTATTTTCATCACAAACAAAATTTGCAATGCTGACAATGTTATTACCCTGGCATGATGTGGTAGGCAAAAAGTCTGCACACTAGTGTTCCAATAAGCCACTTTGAAATGCTCCTGTTATTTTATTTCCTTCTTTTAATATGTGTTAATATACAGCAGAACTGTGATATTTCAAACGTATTGAAATACTTTTAATTTTGTCATTAATCGTTTACCCCCTGTGGTTCCAAACCCGTAAAAGCTTTGTTCATCATCAGAACACAATTTATGACATTTAGGATGAAAACCTGGAGGCTAGTGAATAGCTATGAGAATACTTTTTGTATGGAAAGAAAACAAAAATGATGAATTTATTTAATGATTTGGCCTTGTGAAGTCACCGTAGCACCATTTTGGAGATCTTCCGGTGGACGCTATTCATTCATGCAGTTCTGTTATATGCAATTGAAAGATACGCTGTTTGTACAAATCAAAGCGTAAATACGCGTACAAGACATATCTTTCCATTGCATCTAACATGACACTGAAAAAAGTCATTTTTGTTTTCTTTTCGCACAAAAAAGTATTATTGTAGCTTTGTAAAATTAAGGTTTAACCACTGATGTTACATTGACTATTTTAACTATTTTAACTATTTTGACTATTTCTTGGCCTTGATCGTGGTTCTGTTGCTGTGTATGGAGGGTCAGAAAACTCTTGGATTTTATAAAAAAAAAAATTTAAAATAAAAAAAAAACAAATCTTAATTTGTTTCTGAAGATGAACAAAGGTCTTACGGGGTTGGAATGACATGAGGGTAATTAATGACAGATTTTTAATTTCTCAGTTAACTAAGTTAAGAAATGTTTAATAATATGAAGAAGCTTTTGTTCACTAAAAAGAACCTTTTGTTTAATAGAAAGATTCCATGGATATTTAAGGTTCCTCATGGAAGAAGATGACAATAAATAACTTTATTTTTTAGAAATTATACTTAAGAAAGTAAGTCAAGTTGTAAAGACTTGATTCTTATAATATCAGGAAGTTTAAAAAATCCAAACCTTTCCAAGGAGACATTCCACCGTGGCAGTCTGCCTCACATTCCCCACATGCACGGTGACCTGGAAACCACGGCGGAAAGTCTTGGCGTGGAACAGGAGGACTATTGCGGCCTCAAACTGCCAGCAAATTGTAGGGTTCATTTTGGGACTCACCATGACCATGCCCTAAACACACAAACACTCAAGATCAAAGACATCATAAAGCTATAGCTACATTAAGACTTAATTTTGTCTTTTCTCCTCTTGTTCTCATTTTGAGATCAGACCTTTCGTAGTAATGAGCGATCAAAGTTCCCAAGTGCAAGTGTGGCGGCCTGTCCAGCTCTCAGCACGCGGCAGCCGGAGCGATTCCTGTGGATACTGCACACCTTCAACCTCAGGAACCGGCCATCATCGGTGGGACCCACAACCAGCCGGTCTCCTTCACGACATACACCACTGAGTGAAACACAAAGTCAATTATCAACTAGAAAAAGAAAGTTCGTCAAGACAAACTGTAGTGTGAAGGTTACTTTGGTCACATTAACCATCATCAGATTTTTTTCAGGTCATTTCGAACTGGGAACTGGGAGATCAGGGATTTCACAAGAGGGTGCAAGACTTCCACATGAAGATTACAAAAGGCATTGAAATAAGGGTGTAAATCAGATTTTACAATGCTAAAAAATTGCTCTGACCTGCTACAGTTTGATAAGTTGTTTGGAGTGGTTGCAAGGGCATTGAAAAGCAGTCACTAGAGTGTTTCAGGTGGTTGTAAGAACATTGTAAGACAGTTGGAAGAGTGAGATGATTCTAAAGTGTTGCTAGGGCATTGCCTAGGTGTTTTGAATGTTTGAGAGACAGTTGGAAGAGTGGGTGGCTTCTAAAAAGTTGCTAGGGCGTTGCCTGGCTGTTTTGAGCATTTGAGAAACAGTTAGAAGAGTGGGTGGTTTCTAAGGAGTTGCTAGGGCGTTGCCCAGGTGTTATAAGCATTTGAGAGGCAACTGAAACAGTGGGTGGTTTCTAAGGCATTGCTAGGGCGTTGCCTCTGTGTTACAAGCGTTGGAGAGACAGTTAGAAGAGTGGGTGGTTTCTAAGGAGTTGCCAGGGCGTTGCCTGGCTGTTTTGAGCATTTGAGAGACAGTGGGTGGTTTCTAAGGCATTGCTAGGGTGTTACTTAGGTGTTCTGAGCATTTGAGAGACAGTGGGTGGTTTCTAAGGCATTGCTAGGTTGTTACCTAGGTGTTCTGAGCATTTGAGAGGTAGTTGAAACAGTGGGTGGTTTCTAAGGAGTTGCCAGGGCATTGCCTGGCTGTTTTGAGCATTTGAGACAGTGGGTGGTTTCTAAGGCATTGCTAGGGTGTTACCTAAGTGTTCTGAGCGTTTGAGAGACAGCTGGAAGAGCGGGTGGCTTCTATGGCGCTGAATAGGTGTTTTGCTCAGGTGTTCTGAGCATTTCAGAGACAGAAGAGTGGGTGGTTTCTAAGGTGTTCTGAGCATTTGAGAGTGTATTGCTATGGGGTTTGCTAAGAAGGTTTACAAAGTTAACGTAGTCTGAGTAGTTGCAAGTATGTTACTTTGTTGCTAGAATGATCTAGGTTTGTGCTAAGATGTTACTAGGATGCTAAGGGATTACTTTGGTGCTCTGAGTGGTTGCTAGGGTATTGATATGTCAATATCAAATTGAAATCTGAAATTGATATTATAGTGAAAATGTACCATGGTTTTATATTTATATATTTACTACGAGAAAAAAGTATGGTTGATACTGCATTGCTAGGTGGACGATAGGCAGTTATTAGACAGATGAACAGACAGATGTGAACTGACCTGTACAGTGTTCCTCCAACTACTGTTCCTACATCAGGAACACTGTAAATCTCATCCACCTTCAAGAGCACATCAATTTGACATCAGATATCTTGGAATATCTTAAATAAGACAAGATATGTACATTGGTAAGAATGTGTATGTACCTGGAACTCCGTGAGCTGCTGCATAAGCTCCTCTTGCTCCTTACTGTTGCTCAGAGGAGGAAGAATGTTGAAAAAGACCTTCAGAAGGTCCAGATTCTCCCCAGACACACTGGATAATGTGAAGATGGGTGTCACACTGTAGGGAAAGCGATATATTACACACATGCATACTAGTGTTGAACAGCTATCAGCAGTAAGCTACTTTGTAGGGTATTTTAGGGCAGGTTGCATATTTAAATCTTTACAGTAAAAAAATAGGCTGTTTTACTTGTAAGGCTTAAAAAGAAGGTGGGAAGTGGACAGGGAAAAATCAACTGTGATTGTTTATGTTGCAAGAAACACTGACTTTCGGTGGGAAAAATGCAGTAAAATGTAAAATAACCCATCTGTTCTCATAAACAAATGTACCTGGAGGATTGTGCAAACTGCTGTGCAGCCGTGACGGCATCATCAGGGTTGGACACCACCATTGGGACCTTGTTGCAGCCGGGCTGTTTGAGCACTCTCTCCAACTGACGGACCGTTTTCTCCACCGTGCTTTTACCGCAGAGGTCCACCTTACTCACCACAATGAATATGGGCACCTTCAGCGCCATCGCCAGACCCAGATGCTCTCTAGTTGTGCCAGCTGGGAGAATTTTACAATGTGGGAATAACGTATAATATGTCATGACACAAAGTAAGGTTGGGCGATCTGGGTGGTTTTGATTAATTATTTATGTTATCTATATTATTTTAAAAAATAATACAGAAACATGCACTACTGTTTAAAAGTTTGGGGCTCAATAAAATTATATTGTTTTTGAAAAATAAATAAATACTTGTATCCAGCAAGGATGCATTAAATTGATGAAGAGTCACAGTAAAGACATCAAAAGATTTGAAAGATTTCTATTTCAAACAAATGCAGTTCTTTTGAACTTTCTATTCCAAATAATTCTGAAAAATGTATTAATTTCCTTAAAAATATCAAGCAGCACAACTGTTTTCAACATTGATAATAATAAGAAATGTTTCTTTTCACCAAATCAGCATATTGGAAAGCTTTCCCTGAAGACTAGAGTAAAAATTCAGATTTGCATCACAGAAATAAATTACATTTGGAAAAATATTCAAATAAAAAGCTTCTTAAAATTGTAATATTATTTCACAATTATTACAGATTTTACTGTATTTCTAAACAAACAAATGAAGCCTTGGTGAGCATAAGAGTCTTCTTTTAAAAATACTGTAACAATTCTAAAGACTCCAAACCTTTGAACATAGTGTACGTTTTTGAATAGTGTAAAATACTGAATGTATTGTACATTTTTAACGTATGTCGGCCAACTTTAGTTCCAGTTTTTATGGTTTACTTATACTCTTCAATCATTTTTACAACTTATAAAGCAATATATATATATATATATATATGCATAAATACAAACCAATGCCAGTATTGGCTCCCACCACCAGCATGGCAAAGTCTGGGCAGTAGCTTGTCAGGCCAAATATAGTGGTCTTCAAGTACTTGTAATGACCAGCCAGGTCAATGAAAGTGATCATCTTAGAAGAGCTCTCACAGATCTCCTCTGCTGTACGGGAGTCACTGTAGTTTACAACCTAAATCAATGAAAAACCATTATTTCTCAAAGCAACATGCTTACATGCTAGCAAGCAGGAGGTTGTTGGTCATGACTATTTGTCTCACCTCTCCTTTGCTGTTAAAGCCTAGGATCTCAAAACTGATGCTGGATGTCCGTCCGGTTTGAATCTCATGCAGGTGTCTGAAGAGGTTGAGCCTGGCCCGGCCCCGTCCATTATCCAGCTCGCCCTGAGTCAGCACCCCTAGCAGAGTTGACTTCCCTGAGTCTACGTTACCCAGAACAGCCACACGGAGATCCAGGAACTACACACACAGAAATCACAGTGAAAGTTCATAACACGTTATTGGTTTAGTGGGTCAATGAAAAAAAATGATGGCTGTGATGATGAAAAGAAAATTGATTTTGAAAAGTTGCAATTGTATTACTCCACAAATGGCTGTATAACAACCATGGATCAGTAACAAATACTGTATGACGTACACAGTCATGAGAGTATACTATGGTCAGTGTTGTGATGATGTCATTTTGCCAACAAAACAGCTTCCTGTAAGTTATTTATACCCACTGTTTTTTAACTGGTGGAAAAAAAAATTATTAATAGTAATGCAAATATCATTATTAATGTTTTTTTTAACAAATATTTTATATTTTAATAATAATGTAATATTTTTTTAAGAAGTAATAATAAAAGATAATTTCTTTCCAAAAATCAAGTTGTTTTTTTAAGAATATAAGCCTTTTAATGAGAATCTTTCCAAAATATGTCATTCTGAAATGTTCAGTAGGCAAGCTTTCGTATCATTTGAAATTGTTGTAATTTTCTATTTTGTATTTTACTAAGTTTTTTATTTTATTCTGTTATTACGTTAGGACCTTTTCCTTTTAAGGAAAAAATAATAAATAAATGAATAAAAAACTGAAAGGTGAAAAGTTCATGTTCATCATAACAAAAGCAAGCAAACTGAAAAAAAAAGAAAAGTTTTTTTTTGGATTTTAGGCAATATATAAAAATAGTATTTTTTAAATAATAATAATAATAATAATAATCTATTACAGTAATAGTTGTTCTCAAGTATATACACCTTTTTAACAAATAAACAAATAATTAAACAAATTTAAAAAATCTTCATCAAAACGTTTTCTTAACAGATCCTGTAACAAAATGTGCCATAACTGACAATAACTAAAACCACAACAACCACAATTCACAATAGAAGCTAAATGAAAAGTGACTGAAGCCTCACAAGCTCACCTGCTGGTCATCTGGAACTTTTCGCACAAGAACTTCAGCGATTTTCCGTCGCGCTCTATCGCAGTCCACCTCCCTTTCTCTCAGGAGCGTGATATCAGCTCCAACCCTGCGCAGAGTCACAGAGTCTTACCAAGACAACACAACACGCCTGTAAGCCTCTCATTACACACCGACATCAAAGAACAAACTAACTGGACCATGAATTGAATACATACTTCTCAGCCATTCTGCGAAGAGTCTTAAGCGAGGCTTTCATATCTTCTTCTGTGAGTCCAACTAGCAGACCGTTATCCTCCACCCCAATCTGATACACGGCCTCCCCACGGCCCTCCTGCAGTCGCCATTTCAGCTGCGTGGCCAAGTGTTCGAACCGATACTGCGTGGGGTTCACCAGCTTCAGCTGAGTGAAGACAGCATGACCATGCCATTGAATACAAACAGTTCAATAAAAAAATATTGAACTTTAATTTTAACATGTGTTTGCATACCTTGTATTCAATGTTTCCCTCTTCAGCCTAAAAAAAAAGATATGTGGATAAAAATAAAAATCAATTAGATACAAATCTTAAATTAAATCATTAATAATCAATCTGGCAAAAACACTTTTACGAGACAAAATACTACCTTGAAAAGAACTAGAAAATTAATAACAGGTTAAGACATAAAATGGTATTTATTTGGCATTATGTTACTTATTTTTGAACAACCATTTTCTACCACAAAATTAACATACAGTGGGGCAAAAAAGTATTTAGTCAGCCACCAATTGTGTAAGTTATCCCACTAAAAAAGATGAGAGAGGCCTGTAATTTTCATCATAGGTATACCTCAACTATTAGAGACAAAATAAGAAAAATAAAATCCAGAAAAATCACATTGTAGGATTTTTAAATAATTTATTTGCAAATTATGGTGGAAAATAAGTATTTGGTCAATAACAAAATTTCATCTCAATACTTTGTTATATACCCTTTGTTGGCAATGACAGAGGTCAAACGTTTTCTGTAAGTCTTTACAGATCTAGAGACTGGCTAGGCCACTTCCTTGAAATGCTTACGAAGCCACTCCTTCATTATATATATAATATCTGTTTTCTCCTTTAAAAAAGAAGAAGAAGAAAAAGAAGAAGAAAGGTGCATTTTGGTCTTGGCCTTCTCTGTAAATAAAATGGTATTGGTTTTATAATATTATTATTAATACAGTACTGCAGTAAATTAGTATTCGACACTGTCATCAAAAAGAAAACGAAATGAGGAAATCTATTGCTTATTATGATAATAACGATAACTGTGCATTATTTTGGGGGCGGTGACCAATCTTGTGTATCTAAAATAAATATTTCGCCAGCAGCTTTTGTAACAAATTGTTGATGTGTTATTAATATATACTAATGAACGATTTTAAGATATAATATGCAGAACAGGTACATGGTTCCACACAAAATTCGGCTGCTGTTCTTATGTTATGTAGGCTACAGTACAGTGGGAATAATCTCCGCTGGCTAATGGTTAGCATCCACCACTATCTATCTTTACCTCCGGGGGTAGAAAAGGCGGAGGTTCGTTGGCCTTCTTGCCCCTCCGTCGCTTGCCTCTCCGGCCTCTCCTTGAGCGGGATTTCTTCTTTGGTGTGTTCTCGATCCCGCATTCAGCTGCATTCTGCGCGATGCTCGCTTTCGCTGCAGACTTGGTGCTGCAATGGTTGGCAACCTGCACATCCATAGCCCGCTCGATCGCATATAAGGGAGATAAAAAAATCTACGGGTTTAAACTAAAATTGTAAATATACGTATCCTAATAATGCACTTCTCTGTTACAAACAGAGACGATGCCTTTCTTCTAGTTTCTATTGCACTGGGACTCGCGGTCTGGGAGCCATGACCACAGACAGCTACATCCTCCTCAGCAGAGCCCGCCTCCAACACTCGTCAACCATTCGTCATCCCTCTGTTTCTGTCAAAACACTATCCATCCATCCATCTATCCATCCATCCATCTATCTATCTATCTATCTATCTATCTATCTATCTATCTATCTATCTATCTATCTATCTATCTATCTATCTATCTGT
>JAUMHE010000079.1:10771116-10785271 GCA_032359235.1 Enteromius mattozi
ATTCAAATCAGTAACACACAAATCACTATTTCAGAGCTCATGAAGCCGCAGCTGAGTTACGCTTCGCTTACACACTAACCTAAAGTGAAACCAAAGAAAGTCTCTTTCCTCTCAAACTAAACAAAAAGTTACAGTGTAGGACACTGAAACAAGCAGCACAACATAAACATACAACCACTGTGCTATTTATATTTTACACACTTACTTTAGTGCCCAACCTTTCCATTTAACCAGGTACTCGATTCGACCCTGCAAAAAGGAAAAACAGCATAAAATGTTCTTTATTTAACACCAACTAAACAATGCATGAGCAACATATGCTGTGCTTCAAACCTGATGCCCATTTATTTTATTTTGGGGGCTCAGTAAAGTGTGTTTACATTAATAAAGCACATCTACAACCTTAAACCATGTGGCACGACACCGTGCAGTATTGAAACTACTCGACCCTCGTGCATTGTTAAGATCTTTGAATCCCGGGTCAGCCAGCATGCATTGATTTTGTTGTAGACTCACGCCAGACACTTTTGTCCATTTTTAGCCTCCTCCTGCAGCTGCTCTTTTAACGGGCTGCTGTCCATTCCCAGCACAGCGCAACCCAATTTTACAAAATAAATCTTAAGTTGCATATCCAAATGTCCCACATTCGACTTGTTATTTCCAAACGGAAAATGCAAATAAATATATTTGGTCGCTAAATCGGGAAACATCTGCAAGTAGGCCTCCCTCTCTTGTCATTGCAGGCGCCTTGAAGCTCCGCATCGCCAGACAAACGAAAGACGACCCTCTCTGTGTACTTTACATCGTGAAAAACATCCCTAACCCCCGCTAAACCTCATTCTTCTTTACTCACTTTCCTGACGCGGCTTTTCAGGATGGCTTCCGCGGCGAAAACCCGTTCTCCTACCGCCGACAGCTCCATCTTTGTGAGAGTCCAGACGGCTCTATCTCGCGGAAATACAAGTTGCACACGCGTTTTGGTTGCGCCACGAGAATGTTTCTGTTTTAATAAATGTGTTTCCCAGTCAAAACGAAATGAGAACAATAGCAACAGAAACGTCCACAATGACGAACTTTTGCTTGTCTGTTAGGTTATGATTTGTCATTACCGAAGTTATAATTTGTAAATACGTCCATGCTTAGTTATCTGGTTAGCTATAAAAAAAAAAGGTGATATTACATTTACATTTCTCAAGTGATATGTAAAAGGTAGCAAGCAAGAACGTTCTGCTAACGTTCCAAAGTAGCCTTTAGTTATTTTGTAACCAAGTAAGAACATTCCGAAAACGAACCTACTGTAGGTTCCTTTTTGTTTTTATCTATAATCTTTCACATTACATTGCAGGGAATTGTTTGTGACAACATAGAGGGGAAAACGTTTCTTAATATTTATTTTAGGGTTTCCGTTTTATTTAAATGGGCGAGATGAAGCAATTTTAAATAAATAACAGCTTGGCTATCCAAAAAGCCTCAAAACGGATAGTTCGTAACATTTAATATGCGTGAATCCAAGAAGCTGCTTTTTGTCGACCGAACACCCACCTCAGCCTCTGCCTCAGACTCATTGGTTGGAATCGCGGTTGCGCGGAAACTCGATTGCTAATTGGCTTCTACGCCTGTCAGTCAAGCTTACAAGGTTGGTTGTGATGCAGTGATTGTTGATGTGTCCTGTCAAAAGTCAGCGATCTGCTGAGTCTGTATATCCTTAACCGTACGGGATAATGAAATAGCGACAAGGTAAGGCGTTCTAGCGAAGGATACAATTTAATATGCGTTAAGGAGGTTTAATATTTCAGGGAGACTTAATTGTGGTGTTTGATATAAAACGAGTGCTGTGGTGACTTATCAAGTTGTCGTGTATGGATGACTGAATGTTAAACTGGTTTGTGGTTGGCAGTTTTGAGAAACAAGTTTTGTTTTTTGTCAGTCTTATAGCGATGGTGATAAGCCACCGAATCAACGGCGAGTTGCAAATTGCTAAAAGCTTAGGTGACAGTTTCGGTTGCGTTATGAATTTAATGGGTGCAAGCGTCTAAAAAAAACAAACCTCGTTATCGAGCCAGTCAAATATTGAACATTTACGGTCAATGCAAACGATCCTGCGGATGCTTATGATTGCAGTTTTGGTCAGCACAAATTTTGCCTTATTTGCATTAGCCACGTTACAGCAGCAACAGTTGGATCATGTAGCCTGTCTTCAGACTCCTCTCCTCCCTGCTTAGGTTACTTTAATCCCAGATACATTTGATGAATAGCAGGTGTCCAGACTTGATCTTGGAGGGCCGACTGTCCTGCAGAGTTTAGCTCCATTCCTTGTTTGTTTGAGCTAAACGCTGCAGGACACCTCACACATCTTAAAAGATAGTTCACCCCAAAATCAAAATATTATCATTAATTACTCACAATATTGTTCCAGACCCGTAAGACCTCCGTTCATCTTCACAGATTAAGATTTTTTTGATGAAATCTGACTCCATAGACAGCAACGCAACTGACATGTTTAAAAAACATAGCGAGGACATTGTTAAAATAGTCCATTGTGCATCAGTGGTTCAACCGTAATTTTATAAAGCTATGAGAATACTTTTTGTGCTCAAAGAAAACAAAAATACAAGGTTGTACTCTCATGAGTATGACACGAAGAAAAGAAATTGTTAAATGAAGTCATTACTTTTATTACTTTTCTGGCCCTGGAATGTGTCCGTTGCATTGCTGTCTATGCAGGGTCAGAGAGCTCTCGGATGTCGTCAAAAATATCTTAATTTGTGTTTTGAAGAACGAAAATCTTATAGGTTTGGAACAACATGAGGGTGAGTAACTAATGACAGTTTTTTTGGTTGAACTATCCCTTTAAAGAGTTACTTCTCAAACGTATCTTGGTATATGTAGTTCAGTGAGCAAATGCAAAGTAATAGGCTAAGGGGTTCCCAAAGTTTGTTTTTATTTATTTATATTTATAGGCCTATTTTTTATTTTTTTTTTAAATAGCAGAACAGGTTAAATAATGTACGTTTACAGCATGTTTTAGCAGTAAAAGTTATGAAAATGAACACTGTTCAAAAGTTAAACAAATTCATTTGTTATATTCTGTACATTTTATGTAAAAAATGCTTGACCTTATTATCTCTGGATAACATGACCTTTGAATCCTAAAATAAAACTTAAAATGAGGAAAAAAAATAAAAGAATTAAAAAATAATAATAATTATATAAAATAATATATTTTTTTTTTATATAAAGATGCTTAACCAAGAATCTCAAAATGATGTGATTTGTCAAATGATATGAGGACCCTGATCAATGCATCTGTTTTCCACCTTTCCTCTCTTACTCCAGGTCACCATGCAGTTCTTGGGCCGTATACTGGACACGGTGAGCTCTGTCTCGACTCTGTTCTCCAACCCGTACCGTGTGAGGGATGTGCAGCTGTCAGATTACAATGGCAAAGTGCTGCTGAAACAGGAGGGCAGGCTGGTCCTGTACAAAAACCAGCAGAGCAATTCATGGGACTGCCTGCTTCTCTGCCCTGAGTCTTCATCGGTGGCTCTGAGGTGAGACCCTTAGTTAAGCTTCACAATACAGCATGACTCATCTTCAGTCAATAAACTGGTTTTCGTCTAAAAGGTCACTAGGGTCCTGTGATTTCATCATAATCTTGCAAAAACTCCAATATTGCTTCACTCACAGTCTGTCAAACAGATTTGCTTTCTCATCAGCCACTGCCCTGAATATGGCTTTTCATTGTCATCTGCTTCATTAGCTTGTTTGTGGTTTTCCAGAATGACTGGAACTGTGATTTCGATATCTTTGTGCTCAGGATGTTCCAGGTAGCTTCAGAGGAAGACGCCATGAATTGGTTTCCTCAGTACGCTCTCAAGCTCCGCCCCTTTTATGAGATGCTCCGCCCACCACTAAAACCTGAAACGTTCCAGCCAATTGTGGACTGTGTGCGGAATCACCCCGACTGGAGCGCCGCTCACATCGCCGTGGATACTGGGCTGAGAGACTGTCTCAAACACAATTACGTTTTGAGGTGAGACATCAAAGGTCAAAGTTCATAGGTTACGTACACTGTATCAGAGACGCTTCCACATTCCATTGTTAATTATGTTAAATGTACTGTTTTATAAAAGTGTGTACATATTTACACTAAACTAAGTTAAAGTGAAAAGGTGTATTTTAAATATTTGCATTTATTTACAGTTGGGTACGGAAAGTATTCAGACCCCCTTAAACTTTTCACTCTTTGTTATATTGCAGCCGTCATTTATTTTATTATTTGCTAAAATCAAAGTTAATTTCTTTTCATCATTAATGTACACACAGCACCCCATATTAACAGAAAAACACAGAATTGTTGACATTTTTGCAGATTTATTAAAAAGCAAAAACTTAAGTTTTCTGTGATTTTTAGATTTAGTTATTGTTTAGTTTATTTGTATTAACCCTAATTAATTCGTGTCCATTTTTAATATCCGTTATTTTGTTTTCCTGAACAAAGTAAAAATACATTTTAACAATCATTTAAATAAATAAATACATGAGTGGGACAATATAAACATCATATGTGTGGGTGTGTATATCAACGGCTCTTAATCCTAGTCCTCGCGCCCCCCTGCTCTGCATATTTTGCATGTCTCTCTTTGTTAACGCACCTGATTCTGATAATCAGCTCATTAGAACAGAGCTCCGTGCATGAACTGTGTTCCAGTCGACATGATTACTAGACAGTGTTCATTGCTCCCTACTCCCTGAGTGTGTGTGTGTGTGTGTGTGTGTGTGTGTGTGTGTATATATATATATATATATATATGTACATACATACATACATTTGTATGTTTAAATGTTTATAAAAATGTGTAAAAAATTAACATTTAAAAGAATTAATAAGGAAAGGTCTAGATCTTTTTTTTACCATTTTTAAGTACTTTTTACTATATTAAACAGTCCCGTGATTTAATTTGTACAAATAGAACTATACCATGTAGTCTCTCAATTAAGAGCTCATAAAGCAAAATTAAATGATAGAAATAATCAGCATAATGCAGTTCTAGAATGGTTTTCCACAGAGGTTAACATGTCGCACCACAGGACGTCAACTTCTTATTTGCAGCCTATTTTGCACTCTTAGAATAAAGAAGAACAAAATGTGAAAAAAATATGCAATATGCAGCATTGTCACAATACGCGCAAGTGAGATCACTTTTCTAAACCAACCTCAAGTAAAAAAAAAACACTTCTGAGTCTGTTTAAAAAAAAAAAAAAAAAAAAAAAAAATCAAGAACAAAATATTGAGATGTTTTGATTGCCCCTTGCAGTCAGATGAATGCCCGTGATGCCCAGGGCCAGACCCCCCTGCACCTGGCATGTGAGAGAGGAGATGTGGGCTGCGTGCGCGAGCTCCTGGAGGAGTGTCAGGCTCGCACGGACGTCAAGGACAAGAGCGGAGAGACGCCCATGCACTGCGCCGCCAAACAAGACTCTGCTGTTATCATAGAGGTGAGAGCTCAGCTTATAGGGCTCGCATACGATCCGCTGAATCCGGGCGTCTGTGATTGTGTGTTTTTGTCGCCCGTAGGTTTTATGTGCGCAGATGTGCGCGGGTGTGAACGAGTTGAACGCCGCCGGGGAGACGCCGATGCACATTGCATGCCGTCTCGGGAGGGTGGAGGCAGTCAAGGGCCTGCTCGGAGGCGGAGCCTGCTGCGACGTCATGGGAAGCAATGGCTATCCCATCCACACTGCCATGAAGTTTAGTGAGAAAAGGTGCGGGGCAAGAATCTTTGTCACTTTTTAAATTGCCTCTATCATTGATGCAGTGTGTAACACGGCTCTAAGTGAATGAACGTCCTGCGAAATTTTAAATCTGAAAGTGCACCGTGTATAAAGTTATTGTTTCTCAAAAGAAAGAGTCAACTTGTTGGTCTTTTCACATTGGTCTAAATGAAAATGCTAATTCATTCTTTGCCACTAGGTGCCACTTTTGGAGCATTTAAAGCTCACAAACATTGCTTTAAATGAAATTGACCAATCAGAGGAGGGGTTAGGGAAAAAATTAATCATTGAGTGAATCACTTGTGAGTCGCTGAACAAATAAGGTCAAAATAAAACCATATTATAAGAACACTGTATGGGTCAAAATGATAATTTTTTTCTTTTATGTCAAAAATCATTAAGTAAAGATCATGTTCCATGAAGATATTTTATAAAATTCCTACCGTAAATATATCAAAACATAATTTTAAATGGTAATATGCATTGCTAAGAACTTCATTTAGACAACTTTAAAGGCAATGTTTTTAATATTTAGAAATTTGTAATATTGATTTAAAAAATTGATTTTTATTTTTATTTATTTATTTATTTTTTGCTCCCTCAGATTTCAGACATTTAAATGGTTGTATCTCTGACAAATATTTACAATTTTTTTACTTTTCATTCATGCCAACCTGTTGTTTAGGACTCCCAAAACCAAAATATGAAACTTTCATAACCCACAATATGGGAACTTTAATTGATAAATCAGGCTTTTAACTAATTCTCTCTCCTTTAGTTGTGCTGAAGCAATTTTAAATAGCAACCCTAATCAACTTCTGGTGGAGGATCCGATTTACGGAGGAACGCCTCTTCACTGGGCCAAGACTGCCGAGGTCAGGAATACTTCCTTGTTCTTCTTGGTTTTCCGGAGCAATTCTAAGTGTTCTTATTTGACTTTCCTGTGTGTTTTCCCTCTAGATGAGCCGTGTGCTGCTGGACCGAGGATGTAACATCAACTACCTGAGTAAGACCGGAGAGAGTCCGTTACACATCCTGACCAAAAGGGGGCGTTTTGAGGCTGCAATGACACTGCTGACCCATGGAGCTGACCCCAACATTAAGGGACAGGATGGAAACACAGCACTGCACCTCGCCATGAAGGTATGAGAGAGAATTTCATTAAGCCCGTGAAGAATGCTTCTGGCTCGATTTTTCACCTCAATATATATGTAAAGAAATATAAAGTATACACTTTAAAAAATCTGTTAAAATATATGTGTGATTTGTATTGTAAAAATCTTTTGTAATAGCACTTGTTGTATTGCCTTTAATTTGTAATGCATAAAAGAAATATAAAAATAATAATAAAAGATGTGATAAGAAAAAAAGTGTATATATACTATAATTATTATTATTATTAGTTTTATACATATTGAGAATTCAAAACTCAAATGTAAAATGTTTAATTGCATTTTTATTATATATATACTTTTTTACAAAAATAGTTTATTTGACAATAGTAATATAAGGTAAAATAATGCATTTTAATGTACATTTGCTTTGATTTTGTATTTTATGTTTTCACTGAAATTTTAGTTACATTGTAGTCTTCCTTTTAATATTATTAATATTTTCTTATTTTAGCTTTATTGCAATGTAGTATTTATCAAAAACAACTATGGGCAGGAAAGATACATTTTTGCTAACAAATAAAACAGTAATTTTTAATATGTATTACTAAGAACTTCATTTGGAAAACTTAAAAGGCGCTTTTTTTAATATTTTGTAATTTGCGAAATTTGTAATATTTAATATTGATTTGAAAATTAAATATTTTTTTTGCTTTCCTTAGATTCCAGATATTCAAATACAAATATTGTACTATCATAACAAACCATACATGAATGGAAAGCTTATTTATTCAACTTTCAGGTAACATATAAATCTCAATTTCAAAAAAATTGCCCCCTTAATGACTGGTTTTGAGGTTCAGGGTCACATATTGCTAAAGATTAAAAAAAAAAGGAAAATTTGAAGTAAAGAAGTAACTGTGATCACCAGTAATTGACAGATTAATTGAAAATGATTAAAAGTTAACAGAAATTGTTGTTTTTATTTTGTTTTGTCTTGTATGCTGTATCCTCTGGGCTCACAGTTGGATCACATGGACCTGATCAAAGCTCTCATGGTGTTTGGGGCAGATGTGGAGGTTCACAATGACCTGGGAGAGACTCCGGGACTTATCGCTGCTCGAACCAGCAAGGGTAAGAGAGAGAGATGTGAGATTAGACATCAAATTGAAGCTAGCAGAACAGTCATCAATGTATTCAAGCTCTTTCAATTTCTAGTTGAACAGTGTCTCAGAGCCCGTTGTCTAAGTGTGCTGCATTACATCTTTTGAGGTCTTTGCATGCAAGCGTAACATTATCTAACCATAAAACTTTGTGGAAATGCATGTATAACTGTGCAACAGCATACAATGCAAGATTGTGTGCAATTCATTGGTTGATTCACTAACGACTTGCTTTGGTTTTTCTTAAAAGGTGAAGTGCTTAATTTTTCAGCCAGTTGCAGCATATTTCATTTAATTTGTGTAAGAATAGTTTAAAATGCATTTAATGTAAAAAAAAAAAAAAAATGCACATTTATTTAAAACATCAATTTGTTTGACATTGTATTTATTCATTTAAAAATAAATATTTAAATTGTATATTTGTGAATGTATTTGTTAGAAATTTATTCATTTATTAAAAATTATGTATTTATATGTAAATGTTTTTTAAAATGCATTTAAAATTAAATACATATGTTTATTTAAATTAACATTTTATTTATTAATTTAAAAATAGATATTTGTTAAACAAATATGTATTTCTATAAATTGTATATTAATTAATGTATTTATTTGAAATGTATTTATTTATAATGTGTAAAAAAATAAAATATAGAAATATGTATTGCTTTATTTTAATTATTTTATTTAAAACATTAATTTAACATTTTCAATTAATTATTCAATTAAAAATAAATATTTGTTAAAAATGTTTTTCTGTAAAATGTATATTTACGAATTCATGTATTTGAAATTTATTTATCTACAAATTTATCAAAAACTATTCATTTATTTATTTAAAAAGGTTTGCCAAAAAAATTACATAGCAAAAAGAAGGGTGAGTAATGTCTTCAGCATCATAAGGAGCCTACAGTAGCTATTCCTTGGAAAAACCAGCAGAAGCTGTCTGATAGGTCCTGATGTTTTGTTTGGCAGCAGGAATTATTGTGAGATCATCACCACAAACTGTGGCTCTTTTGTGTCATGACAGCTTTTGCACATCTAGGTGTTTGACTACAAGAATGAAATGTCATGTTCTTTTTTTTTTTTGTCATTCATGCATTCGGTCAACACACACTCTTTCTTTGTTCCATGTGCATGGTGTGGGTGTGACGGCATGTGTGTGTCTAATCCTGCGCTTATGCTAAAGGGCCCAACCGCAAGGTGCTCTTGAACATGCTGTGTAGTGTAGGGGCTGAGCGGTGTCACCCCCCCTCCCTCAACAGCCCTGTCCTCAGTGTCAACAAAGCTCCGCCTCCTGGCATAGGTAAAGCCCCGCCCCCAAACTTTCAACTTTCCTGCCCCTATCTTTCACCTCTGTCCTTCAGTCGTCTTCTGTAGTTTTTTTTGTTGTTATTTCAGAAGTCTTCTGAGAAACTTGTGTGAGGTCTGCATACATAGGCATCATACTAAATTAAATGCAACCTAATGAGTGGAACGTTCTATCTAGGCAACAACTCTTTGTGCTATACACAAGACTGTACTCATGAACTGATTACAGTAATGTTTTGGTATTAGCATGTTGCTATCATGACACTCTAATAAGTGCATGTAACAAAAATATTCTGTAAAATAATCAGTAAATTAGCGCAATAGTTCACCCAAAAATGAAAAGTAGCCCATGATTTACTTAGTAAAGCCATCCTAGATGTGTATGATTTCTTCTTCTTTAAAACGAATCCAATTGGAGCTATACTACATCTTCCGCTACATGAGCGATAGTTAGCGGAAGTGAGAGTTTACAGTTTATAAAGTTTTAAATGTGAAGAGTTTATTTGCAAAAAATGGATAAATACGTTTTTACATTTTTAAAAAATCATGTTTTTATTATGTTAGCATGTTTTTGTTGTATTAGTTTTTTGTTGTTGCTGTTATTTTTTTAAACAAATCAAAATGCAGTTTGATTGAGATCAATTGGAAAATTTAACAAATCGCGATTTTTGAAAATTAGTTTGGAAAGTTAGTTTGATTGTTAACAGCCAATCACTGGCATTATAAAGCTCAGAAGAACCAGAACCTTTTTTTATTTTGTTTTGTTTTGTTTTTAACTAATAAGGAAGCTCATATACACCTAGGATGGCTTGAGGGTGAGTAAATTATAGGGTAATTTAAATTTTTCGGTAGACTATACCTTCAGCTTTTTTTCGCACATGAGTAAGTCAACATTTCTGTTGATTTTGAACGCCATTTTGCATAAATGATTTTGCTGAACTCATTGCAGAGCATTCTGGGAGTGCCTTCTTTACTAATCTTCAAGGTACTTGATTAATCACATCCAAAACAAAAGTTTTTTGTTTACAAAAATATATGTATGTGTATTAATAAATATGCTGTAAGCTTTTCGGAACATAACGTATGAATTAAAAAAACAAATTATTACTATTTAAATATTAACTTAAATGTATGTAATTAAATATGAATTTAAATAAGTGCTTAATGGCCACCGAAATTGTGTCCTCTCTTTTTCCGCCCTCTTTTCCTTTTTTTTTTTTTTTTCCTTAATTTCTGTGTTAATCATATTTTTAAATCAATTTATTTATTTAAAGCTTCCTGTGGTCATAGAAACCAGATTTGCATACCTAGATGCCCCATTTGACTAACCCAGATTTGTCAGCAACAGCTGCCATATTGGAAAGGTCAGCATTTTGGGTTGAACTCAAACAATCACTCACTCACCAACCAACTATCATTACACCAACTTGAATCCCATGACGGTACAGCCTATGAAGCAAACCAGTGAGACAAAAGAGGGTCGTATTTCACAGTGAAGAATGCTGACAAAGCTTGTTGCATCATCACCGGCATGCGTTTACGGGTGTTAATTGACCTTTCCAATTTGATGGACATGTTTGCGTATCACACTTCTTAAAGGAACATGGCATTGTTTTTGAAAATCTGTTTTTTGAAGTATCTCACTCAAAAATGATAAAAGAGTTTTGATAATTTTCCTATTTAAAACTTGACTCTTCTGTAGTTACATAGTGTACTAAGACCGATGGAAAATTAAAAAAAGTAATTTTAGGAAAAATATAGAAATTCTTTAGTCGTTTTTGAGCAAGATGCTAATGGTCTAATCAGATTCAATGATCTATGCTAAGCTACAGCAAAAAGTGCTACCACCAGACCTGGAGATCAGCTAAATGGGTTTGAAAACGATAAATGGTAACTCTAGAGGAGCTGTAAAATGAGACTATTTTCAAAAAGAGTGGCGTGTTCCTTTAATAACCGTGGGATCTAGGTATTGCAAATCTATGATAGCATCAAACTGCCTCCAGTTTGGTTCACTGCTTTCATAATCTTTCCTATAATTGGTCCACAGGCTTTGATGACATCATGAATGTGGCAGTAGCCGTCACGGCCATGAGTCGTGGATTTGCAGAGGTTGATGGGCCCAAGACTGGAAGCAAGAAGTATGTTACATGCAGTTAGCATAGCTAAAAACAAGCCTTCACAGAATCGATCACTCACTTGCTTTTTGGTTTCTCAAGATCCGACAGATTGCTGTGTCTTGACGGTGGAGGAATAAAGGGACTGGTTCTGATCCAGATGTTGATCGCTTTGGAGAAGGAGGCAGGACGGCCCGTCAGGGAACTCTTTGATTGGGTGTCTGGGACTAGCACTGGAGGAATACTGGCCCTAGCAATTGTACACGGTATTTGATATAGCATATAGTATTTAAGTACATTTATGACACTGTACTGACCAATCAAAACAGAGTGATCCTTGATATAGTTGTAAAATATGTTCTTGGTGACTGTGTGTACATGCATCAGTATAATTGTGTTTGTTGTGTATGTGAGTAGGTAAATCGATGGAGTATCTGCGCTGTCTATACTTCAGGATGAAGGAACAGGTATTTAAAGGTTCTCGACCGTATGAGTCTGGCCCTCTGGAGGAATTTCTCAAGAATGAGTTTGGAGAAAATACCAAGATGACGGATGTCACACACCCCAGGTACTTAATGTTGGGCATTTTATGGAGCCAAACAACACATCCCCTACCAGAACACCCTAGCAACCACTTATTATTTAGCAAATACCCACAACATCCTTTTAACTATCCCTTTCAGGAACCAGAATACTCAAGCTATACTCTAGCAATCACTCAGAACTCTTTTACTGTTTGGCAACCACCCAAAACATCAGAACATCTTATGATGCATTAGTAACCATCTGAAACACACTAACAACTGTCTAACTCATTGGTCTCAATATCAGTTCCTGGAGGGAACTCTACACAGCTTTTCTCCAACCCTAATTAAACACACTTAATGCAGCTAATCAAGGTCTTCGGGATCGCTAAAAAACTTCCAAGAGGGTATGATTTGGAGCTGGTTGAAGCTAAACTCTGCAGAGCTGTGGCTCTCCAGGAATTGAGTTTGAGACCACTGGTCTAGCCACTACATAGAATCTCTTTCAAAGACCCAGAACATCCTATCAATCACCAAGCAATATGCCATAAACCATCAGATACCCAAGTAACAACCCAGCAACCACTCAAATCACCCTTAGGCTGTGTGTCTACCAAAGCACCTTTAACCAGGTGAAAACACCAGACATTCTGCTGGAAATGCCTAGCTTGGTGTGTATTTGCCCTGCCCCTTCTCCATTGTGATTGATTAGCTGACTAAAAAGCAACACTATGTTTACATGCACAACAGCTGAATTCATTCCCATCGATGAATCTGAGTGTAATGTTTACATGAACACTAAATAAGGCGATTGGGTTGCTGTGCACAATTATATTTCACAACATTAAAATCCGATCACTGCATAAACATAGTTCCTGTGCTGCTTATATTTATCTCGCAGTAAAAAAACATCCCTGCTCAAAAAAACCATGTTGTCTGTGGATGAGAATCAGAAACAAGGACTGGTGGGAATTTTTCCTGCTCCACTTCAGACACTGAGGAGAGTTTTATAATGACAGGACGCTCATTTATACAACACTTTATTTAACAGGTCATGCTGCGTTTTACCCAAAGTTGAACATTCTTGAAAGTGCACAGCTCTCTGCATGAGATAAATGTTCAGCACCTCATCAGGTTCCTGGTGTCTTAAAAACTGCAGCACTCAAACTATTGAAAAAAAAAATACATTAGCCTTGGGAAAAACACTTTAGTGGCCACACGGCCTAACACCCAGAACATTTTAGCAATGCCCTTGCAATAAACAAAAATGCTCTAATGACTTGGGACATCTTATCAGCTATTTAGCAATGCCTCATAAATCACCAGAAAACTCAAATTATGCCCTAGCAAATGAACACACCACCAACCACACCAATGTAATATCACCCTGGCAATAGAAGCAGCCCTTCCTTCCAAATGTTTTTTTTTTTTTTTTAACTGGGCCACCAAATTGCAATGGAAGCCTCTGCCTGTCAACCTCCAGAACACCCTACCAATACCCAAGAAAAAACCTAGAACTCCCTGTTAAACACTAAGCAATGCTCTAGCAACCGCCTAAAATACCAAACACTTACAATTTCCTAGCTATGCCTTAGCAGTGACCCAGCACACCCTAGCAATGCCCTTCTGTAGCAGCCACCCAGAATGTAGTTTGTAATAGGGCTTTTCACACTTGTAAACCCTGGTTTATCCTAAACCCCAGTTAAATGTTAATCCTGGGTATTAATTAACAAACGTTTCACACTGTACATTCCTAAACCCCGGGTTAACATTCTTATTTGCATATTTGTGGTGTCACTGTCACTGATTGGACGAACAGCAGGCCACCTATTTACTGTACAAGGCTTTTTCTGGCTTGCCGGTTATTTAAAATAAAATATTGCCGCGTAGGACTTTAGCTCAGCCAAGACGGAGGGATAGCTGATCATAGCTGTACAGGGATAGCCATTTTTAAATAAATAAATAAATTTTGTAGCAGAGCTACCGCAAGTGCTGGAAATCCATTTATCCTTTGCTGAAACTTCCATGTCTTCATGGTGAGTGCTGGTCATGGTTGCTTAGCAATGGCAGATGTGCAAGCAGAGCCGGCGCCAGCCGAGCGCTGAAGAGGGGGCGATCATATTAATGCAAATATAACACTCCCAAGTAAGAAAAAA
>JAUMHE010000079.1:10785371-10827612 GCA_032359235.1 Enteromius mattozi
TTTTGTATTAGTGATGTTATGTGTGTTTATGTTCAAGTTAGTTTGAGTGGGTTTGGTTCATTTGCAGCCCTGTTATAAAAAAGTTTAACTGTTACCGTCATGGAGAAAGATATGTAGGGGAGTGGCTTGTTATTAAAAGGGGTAGGACTGTCGTTAACCGGATGATCCTGATGTATTCTCTTGTCCCTCTTCGGTCCTGACTGTGACTAGCTGTCGAACTCATTGATACGTGAGCAAAATAATAAGCATACTTATATCCTCAGTAGAGCTGTAATCTACTCTTCGTTGAGTGAAACGACCAATCAAAATTTGACCTTGCGTATCAGACTTCCTTTAATGAAATATTGCTAATTTAACTTATTATTCAATTTAGGACGACAATACATTTCTCAAATGTGATTTCTAAATAGTACATTTTATCATTAAAATCCACTTTAACATTATTGGAGAAATGGTCCTCTGAGGGGGCGGGATAGTGCCGGTGAGGGGGCGACGCCCCCCCGTGGCGCCGGCCCTGTGTGCAAGCATAGTGCGCAGGCTACAGAGTGCTTTAAAAACAAGGAGAAATAAATGTGGTGCTAACTCCGGAGCAGGGTTTCATAAGCTCTGGAAAATGTGGTGCTAACAACCGCTTTCAAATTCCAGTTGTGAAAAGTGTCTTTTCCCGGGGTTAAAAGCGATGTTTAGAACAACGATAACCCAGGGTTAAGCCCTATTGACACTGAACACTCCTTAGCAACACCCTAGCACCAAACGAGAACTCTTTTGTAATGCTGTAGCAACTACAGCCATAACTCCTTCACAATGCAAAAGGTACTGATAGCTGAAAGTACTGAAAGCCCCCCCCCAAACACTCTAATGAAATACAAATTGGCAACGTTGGTCCTGTCTCAAATGGCACACTTCAAGTGTTTTAGTTTCAAGTGCAAGATCGTAGGCTGCCACATTCGTCATTTTAGCTTTCAGGTTATTATCATTTCAGGTTAGAATGAGGCCAGTGAGGTTTGGACAAGCCAACATCACATATATTCTTCAGACTGTGCATGTTTTTAATACGACTTCTGTTTGTTTTTCTCAGAGTAATGGTGACTAGCGTTCTTGCAGACAGACACCCTGGAGAACTTCATCTGTTTCGTAATTACGACCCACCAGCACTGCAAAGAGACCCTCCGTACACCTCTACAGCCACATTTCAACCCCTAACTGTGCCGCAGGGTAAATCTTATGTGTGCTTTCATTCTTGGGATGTCGTTATGCTAATTATCTTTGTGCCGGGAAAACACTCCTGCTCTTTAGGAGCATGCTGCCGTGCTCTGGGTTTCTTAGTTATCCTCAATCTCGATTACTATGTAAAACTTCGTTATCACTGTTGCAGGATGGGAGGACGAAGACCTTTTGGTAGTAGGATATACTCAACCTCCCAGAAAGCGTAGGAAGGTGATGGATGAAGGTGTGTGTGACAGAGGCCGAGAGAGAGAGAGAGAGAGAGAGAGAGAGTGTGTGTGTGTGTGTGTGAAAAATGGAGGGTTCACAGTTTTGGTGTTTGGTGCGTAGTCATACCTCACGTTGGAACTAAGGATCGTTTGTTTCTTTGCGAGAAGCTAATCATCTTGTGCATTTTAGGCTTTCTTTTGTGCGCTTGCTTAGTCACGTTCTCTTTCTCTCAGAGCAATTAGTTTGGCGTGCCGCCCGCTCCAGTGGAGCTGCTCCTACGTACTTTCGACCAATGGGCCGTTTTCTGGATGGAGGGCTGCTGGCCAATAACCCAACACTAGATGCCATGACAGAAATACACCAGTACAACAAAGCCCTGAAGGCACAGGTCTGATACATAAATTCGGTCATAAGAATTACCTGTTAGAGAGTCACTTTTAGCTAGAAATGTAAGTGAATACCTCATGTTTAATTGTAATATCACCAATATTTCAAACAATGGGTTTTAGTTAAGTTGATTACTCTAAAAAAGTTTTGGAAATCAGATGTGATCCAAAGCCCAAAGTATACTTTGGTTTTTACTTACATCATATATTACATCATATAACTTTAAACTACTGGAGAAGCAAGAACATTAGATGGCCATGTTGATGAACACTTGTTTAAGGGGCAAGAAATACCTACAACAAAAGTGCACAACATATTTATCAGTCATAACCCCTAAAGAGAAATAGTGCACACACTGGACAAAGATGAAAAATTTTCATTGCATGTATCAGTCGCTATGTTTACGTACTGTACACTGTCAACTGGTGTTGACTATTACCACTTTTCCTCTGGGGCTGGTACCAGAGCCCAATTGGGAACCAGGCTCGGTTTTTCCATTTAAAGAATCCTGCTCCAGTGTCCAGTTCCTGGTTCCGAACCAGCACTGAAACCTTGCTGGTCTCAAACAAGGGAACCTATGACATCAGTAGGTGGAGTCTCCATTACAGACTGCAAAGAGCACTGGTCAGCAGAAGAAACCAGTGCTCTTCCGTAAGAGATTCTGGTTCTGGCTCTGAACAAGTGCCACTCTTGGAGTAGCTCTGGCTCTCTAGCAATTAAAGACTATTTTTGAGTTTGGCTGCATGCATATGCTAAACATTCATGTAAAAACTGAAGTGTACTTTGGGCATACAAACTTGTTCTTGGAAGGTCACTGTCCTGTAAAGTTTAGCTCCAACCCTAATTAAACACACCTGAACCATCTAATTAAAGCGACTGTTCACCCAAAAAAAACATTTTGTCAATTTAATTACTCACCCTCATGTTGTTCCAAACCCATAAGACCTCTGTTCATCATCAGAACAATATATTTTTGATGAATTCTCAGAGCTTTCTGACCCTCGCATAGACAGCAATGCTATTACCACGATTAGCATCCAGAAACATAGTAAGTACAGTGTTAAAATAATCCATGTGACATCAGGGGTTCAACCATAATTCTACAAAGCTATGAGAACTTTTTGTGTGCAAAGAAAAACTAAAAAGACAATTGGTCTCCTCCATGCACCGTGGCGCCATTTTGGAGAGTATCACATACGTAAACAATGTATGCTGTTCCGTGTCAGCTGCGCCATTAGAATACGTTGTTTTTTGCTCAAGGCAGATCAAAGCATAAACAATGTAGACAACGTATCCGCATGACAAAACTGTTACGTTCAGTAGATACACTGCAAAATGGCGCTATAGGGTGATGTGGAGGAGACGATTGGTGAAAAAGGCCGTTAATTCTGTTTTCTTTGCGCACAAAAAGTATTTTTGTAGCTTTGTAGAATTACGGTTGAAGCACTGATGTCACATGGACTATTTTAACGATGTCCTTTGCGTTTCTGGACCTTGATTGTGGTAATGACATTGCTTTCTTACCCTCCATAGACAGCAATGTAGAATGCATCTCAGAATGCATCAAAAATATCTTAATTTGTGTTGCAAAGATGAACTTGTCTTATGGGTTTGGAATGACATAAGAGTGAGTAACGAATGACAGGATTTTCATTTTTGGGTGAACTATCCCTTTAAGGTCTTCAAACATACTATTTAAGCTAAATTTTGAAGGATATTGGATGTCTGAGACCAGGATTGGTTACATTATCACATATTTTCTGCTTCAATTGAAACACATTGTTGAAATAGTGTTAATGTATTCAAGTGTCCATCTTTTCCTCGCTCCGTCAGGCCCGTGAATCAGAGGTGTGCAGGTTAAGTGTGGTCATCTCTTTGGGCACTGGTAAGCCTCCTCAGGTGGCAGTGAACTCTGTAGACGTCTTCAGGCCTTCGAATCCACTGGAGCTGGCCAAGACCTTTGTTGGTGTTAGAGAACTGGGCAAGATGCTTGTGGACTGTGTGAGTGTACATAATTATACATTTTCAAATTCAGTCACATGTTCAGAAGTAGCATTGCTCTAGGTACAAGTTGTAGGCACATTTTAGTGATGGTTGGTTGTTGTGCTGCTGGTATTTGTGGTGAAAGGTGTTTTTTTTGTCAGTGTACAGACTCTGATGGGTGTGCAGTGGACAGAGCTCGAGCGTGGTGTGAGATGGCCGATGTAAACTATCACAGGTCAGCTTCATTCATAGCCTCATTTGAATGGTTGTTATGGTTTATGCCAATCTCTGTAATCTTTCTGTTTCTGTCTGTCCTTTTATGTCTTTTTACTTTCCTATCATTTTTTTTTCTGACTCATGACCTCCACTGTCCCACCACTCTTTTTCTTTTTTTTCCATCCATTACATTCCTTTGTTCATTCCTTACTTCCTTTTTTTTTAACTTCCTTTTCTTCCTCCCCATCATTTTCTTTCTTCTTTCGTTCACTTCTTTATTCCTTTCATTTGTTTTTCTCTTCATTCCTAAAATACCCTTCATTTCTGTCCTTCCCATCTTCTGCCCTTTCTTCCTTTTATTTTTCTTTCCTTTTACACTCTTTCCTTCATTTTTGATTACCTTTCGTTTCCCGTACTTCATTTTGCTTCCAATCTTCCTTCCTTCCTTCCTACCTTTCATTTTTCCTCTGTTCTTCTTTCCTTCTTCCTACCTAATTTCTTTCCCCTTTCTATCTGTTTCCTTTTCTTACCTTTTATTTCTGTACATCCCTTCTTCACCTCTTCCTTTTTCGTTTAATTTTTCTTCATTCCTTTCTTTCTACCTTCTTTCCTTCCATCATTCCTTGCCTCTCATTTTCCCCTGTGCTGTGATTTTATTCCTTCCTTCCCTCCCTCTTTTAATTTTTCTTATTTTTGTTCATTTCTCCCTTTTAATCATTTTAATTTGTAATTCCTTCCTTTCTTTCACTTTTAATTCCACCATTAATTTATTTCCTTCTATAATTTATTTCGCTTCCTTCCTACATTTGATTTCTCTTAATTTCATGCTTCCATTCATTTCTTCCCTTCTATCCCTACCTTCTTTGTGTTTTTCCTTCTTCCTTTCCTTTTCATTTCTTTCCACCTATCATTTTGTTTCCTATCATTTCTTTCATTCCTTCCACTTCCTCCCTTCCCTTTCACATTTCATGTCACTTGTGCTTCAGGTTGAGTCCTCAGCTGTCTCAGGAGGTGATGCTGGATGAGGTCAGTGACGCCGTGTTAGTTGACATGCTGTGGGAGACCCAGATGTACCTGTACGAGCACAGAGATGTCATACAGACCCTCTGCCAGCAGCTGCTGCAGCTCTGACAACCACTTCCAGAACTAGGCTGATGAACCGGGCTTTTGGTGGCTTAATATGCATAAATTATTTATCTTATATGAATAACAAATCTGTTTACATTAGTGTGTGTATGTCGTTCTGACATGTTCAATTTATCTAAAGGCAGATTATTTATAAAAAAATGTATATTGAATTATAACATGCTTTTCCCATATGTCATAAATACCTAATTGGACCAAGGTTAATATAGTATAATAACATAAATGAAGGATTGGGAGTGTCATTTCATACGAACTACCACTACCCAATACAAAATTTTAACTGTGAGATATTTTTTATATTGCCTAACATTTTACGCATGCTAAATTGCTCCGTTAACATGTTCTATGTTTGACATTTGCATCCAGGTGACCTGGAAAAGAAGTGAGTAGGTGCTTCCTTTGAAGCAGTGTTTTTACTCATCATTTATCAATACATTAAGTTCATTTTATCATGTGTGCAGTTTTAGAGAAATTAACATTATTCTGGACTTTTCTTGTAAGAGTTATAGGTCAAATTATAGCCATTCATTGTAACTGAATACAGAGTACTTCCATGCATTTACTATTTGTTATGCATTTATATACTTGGAAATTATATTCATAGTGTTCTTGTGTGCTGTCTCTCGTGTGTTGTTTTTTTTTTTTTTTGCTCAATCTGTCATATGTAGCCTTGCATACTTGAACATTTTTAAGCTGCAACTGATAAATTCTCTGTCTGTGAAGTATAGGAATTATGAAACAAGATAATGTATAATATACTGATGTTTTTAACAACAAATATGCAATGCATTAAGTATAACTTGAAAACCTCTCGTATTTCTCATAAGCCTTGTATTTTTGTTTGGTTTATTGATAACAAATTTACAGTTCATTTTTCTACAAAAAACAGAAATAATGTAACACTGGACCTACAGAACTGTTGTTCAGAGACCAAAATAAGCATTTATTCACGTTCTACCTATAACCTGCTGCTGTGGCACTGAATTGAAACCTTGATATAAAATTTAAATAAAAAGATAATTATTCAAACTGGATTAGGTCTGGTATTTTCTATATCTGAAATAATTTTGTATAACTTGTGATTTTACTAATATTTTAGTAAATATTATTAAGTACTAATGGAACCTAATATAAAAGTTATCGGCATATAATGTACTGTATGAAGCATTTGTTTTGTTTTTTTTGTTGTAAATGAAATATTGTTAGAGTATGTTTTAAAAGAAAATACTATTTCAGTCTGTCTAAAATGTTTAATTCAATGTGTTACTCGCGGTTTCTTTGAAATGAAAATTTTGGCATTAATCACTTACCCCCATGTTGTTCCAAACCCATAAAAGCTTTGTTCGACTTCGGAAGACAATTTAAGATATTTTGGATGAGACTGTCCCATTGACTGCCAAGTAATGAACACTGTAAAGGTCCAGAAAAGTATGGAAGACATCGTCAAAATACTCCATCTGCCATCAGTGGTTCAACTTTATCGTTATGAAGCGACGAGAGTACGTTTCGTACGAAAAGAAAAGAAAAATAATGGGAAAATTATTCATTTTGGAATTGTTAAATTTACTAACAAATTCAGAGTGAAAAATTATTTATATATTTTTCTTTTTCGGTGTGTATATTGTAATAATCAGGCTATTTAATGTATTATTATGATTAAGTTTTAAGTTTATTATTATTTTATATATTATATAAGAGTCTTAAAGATGTGTTGGTCAAAATTAATAATATATTTGTTTTTACTGTAAATATAATTTTACATCAAAGGAAGGCAATATTTCTTTGAAAATTACCTTAAATTTTGTAGCTACGTCATACATTTATTTAATATTTTATACAAGAACTTTTTAGTCACATTGTATGAAAATGAGCAGTAACTACAGTAGTTGTGTTCGGTGATTGTGATTGTAAATCGAGTGTCTCGTCAGGTGTAAGCAGCCGAAGCGTCACTTCTACAGCTGTTCTCTCAGGTGTTTATCTCCTGCTGTCTGTCAGACGGCCGGCCTTCTCCACGTTCTGTCATGGGACAGGTAAATAATTCAAAACACCAGGCCGTATCAGATGTGGACTCCCCGCTCTCTCTCTTTTACTCACCCTTTCTCGCCATATCATTAACAAGACCTGAAAAACCCATTACAGACATACAGAGAGTGTGTCAGCACACACAGAATAACTACAGCGCGAAAACTTTCACTATCACAGGTACGTATGATGTTCTCTGAAGTGGATTTTTACACGGTCTTTATTGGTTTGTGTAGCATTAAGTGTGTACTTTCTGACAGAAACAGGATGTCTGGTGCGAACAGTGACCATCTACATAGATCCACCTTGAGTGTTTATAACGTGAGTCTTCTAAAACCCTCATTTAAGCTGAGATCAAACGAGAAAGCTCATTGATTATTAATGGTATTACAAGGCTCTCTGGAATACTGGATTTTGATTGGTCACTCGTGATGTTGCGCATTCATGTATTTTTATGTACAGTAAAAAACACTAAACTGTGTTATTGATTGTTTTCCGGTGCTGTTGATTTCATGTATGTGCTGGTTTTATGACTTCTGTATCTTTTTGGATGCAGTAAAATACATCTGAATCCATTTTAATTTTCCAGACAGCCATCTTGAACACCCTATTGCCATTTATTATGAGATCATTAGTTAATTGTACGTGTACCACTTGTATTTTTGATGCCCAAGCATTGACAGTGACTGTATGATGGTGTTGTTTTGGGTTATTCAGAACCTCATGGATCAGTTTAATCCTGGCTTGCAAAAGCTGGTTGCTTTAGGAAACAGCTACATCAAGGCTTTTCAAGGTAAGCATGTAATTAGTTGGTTTAAACACACACACACACAAAGACTGCTAAAAGTATATAGAACGTTTTTTAATGTAATTGAATTGAAGTTTTCTTTTACTATTATTTTTCTTTTATTTTTTTCTTAAAATTTGTTTTTGTTTTTTTGTATTTAACATATTGAAGTTTTGTTTTAAATTTTGTTCTTCCTTTTGTTTAGTTAAAATGTGTTTGTTTTTATTACTTTAAAAAAAAATTAGTCTAGTTTTTATTTTGTTCTTTATCTTTGTTTTTTATTATAATTATTTTACTACTTTTTAAATTTGTATTAATTTTATGTGAGTTTAGTTTTTAATTTAGTTTTTTCATTTTTTGTTAAAATGTTTTGTTGTACTTTTGTGAAAGTTTGTTTAGTTTTTGTTTTGTTTTCTTTATTTTTGTAATGTTTTAAAGTTATTAATTTCCTTTTGATTTGTTAAAAAGTATTTGCTTATTATGTTACTGTTTGTTTACATTTTGTTCTTAGATTTTTGCTAGGATTTTGTTTCTTTTTTGTTTTTTGTTAAATTGTTGAATTTTTTGTTGGATGTTAGTTTTTTTATTTCTTTGTCTTTTAATTTTGTTCTTCATATTGTTTTTGTTTTGCTAAAATTTGTGTGTTTGTTTTGTTAAGAATTGTTTTGTTTATTTTTTTAGCTTGGTCTTCATTATATATTATGGAAGCCCGTTTCTGCCATCCTGAGAAAAAAATATAATTCTTTAAATAATAATAATGAGAAACTTTCTCATAATAATGACTTAGTATCTCATAATAATGAGAAAATTTCTCATAATTATGAGTTAATATATTTTAATATTCACGGGGAGAAAAAATATTTATAACGAGAAACTTTCTCATAATAATGACTTAGTTTCTCGTAATAATGAGAAGAAATGAAAGCCATTACACATAAACTTAATGAATAGATGTTCATTTCGATGATTTGTTAGTTTATTAGCTGTCACTTTCATGCATCACATGTATACAGTCGCCCAATCTCATCTCGCTTGCACAAATAGTTGTTCGTTACCACAGCAACCGCCTGGTCTTCAGCGTCCCACACCGCTACTTGCAGGACATCATGCGAATGGTATAGAAAATGCTGCATGTGTTTCTGCTTTGCATTTCTATATTGGGTCCATCTCAGTGCCTGTATATAGGCCTACAGTATGTGTGGCATTCAGTTGTGTTCTGGACAAACAATGTTGGCGATGTTCCTGCATTGCTTTGACCAGCAGATGGCGCTGGCATAACGTCACTCATGCACTGCGCAAACGTGGAGTAAGTCAATATTTCGAGAAAGTTTCTCATTATTAAGTCATTACTACGAGAAAGTTTCTCATTATTATAAGATACTAAGTCTTTATTATGAGAAAGTTTCCCCTTTGCCTAAATGTATGATGTTTGTGTGTGTGTGTGTTAAAGCTTTGGCTCTGACAAGCGAGGCCTACTTCAGCGCTCTTGCTAAGATGGGCGAGCAAGCACTCACCACATTATCATCCAGATCACTTGGTAAGACTCAAAATGTGTGTGTTTTTGTGTCTCCAAACCAATGCCAGTTGGGCAGATTGTGCAGCAAGATGTCCACCGAGTTTTTATCTGTACTTTCTGGCTGTACAGGACTTGTTTGTACTTCAGACAATAGATGTTTCAGCAAACGGTGTCCAGTGGCAGATGCTTCCTCTCCTCTGTCATAAAACACAAGACTTGGCTCAGAGAAACCCTCGGCTCACTGCCCATGTAATGAGTTTTCGTTCCAGTCGTACGCTCAGAGCAACCGTGGCAGTGATGAACAGCAGAACAAAAGTTTTAGAGGCTCAAAGATGGATCAACATGAATTAGACAAGGGTCTTTATCTCTTTAAAATTACTACAGGCATATAAACCTGCATGTGACAGGAAAAGACAGGTGTGTGTGTGTGTGTGTGTTGGAGATCAGGTGTCCATGTGAGCATAGAGACTTAAATTATTGATGCATGGTCTCATTCTTTCACCCCTTTAAATTCATTGATTCACCTCAGCACATTACACTCATCATTATGATGCACATATAATAATGTTAATAAAAGGCTATAATGTACCTTGTTTTTTGGACAAGCTACAAGACAAATGTTGGAACTTTTCTTTTTAAAACTTCCAAAATTTCCAGAATTAGGTGTAATTAATTATAGATATTTTTAATTATAATAAATCCTAACTATAATTGACAAATATTCGCAATGATTAGTTAATTAATTTACAAGAGTCATTACCAGTTCAATTGAATCGCTGTAATATTTAATATATTTCTTTAATAAAGTTATTAATAATGAAACTTCTGTCGCAATTTGCTCAACCTCATGTTGTTCCTAACCTGTATGACTTTCTTTATTCAGAGGAACACAAAAGAAGGTATTTTATGAGAAATTGTTCAGTGTTTTTATTTTTGTCCGCACATTGAAAGTCATTTGTAGTCATTGTTTGGACAAAAACAATAAAAAAACATTTCTCAAAATATCTTATTTTATGTTTCACAGCAGAAAGAAAGTTATACAGATTTGGAACAACAAGAAGGTGAGCAAGAGATGGTTTTATTTTTGGTGAAGTATCCCTTTAATGCTAATTCAGTTGGCTATGGTTCGACTGCATTAACTGACACAACTGACTGAACAACCACAAAAGCGCGATCAATCCCTTTGATAATAACACCGTTTACAAAAACCCACTCCTCCATTTATGCACTTATTAAATATGTATTCATGATCAATTATTAAATTTATGTATTTGTTGGTCTCCCAGGTGACGTGTTGATTCAGATATCAGAGACCCAGCGGAAGCTGACGGCTGAAGTGGAGGGTGTGGTAAGTAAATCATTTTTCTTCTTTCTTTCTTTTTTCAAATCTTTCTGTCTTACTGAATTTATAACCTGGATTCATTGTTGGTATTGTTTTAGTTCTGCTGGTTTCATGTGGAGGTTCTGCAGGCCATGGACAAGAATGTGAAGCTGGACGAGGAATACATCGAAGTGAGTCTGGAACCATGTGTTATGTATTGAGACGTGTGTGTAGGTAGGCTATATGTATGAGCTGATATATTGTGTGTTTATGTGTAGGGCAGCCGTAGAGTGTATGAACTAGAAGTGAGAAATCAGGCTGCAGCACTGGAGCGACAGCTGAGACGTGGTGCATTCAGAGACTCGCTGGTAAGTTTATGTATTCAAATGTGGATGCGTATTTGTGGGTTGATGTTAAAGTTTTTTGCCAAGTATTGTACTCAGCAATAATTGAATGTCGTCAGATATGTTTGCACTGACTGGGATTACATCACTAAATGTCACTGTGTCACTGTATTGTAGGGCTGGGATGATACATTGATGCATCGCAACTTGAGAAGTGATTCAGCATGGCTTCTGAGATTTTCCAAATGCATCACAATTCTTCGGGAATCGATTCTGAGATTAGTTTTGAACATCAGATGGCGCTGCATGCTTTAGAAACAACCATACTCCGCTTGTTTCCAAATCCTTACACACACCTGAACCTAAAATAATCATTCATAAAATTCGAAAAAATGGTTGAAGCTAATGGCAAGGCTGTTCACAGTTGGCTGTGTTTACTTTAATCTCACGTCATAAAAGCATTCTGAGTTGAGGTGAAATTACAGACTCGGTCAAATGCACAAGCGCTCTTCAGCACTCTTCTTCATGAGCATTTGAGTGTGCGGATAAAAACTAGATTAGAGTGCCAGAACTGCGACATATTCTGACCCTACGTTCACACCAGATGTGACTTGCGCTAATAAATCACGCTATTCACGCGTAGTTGGACGTTTGAACATTTTGAGTTTACTCGCTTCATTCGCGCGTGAAATTCGCTTCACAACAAACGCGAATTCGCGTCATGGGAGGGGCTTCTGCCAGGCGGTTCCAGTCTCTGAAGTGGTTAAACATGAGGTAAAATTCGTTTTGGGTATATCTAATAGGCAAACTTTGGTTTAATGGATCTAGTATTTATTTCCTTTTTATTCCTGTTTCTATTAACGTACAAAGATGTATCGTACAGCTCCTCCACATACAGTGACGATGATTTTGTTTTCCATAGTTTTGGAATTCTGCCTCAGCTTGCTAGTAATCACGTCACTACTAGAGCAAGCTCCTGATTGGTTAACGCCGCTTAATTCGAACGAAACCATGCCGCAGGATATCTAATCACGTCTTTGCATTGCATCGCTTAACGCTTCATTCGCGTCTGGTGTGAACGTACCATCAGAATCTATACAAGAATTGATTCTGCATCAATGTATCATCCCAGCACTAATTGTAACTGTAGTATGCTTTTCTTTTCTTTTTTTTTCAAAAGGCAGATCACGGAATCTTTACTACCCTTTACTGCTCTTTTGCACCTTATTAGTAGTCGCTGTCATGGAATTATTGTTAGGAAACATTTACACCCAAATTATAACTTAATCTATTTTTTGTGCTGTGTTTTTGTGCAAATTAAAATTTGGAGTTAATTTTAATATAATTTTAGCATTTTGGTAAGCTAACATTCAAATACGCAAATAGGCTAAATTTACATTAGTGCAATTTCGTTTTAAAATGCATAACTTTTACACTACTCCAGCGTTTTCGACCCTCGAAAACCGAGACTTCCAAAAATGCTACAGACCCCGTTTTAGTTTAAAAACTCTGGGATTGCATTTCAGTGTAAACGGACCAACACTGAGACTTTTAAAAACGCTTGCATGGTAAAAGTAATTTATTGGTACTTTTTTTGCAATTTAATAATTTATTAACATAGCTACCACATTGATATACCGCGTGCCACTGCATTAGCACATGCCATTTAAAAGCGCATGCAACAAGCACAATATAACTGGCTGACAGGCGAAGAAAGTTTTGCGAGACTTATTTTTAAATTTTGTAACAAGTTATGAAAATAATGTTAGAATAATGACAGTGACATATAACCTGACATCTTATCTGACCACAGATAATGAATCAGGAATTTTTCTCTGGTGTCTGACAGAAGTGTCAACTATGGAAGCCCGTTTCCACCACTGAATAAAAAATAAAAAAGGTTAATGCAACTTTTTCTGACTTTTTCAGAATTGCGTGATATAAAGTCACAATCGCAAGTTATAAAGTCACAATTGCGAGATATAAAGTCACAATTGTGAGATATAAAGTCAGAATTGCGTGATATTAAGTCACAATTGCGAGTTATAATGTCAGGGTCTGCGTCTGGTAAAAATGGCAGGTATGGTCTCTTTAAATAAAAATAACAGTCTGATGTTAGCATGTTGCCAAGCTAACAACCAATGTTCTAACAAACTCTAAAGGCTGATGATACACAGAATGAGCCCAAAACTATCCAGTTAGAAATTTGTTACCCATTCTCAGTGGTAAAGTGCCCAAGCAAAATTGCTCCAAAAGTTGCCCTCTGTATCATCATAAGAAAGAAACTCAGTTTAGTCCAATAGCCAATAGTGTTGCTAAGATAACTGCTCGTTACTCTAACAAATTACGTTTTAGGCTCATGACACAATTTAATGGAAATGCCTTCATTTCAAATTATTCTTTTTAAATAAACATTTATAAAATAACACAAATCTGTAATGGAAACGCAGCTAGTGACAATGAGAATTTGAGGCAACATGGAACTATCTTTGCCAATATGACACAGTTGAGTTCAACTTTTTTACGCAATGTGGCAGCTGCCACTGTGAGTGACGACAGTGAAGCTCACTATGTTTTGGAACAGAGCCTGTGTGCATGTGTTTTTGTGTGTATGCAGGAGGGCAGTGAGTACATGCAGTACCTGAGGCAGAGCCAGCACGAAATTCTCAAAGAGGAAGAGAGGAGATATCGTTTCCTTGCTGAAAAACATTGTGGACTTACACAGTCACTACTATACCTTATCAACAAGGTACAGCTGCTTTCCACTGGAGTTCATTAGCAGTGTGCACTCAGTCAAATAGATCCTCTTTCCAGTTCCATCCAAACCTTATCAGCCCACTGCACAACCATCTTTCTGTGTGTTGACAGACGGGAGTATCTCTCCAGCAGAGAGCAGATGGTTGGAAAGAAAAAGTCAGTGAGAGCAGAAGTTCCAGACCTCGAACGCCCACTCCTTCAGATCAAGAAGCTCAGGTGACACTGGAATGATGGGAATGAAGAGTAAATGCTCATCTATCCATATTCACCCACTTTTCCGCGCTGTTTTAGGCTAACTGCCGAGTCCAGACATTTCCACAATCATATAATGGAACAGATGGGTAGCTTTGTGTGGAGTACAAGGTCCAAAATGAACTTTTTATCACATCTGTCAATTGTGGGTGAACTTACAAGCCATGCAATTGTTTTTTTTGCATCATTTAGCGAGCACTTTTTTACATATTACTAGGAGATTTCAAAGAGGACACTATGTTCAAATAATAGACATCAATGAATGGCTCACAACAAGACTTGAAAGTAGATAAAAAAGTGACAAATTTTGTAAAGTTTTTAAAGTTTGGTTTGTGGCTAAATTACTAGATTGTTTTTTGTTTGTTTGTTTTCTAGCCAATAAAAAGGAGAGAATGCCATTCCAGAGCAGAAGTAAATGTTCAAACATTGATTAAAGATTAGCAAAACAAAATTTTTTTTTCAGCAGATTAACTCGCCCAGATTAATTGTTTACATCAAGACTAGCAATGTGCGCTAATGAAAATAAACTCAATTTGATTTTATGTGGAAGTTAATGTGTTGCTAAGCTAACATAATACTTCAAACATCAATTTTTGTCGTATTTAGTCGTAATCAAATATTCAGATTTTACTCTTTCATGTTTTGTTTAAAAGCTTGGTAACCCTAAGATTTAGGTCTGTCTTGATGTTTTTTGCAGTTAAAGAGCTCTCTGGGCTCTCTGCTGCAGACTGGAGACCGAGAAATGGACCGTGAGCCACTGGGTAGAGTGCCCTCTAGAGGTCTGGACACTCAAGTCCTAACTTTGACTCTATAAAAGTTCACAACTAAGTCAGTGTGTAATTTACCCTCATGTCCTGTTAAGATTGACTTCCCTGTTTAAACCTCTTCGCAGCCCCGTCTCCTCTCCCAAGTCGTTCTCGCTCCAGCTCTGTGGGTGAATCTTTGGGTCTAGGTGGTGGACTATCAATGAGGGCCATTGTGTCCCATCCTGCTTCATCTAATCCAGTCCTGCTGCCATTTTCCCGTGGTGACATTGTGACTGTGCTCATACCAGAACCACGCAATGGTTGGTTGTATGGACGCCATGACTCAAGCCTCCGGTGAGAGTGTCTACTGTCAGTACCATGGCTAAAGATGCAGTTACACTATCATTGCTTTACTGTTTGTTTCTTTTTAGTCAAGGCTGGTTTCCAGCTGCCTATGTGGCATCCACTGAAGACTTTTTACCTTTGGGCTCAAGGTAAAGTTAAGTATGAATTGTAACCAATAAAAAATCGATCAAATTTGATGTTAACGCTTTGATGTTTTTAGTAGCATGTCACACCGAAGCCACAGCATGAACAACCTTCTGGAGCCAATCAGCCAATCAGAATATTCTGACACCCAGGGCTACAGTGAAATCCCGTCTCCAGCAGTATCTATGCGTCGCGCATCGGCTGATCTTCGCCCAATCTCTCCCCTCCCTGAAAAGAAGGTGGAGTCTAATAACGAGGTCAAGACCAGCCAAAAAACCTACCATGAGATTCCGCCCCCAGCCGCACCGCTCCGCCGTGGATCAGCTGATATTCGACCGATATCTCCCCTCCCGGACAGGAGGGCGGAGTCTCATTTTGAGAGCAAAGTAGAGCACAAAAATTATAATGAACTCTCGCCTCCAGCGCCGCCCCTACCAAACTCTCCTTTACCTGAGCGAAAGACCGAATCAAACTTTGAGGTAAGTGTTGCATCTGGTTAGCTAAATTTATATGAGATTTCTTTCATTGTAAGCTTTAAATGTCAGTGAAATTTTTAATTCATGATGATGTAAAATGTGTTTAAAACTAGCTGCTTTGCTGGGTTGAGTTTATGTTTGATAATAGTTTATCTAATATGACAAAAACATAGGAACTGCTTTTTAAAAAAGGCATCAGACACCAAACTATAGAAGCCAGTTTCCACCACTGAATAAAAAATAAAGGTTAGTTGTGAATTTTTATCTCACAATTCTGACTTTTTTACTCGCAATTTCGAGTTTGCATTTTGCAATTGTCATTTTCTCAGAATTGCGTGATATAAACTTGCAGTTCAGACCTTTTTCCTCAGAACTGTAAAATAATGCACTTGCAACTGCGAGAAGAAAAAAATTGAATTTATATCTCGGTTTTTTTATAACTCAAGAAAAAAATTGTAAGTGTATATTACACAATTCTGAAAAAAAAAAAAGTTAGAATGGTAAGATGTGAACTCGCAATTGCGAGAAAAAATCAGAATTGAAATAAATTTGTAATTACCTGTTTCACTTTTATTCAGTGGCACAAACTGGCTTTCAAACCAAACTAAAATTTTTATATGCTGTATGTTGATTTTGAAAATAATTTGGTGTTTGATTAGAATTCAGGTTCTTGTTTAAGGCTATTAATAAAGTTTTAGATGTATTTTATTAAATGTGAGTGTTATCATAAAACCTGCTCAATGTTCGCAGAGGCCAACTACGCATGGACAACAACCAGAGCACCCGCTTTTTCCCAGGTATTACACGCCTGGAGTCTTTGAGATTTCATTTACAATTCTAAAACTAGATCATTATTGAAATGAGTTTTGATGACAAGTAATGCAAATTTTAAATAAATAAGTAAATAAACAAATACATACAGTATATATACAGTATGTCATAGAATGTCATGGCAATATTTGAATAAAATACTGATTTAAATAAAATATTGCATTGTACAGTAATGACTGTTTATTTATTGATTGCAGTACAGTAGAATTTGGGGTCAGTTGTGCTTAATTGTCTGTTTTCTTCCTGTTTCCTAGAGGATCAAATCCTTTTGCCACCGTGAAGCTCCGTCCCACGGTCACCAACGACAGATCAGCACCACGAATCCACTGACAGTAACTACCGCAAAAATCACACTTCGCCTACACTCTGACTGGTTCACTCTGAGTATAATAAATGTCAAACTCAATTTGTCAACTTTAACATTAGAATGAAAACTTGATTTAAATGCACTTTTTAATCTAAATTAGTTTTTAATTTGAATGGCTATGTCCAGCTGTATAGTGTCACTCCCTCAGTGCAATATTTACATTTTCTTTCAGCTGAATGTAGTGACCTAAATCATTTAAAGAGGTTATATCATGAGAAATGAAATTAGACATTATAAAAAGGCATCCTCCAAAAAGGCCAAAAGTTACAGAACAGCTTTATGATATCAGATTGATGACAACCCATGAGTTTTTACGTTAACACACTGACACTTAAAAAAGGGAGAGGGTTAAAGTAGTCATAAAAACAAAACCGACTTGTGTTGTTTTATGGTGTGTCTGATTTGTTTCTATATATTTGTGTCTGAATGTTGTGTATTTGATAGATATATGTACATGTTTTTGTGAGCGTTTTTTAATAGGTTTAGCGCAAATTTTACAAAAGGTTTTTGTGTTTTAAGTGTTTAAGCTAAATTAGTTATTTATTACAAAGGAACAAATCATGTATATTTATTGTGTGTGATTGTGATTGACAAGGTGAGCATTATTATTTACAGTTTTTTTTAGGGTTGTCAATTTCATGCCTTAATTTCCTGACTAATTGAAAAGAAAAATATACACAAAAAATGCAATTAATCACAATATTTCTTCTGCATAAATTCCCTAAAGCCATTGGTGCACATCGATTTAATTATAAGCCCCAGCTGGAAAAATTTGCCCTAATTTTATCAAATAATAGCTATTTAATTGTTATTTTTATTATGTTTTTAATACTAGAAGAATAAGACACTCTGCACTAGATGAGTCAATGAAATAAATGAAAACTGCAGTATTTTTTTCTCAACGCATGGCTTTATTTTATCTCTCTTAAATTTTTTTTTCTCTCATTTCGTCTCATCCTTCTCTTCATGTATTCATTGTGTTCAGTGGCTCTATCACAAGAGAGGAGCGAAAAAGGGAAGGGATGACAGATGGAGCGAGATAAGAAGAAGAAAAGAGCATTTTGAGGCATAAACAGAGAAACGTGCCAAAATAAACAAAAAAAGAAGAGATGGGAGGTTAAAGCAGTACAGGAATCTCCAGGTTTCTATGAGAGACATGGTTAGCTAACTAAAATACAGAGTTTGTATGTATAAAAAAAGAAAAGGTAAATAAATAAATGAGGCGGTTCTGCTCCTGGCTCGTGGCGGGATGTGTAGAGACGTACACTATGATTGGCTGTAGGTATTCACAGGAGAGTAGTGGTGTAAAGGGTTGCCAAATATTGATGGTTTACTCGTGCACCAAAGCTTCAAATTCTGAAAGAAAATTATGGATTAAATTATATATGTTTTTTGCAACTCAAGAAAAAAATCTTAATTTTTAGAGCGAGCACTGTGTTATAATATAAAGAGGTACTGCTCCTTTAAGAGCAGTTCTCTCACCATCTATGCCAATTTTCCCATCTCCATCCTTGTCGGCAGCAGTGAGGAATGCTTTGGTCTCCTTATCGGTGAGATCTCTGCCATCTGCAGAAAAACCCTTCAGCACAAACCTGTCCAAGAGAAGGGATAAACCTCAATCTGGCAACCCAGGTCACAGCTTGGGTACAACAGTCAAGTGATTAAATATGATAATATAATTCAAAAACCATTCTAGTGTGCGAGTTAAACATTGATGCCCACAAGAAATTGTTTCGACTTACTTTGGAGTGGTTTAAAGCAATAGTTCACCTAAAAACTAAGGTTCTGTAATCCTTGACACACTTACAATTTTTCCAAACATGTATGAGTTTCTTCTGTTGAACACGCACAAATATACAGAATACATACAGTAGTCAACACAAGACTGGAACACATTTTGGTTTTAGATTTTAGGACAACTTTGATGAAAGATATTGATTTGTTAACTACTGTATATATATTTAATTATGGAAGATCGTTCCTTAGACTTGTTCCAATGACTTCCATAGTATGGTGGAAAAATACTTTGGAAGTCATTGGCTACCATCAACTGTTTGTTAACATTTTTGAAAGTGTCTTCTTTTGTTTTCAACAGAAGAAAGAGAACTACACAAATTTGGAACAACTTGTGGGTGTGTCAGTAATGATAATTCTTTCATTTGAACTTAAGTTACTTAACTAATTTACTTAATTAGATATCCATTACCATTAAAAACCACAATCTGGGAGTTGTATTACAAAAAAGGTCTCCCCTGATGGCTCTCTGCTGAAGTCTTGTCTTTTTCTCAATCTGGCAACCCACACTTCCCTGTTGCTGGCCAATGATGGACAGTCATGTACTGATAATGAATAATAGAGGGCAAGGGAGGCTGCCAGAGGAGATATATAGAGCCAATCAATGCAAAGGGGAATTGCTCGCGGTTGTTCTGTGTCCTTGAGGCCAATAGGAGACAGTTGTAAAGGCAGAATGAGACACCAGCTCTGAAGACGGGCCAAACGACATGAGAATAAAACAAATTTATGGCTGTTGTGCAAAGGGTTTTATTCAGAGAGAGTTGGCGTGAATATAAAACCATGCGGCAGCTTGTAAAGCGTATCTCACTTTAGCTCCTCCTCCTCGATGAAGCCGCTGGCATCCACATCCAGAGCTTTGAAGACCAACTTCACGTTTTCAGCAGACAGAGCCTTCAGTCCCACCACATCAAAGAACTTCTTGTGGTCGAAGCTGTCTGCAGCTGTTAATGAGAAAGACACCTCAGATGATGACATTGCACTGCCCACCTCAGAAAACAATATCGACTCATCCCTCAGTTTGTAAAAACGTTGTTGTGTACAGTACAGTACAGTAAGGCACAGTAAGTTTGGGATATTATATGTTTAAATACACACGGTTTAGAAAGTATAACCTAGAAACCTAAATAACATTTCATGACTCAATATTGAACATGTAAAGGTGATAACCAGAGAGAATTGTGCCACATTGTAATTAAGTTAGTAAACTGCAACCACATGAGTTTATCCGCTTAAAGTGGGCTTAGTTCACACTGCAGGTCTTCATGATCGGATCAGATTTTTTGCTGAAATCCGTTGTTGTTCAAATTGTCATTTAAATGCGATCAGTCTCATGTGTGAACCAAATACGGCACTGAAGTGACGTGCAGAATAAGACGTGACGTAATCGGAGATTAAATAATGAAGTTGTCTGCTATTGTGATTTTCCCTCCCCCTCCAGAAATGGAATTTTAATGACGTAAAAACCGCGACATGGCTGTTCAGACTTAGGATATGTATCTGATTTAGGACCACATTTGAAAGTGGTCTGGCACTGATTTGAAAAATCGGATTTGTGCTGTTCAGACTGTCATAAGAGAATCAGATATGGGTCACATTTGGGCAAAAGATCAGATTTTGTGGTTCACCAGAAAGTGACGTTCTAGTGGATGATGTAGGTGTAGCGTAAGCTGTGGGGAAATATGCTAGTTTTGTGAGAACCATGTTTTGTTTAAAAGTGGGAAACCACTCTCCTTTTGGCAAATATCTAAATCCGATATATTTTATTCTAGATATTTTTGTTACACAAATGCATCTATTCACTTCAGGAGGCCTTTTTTTTAGTCCTCAGAGCACTGGTGGATGAACGCACTTTTTTGGTGCTTCAAAATCTTGATACACATTTACTGCCATTATAAACCTTGGACGAACCATGGCATTTTAAAAAAAAAATAAAACTCAGATTGTATTCATCTGAAAAAAGAAAGTCATTTACATCTAGGATGGCTTGATCATGGGGTAGTTTTTATTTTTAAGTGAACTATTCCTTTTACTAAACAAATGAAACTTGAAAGTGTTATTTATTATTATTTTTTATTACTAAACTCACCTTTGAACTGCTCAAGGGCTTTCTTGATGTTGTCTTCTTTCAAAAGGTTTTTCATGGCCATCTTGACAGCTACAAGAGCCAGAGAAAGACAAAGAGAGGAATATTAGGTGATAATAACTGATATAAATGAAATGGATGCCAAGGTGTGTGTGTGTGTTTATCAGCACTACAGGATTTCCCAGCAGGCTTTGAGCAGCACGGGGACACAGACTGAAAAATTTGGTCATTTTTTTGTTTGTTTGCCAGGAAAACTATTATCTAATTCATTACATTCTGTTTCGCAATATATGCATGTGATATACATAACACAATACACTTATGCAATAGTAGACTTACAAAATGGAAGTGGGTTGGGTTTATTTTTACTGCTAGGGATTTTACAGTCACGTTTCTAATCCAGTGCTAATTTTATTGTGTTGCCTTATTTATCTGTTTATATTGCTCATGCCTTTCACCTCTGAGATGGCTAACCTTTTCTTAAAGTTCTAAAAGTTTAAGAAGCTTTCTTTAACTAAAAGTTAAAAAGTTCTAATACTATAAGCAGGTTTTGTATTACTATACAGACGTTTTACCTGATGTCTGTATATCAAATTTTTGTTGATTTCTAAAACTTAAAACATACTTTCAATCAAGTACACAAATACAACCCCTTAAAGCTGTGATTTCAGACTCGGTTTCATGGGTTGATGCACAAAAACTCAATTTATAAAGCCACGCAGATGAATGTAGCATTTGCCACTAGTGTCCACAAGGGGCGCTATAGTATAGCATAAAGTGTTTTCTTCTTTGGTGTTCATGCATTTCATTGAAAGAGTTTGCGTTCTTGCTGTTTGATCATTCAAACTTTGGTTGATAAATTGAAGAAACTGATTTTTTTTAGATTAGTTCCTTAACTTAAGTATTAATACCGCAAATGCTGTCAACAAATCTTGATTCTCCTGTTAATATCCAAATGGCAAATGGCAGTTACTATTCCAAAGGTACTGATGTTAAACCAAATCCTCCTGCTGTATCAGCTTACTATTAGATCCATTAGTGTCCAAGCTCAGGCAACTGCTGTAATGAACACTAACCAACAATGAGCTCCGCTGCCAAGAGAACAGATTCGATTGCTCTCATCTCAGCCTCTCATGATTGCAAGAGTTCCTGTCGCCCGTAAATAACTTTACAGCATTCGTACGTTGCAAAGGTGGCATGCACAAGGCATGACAGCTGTGTATGTGTTTGTATGTTTGTCTATTTAAGTTGAGGTATGTTTCATCCAAGTCTATTGGGTTGGGCAGAAAGGCCTTCAGAGAAGAATGTGTTTGCCCTCTTAAGAAACTCTATCCTTCTGTAGTTTAGACTATATATGTGTGGGGGGGGGAGTGAGATCACAGATTATAAAGTGAAGTGACATTTAGGTGTCTTCGCTGTGACGCTAAGAGAGATCTGACTGCTTAACCTCATCTAACACTTCACAACTGCAGCAACCAATAAGAGACCGGTGTTTAAAACCAGATGTTGAACCAGTCTTTACACTTCTGAAGTGTCAACTTTACACTTTGCAAGTAAATTAGAAAAACCCTATCCTAAAACTGTCATGCTGAGACTGCAAGAAATAACGGAATACTACAAGAAACCATTAGCTATAGCCAATTCAAGTACAACAAACGAAGCTCATTCAAATGTAAAAATATATGGCATGACAGATGAGATGGTGTTTTCTTAACGATTCATCCTTGCGCAGTAGGTGTTTACAAGCTCTACGCAACTGTTTATGCAGCTGCCACAGTAACCTCGCCAATAAAAAACTACAAATAGACATAAATCACGCAGGAAGTTCTAATGCACAATGACTGTCAAAATATTGTTTGAGTATTTGGATTTTGGCCTTTCTCACAAAAGGTCATTGCAAACTGAGTCCGAAATTTTCATGTTTTTTTTTTAATTCGTCATCCTTTCCTATCTAAATGTTTGTTACTAATGCGAAAATACAGAACATCAAACCTGTAAATGTGACTGACAACACATGAGGTCATATTTATATTTTAACGTGCAAAAAATTTGGATGAAAATTTCGGACTCGATGTGCAATGACCTAAACAGTGGTCTAAAAAGTCACAAGCTCAATACTGATGCATCATTCAGGGTCACACCAGTGGAACCATCTGGAGACGATCAGTTGTTTGAGGAACCTGTAAAACCCACAAGTTCCTGCAAGAATGGTAAATTCAATACAGTATAGCAAAGTTCCTAAAGAACACTATTAGGATATCTGTGGAACCTTCAAAAAGCTCCAGAGGTTCTCTACAAAGTTCAGATCTGGGGATAGTCCAAATAGTCCCTGAAGTATCTTTTCATTTGTACAGTGGCTGCTTTTGCACTCTATAAAGTGAAGGATCTTTATTGGCAACTTTGGTTCCATGAAGAACTTTTAACATCCATGGAACCTTTCCATTGCACCAAAGGCTCCTTATGAAAATGAAGTTTCTTGTGGATTTGTGAAATGCTATTCACACTAGGAAAATAGTTTTGTTAATAACGTTTACAGGAATTTTCTTTAAGGAACCAAAAATGGAAGGACTTCAAAAATCTATTTTTGGAAACTTTATTTTAAAGAGTGTGGTTATACTGTAAGCCAGATTATGCAAACAACCCATTATAAAGAAAAAAATGCTTATTGACAGGAATGAGAATAGAGATTTTTGCTGAAGAGTTTTCCCTTAAACTTTACAAAAGTTCTCAAACATGCTTAGATGTTTCAAGATAACAGTTACCAATCGTTCGCAATATGAACGCAAACATTTCTTATCAGATTCTTCCAAGACCAAATAATCCAAGTTACACTATTCACATTATCATTTTATACCTCTTTACTCTCACTTTAGTTGTTTCATTAATGTCCATTTTCTAGGATATTCTCAGAGGAAATGATATGCCTAAACATTAACCTTACCTGTGTGAAGGGAAAGCTGGAGGAGAGACTTGGAGAGAGAGCCAGAGGTGAGAGATGGGGATCCACCAAGTGTCTTATATACTCTGGCTTACCCTATGTCTATTTCAGGATAGACTGGGTCATAACACAACACGCAGGAGAATGAAGGATTGTGTGTGTGTGTGTGTGAGATCACTTTCTTGGTGGCACTAGCGAATCAAATGCTACTATTAATAATCAGGTCCCATTTGACTTCTTGTGTCCTCACAGTAAATCTCTGTCTGCTTCTCTGTCTTCAGCTTCTAAAGCTCCATTACAAACCCTAGTGAACTCCTTTGCTGTCTACTGCCTACATCCTGACTGAAATGGAAATAGGTGACTAATTTGAAATGCTCCACCTAGATAGCAACCCAGCACACCACAGAAGGTGCGACACACAATTAACTCAAATGACTACTAGCTGGGTCCAATGGAGCTCAATAGCCATCACCCACTTATTCAGTGGTTTTGTTTTTTTCCCAATTCGTTTTCTTGATAGACTATGTTTGATCAAGACTTCTAGATGTTTAACAAAAGAACCTCTGAAATGAAGCATAAAAGGCCTGCTCAATGACCAGCATGAATATCCGGTACAAAAATCAGTTCCAATTTTTTGCATGCTATTTGTTTTGACCAGGGGTAAGCAACGTCAATCCTGGAGTGCCGATTTCCTGCAGAGTTTTACCCCAACCCTAATCAAACACACCTGAACAAGTTAATCAAGGTCTTCAGGATTACTAAGGCTACAGGCAGGGTAAGGGTGAGGGTTTTTTTCAAGGTTGGAGCTAAACTCTGCAGGACATTGGCACTCCAGGACTGATGTTGCTTACCCCTGGTTTAAACCAATGAGTAAAAAACAGCAGTTGACCTGAATTAAATTGTAATTTCATGCTCAGACAGTAGGTGGCAGTTATAGAAAATGAGAAAACAAGAACAAGCAAAGTCCCACAACATACAGCAAATATGCTAAGTACATGATTAAAGATTTTTATCATAAAATAGGACATGAATACTTAAGGATGGCTGTAAATCTGTAAAAAGTAAAATGCTTTTTGACCACAGAAAAAAAGTGAAAAATTTGCTGTAAAATTTGCTCAGCTCAGGACATCATACAACTACTGTACATGTCGATGACATCAGTGTTCTAGTGTGACATGAGGTAACATTAAAGTCTTTTTCCCAAATAGTTCAGTAAATTCTTTCTGATAGCAATGTGACATGCCATAAATTATATCTCCAGGTTCTTGTCGTCGCCCTGGTGTTGAAATATCTTTGTCCGAGATTTACGGTGATGGAGCCACGTGCCCTCACCGAAAAAGACCCGGGATGGGTTTCACTCATACTTAACGCATACTTAAGACAGTTGACGAAAGACAGGGAGAACCTCCTTACACATGTTTACACACAACACCAGTGCATGGTGGGTATACATAGCCCTGCGTGATCCCCCGTAATGTGACCCTGTATTAATAAGAACATCTATATCAAACAAGCTGGGTTTCAGATGTCCCTCGTTCCATAAATCACTTTCTATAGCTATACTAGCATTCCTCCCTCAGTTTCTATCTTCGCAGATAAATCATCAAGTCTCACAGTGCTTCTCAGGGTTCTTTAGTACAGTACTTGAGCTTTAACAATGTTTAACAATGTAGATGTTGCTTCCCCTTTTGTTCTTAGTGAAACCAAATTTATTAGTTTCCTCTATCTGGTGGCAGTCAAGGTGAGTGACCATAAACATCTCCACACTCTATGACAGGGTCTGGTATGTGGATATACGGCTTGATAATCGGAGGGCTCTGTGTTGGGACAAGTTTTGTTTTTCATTATTGTGTATATTTGATGTATTGCGACATTTACAGTGTTGGTCACAGTGCAGCCTGTCATATGGAGAGTAATGTGAATGACTGTGTGGGCTTGTCAACTCTCAGCAGTTTCTCTTTGGCACCTCGGAAAGTGGCACTCAATCCTGTCGTCTCAACTAACTGATGTGAAATACTTACCGCATAAACGCATGCACACACATATAATAAACTGCACAGGGATTTCCATTCTTTTCCTGCACAGTTTGTATTTATTTGCTTATTTTATATACTTACATACTTATTTTATTGCATATATTAAGATAATTATTACATTCATATATATATATATATATATATATATATATAAATGAAACATTATATAAAATACATTTAAATGCATTCATTATTATTTTATATGAAACAAATTTAACATTTATAGAATTTTTAAATATATAATAAATATATATAACCAAGCTGGGGCATTTGATAGCTTTTTTTTGTATGTCTGTACAAATGTATTTATTTTTATTTCACTGACTCTTGATATCTGTATGGTGCTATTAACATTGACATTCATCCCTCCTTCACTTTTGGCTTCTAGCAGGTGAGGAGAATTTCTCTTGGGCAGACAGACAGATAGCAGTTCATGTGAGAAGGAACGGCAGAGAAGAAAGTAGCTAAGGCACAAGGAGCTGTACGAAAACATTGCTTGTGGCAAGTCAAGTCAAGTCACTTTTATTTAAATAGCACTTTTAACAATACAGATTGTAGCAAAGCACTGAACATTATCAAATAGGAGAACAGAGTGATGGTAATGTAAAATGCAGAGACGGTCTCTGTAATCAAAATGACGATAATCACTAGAAATCAGGTGTCCCAACTAAGCAAGCCAGAGGCGACAGCGGCAAGGAACCAAAACCCCATCCAAAACCCACCCATGGCAATAGGACACAATTTGACAAATAATTCTACTTATACAGCATTATATTAAATTATTTATTTATATAGTGCTGGGAAGTAACTGATTACATATAATATAGATTACATAATCATATTCCAAAATTAGAGTGCTTATTACTGGATTATATATTAAATTAGATTACAGTTAGCTATGGTTTATATGATTACACAATAAAATCCTGGTGTAATTTCTTTGCACTTCACATTAAAAGATAGGTTTAAAACTAATCAGGTAAAAATGTAGTCTGAAAAGTAATCTAAAAAGTGATTAGAACACATTATGTGAAAAGAGTAAACCAGATAAATTGCACTGTGAACAGTTTTCATTATGAAATTTGTAATAAGCAACAGACTAAATATATAGATATATATATCCTATACAGTATACATATAGAGATATATGCTATATGTATTCTAATGGTTTTCAAGGGTCAGAAGAGGAAACAGAGCCCTGACGAGTCAAAAATCTGTCTTCCTCTTAGGGATTCCCTTTTAACACAGCACTTGCCATCTGTTAGAAATCAGAATATTGTTACTGTAGCTTGATCCTGCCTACATGACTAATACAAGGTCTCTCTCTCGCTCTTGCTTGCTCTCTCTCTTTGTACTGTTTGACCCTCTGTTCTCTCACCATGCAAGAGTGTTTCACTATTTCTACAGGCCCTATTACATTACCCTGCCTCAGCAATACTCACACACAGTGTTGGCTGTGGAAGAGAAAAACGAAGACTTAAAGAAAGGCAGAGGGAGACCAAAATAGAAAGAGAACGGATCCACAAATGGACTGTCCTCCTGCTAATAAATAAGGAGTAATTAGAGGACGAAGAAGAGAGGATGAAAATGGTGATGATTCAAAAAGAACACAGTCGTTCGTTTACACAGAACATCTTGCTTTTATATGTAAACGCACTAGACTGACGTGTTTGACCGTTGCACTCCCACCTTTTGCAGCGTCAAGCGCATGACACGGCATTCTAAAGTTAAAAGTTAAATTATTAACCTCGTGCTTTTAATTTTAATACGAGTGACATGTAGTAACAAAATTAGCATTATGCTCTTTGACTACAGCTTTATTCATTATGATTTTGAATATGAAGTAAATAGTTTTGGTCCTATATTGGTCAGTGGGTTTCATCTCTTACAAAAATTAACCTTGGGTTTACTACAAATTAAACAAACAAACAAAAAAACAACATGGCTATACAGTAGTTAAACCATGGTAACCACAAATTAACCATGGTTTTGCTAGGCTACACCAACTATAGTTTAACCATGTTAGTAAAACTGTGGTTATACGAATGGTAATCAGTATGCCAAAAAACAATGGTTACTTCACTTTTACTCCAATAAAACCATGCATAATTTCCATAAGGGATAGTACATAGACTACTATTGGCCCAAAACTGGACATATAATTTGCCTTCGTATTGAATTTTTATACATAGCACACTGAATAGAACAGCTTTTGCATCTTATTGTTTCATTTTGATCGAAATGTTCGTTTTTTATTTATTTCATCAGTTGTTTTGTTACCTAATACAAAAATGGTCTTGGCCTACTGTGCCATTTATAGACCTTATGTAGCTCCGTTCTTTTTCAGCCCTGCACTAATAGTCTTTTATCATAGTCTTTATCTTTTTTTCAGTGCGTTCTAAACTAGATATATAACCCTCCAATGGGCATTCCAGAGTGAAAACAATCATGGCTGCTATATTGAAGAGTTTTTCAAAACTAAGTGCTCAAGAATGTCCACTTCAAGGGGCCCGTCGGGACTTCGGCCCCTTAAATTTCTTTGAGCCGATTCTTTGTATGATGATGGCGCCTTTGTATGGGAACGGGATGATGATGCAGAAGGACACTTTGAGGAACAGTTGTTTGGTCCCCTACACCCTTCAACCCTCTGAAACTCTCACTCCGGAGGGTAAACCCTTTGAAGGGACTAGAACATAGGGATGAACCCTTACGAATGGACACAAGGCTAGTCTACAGATATTTGTTAACACAACCGTTTTGAACATTACAATGCTTATTCATTAACTCTACAAAGAGTAAATCCACTTAACCAGTTAATTACTCTTCAACAGCGATTCTATAGAGCTACTGCAAAAGTGGATGTTCAAGGACAAAAATCTAATGATGATTGATGACTTGTTTCTCTGGCACATAAGGTCTATAATACTGACGTCATGTAATCTCAAAATATCCAACCACCATAAAGGCCAAAAGATCGATGACGTAATTAGTCTTTGTGTCATTTAAGAAACATTTACATTATTTCTTTTCATTATAATTAATTGAGATGTAAAGGATGTTTCTCCTGAAGGGATAGACACAGAGAAACAAAACAGGCAATAGTTGACATACAATCTAGGCAAACTTGAGAACAGTCTTGATATATTGTTGCACTCTCTTCTGAAACTCACGTATGAGATCTTTTCTCAGTAGAAACATCTGAGAAGCAGGACACTTACAACTCTACAAAAAACAACTGATATATTAAAGTGATCTCATTTGTGGTGGGTGTGACTGACAGTTTAAAAAGTCTACATAAAATAATATTACATAATAACCAAAATAGAATATACAATGAGACAAAATATATGGTAGGACAAATTTATGGAATGATACACCAAAATATTGATCATATTGATTCAATGTTTTTTTTTTTGTTCCCTAGTATACATCTATTCTTCATCTATTCACATATGAACAAGTGTAGGCAACATGTGTCCTAATAATACAAGCACATAACACTGTCTGGGAAACAATCTCGAAATTCAAAGAAGTCCTGTCAGTCAAATCTTAACACTGTCCTCCTATCATTTTGTGTGAACATATGCGCGAGCAGTAAACATAGGCATGTGTGTAACCTGTAGGTTAAGGTTTTGGAGCATGGCAGTGAATGGCCTTGAATTGAGATCATGACACAGTCGCTATGTCTTGCTGAAGTGGCAATGTGAAACCTCAGACACACACGATCCCTGGAGCTGAAAGCAAAAAAACAAAACATCACAGCTGCCATGACCTTGAACTTAATGTAGCGTCTATGTGTACGTATATGATTGCAATGTTGTAAGGTTCGTCATCTTGGATTAAAACTGACTGGACATTGTTGACATTCCCAGGCTTAAGGGACCTTAAAAGTAGGCTACGTTTTATAGTAATATGTACAGAACAGTAAGAGTCTATTACACATAACAAAACTGGTCTGGATAAAATAATATAGTGGTGCTATATTTCTGTCAATATTTGATATATATTATATATTATGTTTGATTGTTAGATACAAGAGAACATCTTTGAAAATGTATCTGTTATAAGATCGTTATAACCATTAGTGCCTGTGCAGAAGGTCTGTTCTTTTTGCTGCCACTTAGCGGTCACTCATTATTACTGCATTTCAAACCTTCACAAGCCTTTAATTCCCCAGATGTTTCTTGGTGGAATAGTTCAACCAAAAATTAAATAGAAATTATCTTCATGCTCGTGCAATTTTAAAACAATTAGCAGGCTAAATGACTAACTTTGAGTGTGGTTTGTGGCTACGGTGGCACCAAATAAAAATGCTAAATTAACCAATGATTTCCAAATATCAATAGTATTTTAGCTATATGGCTAAAATACTTGAGACCCATGAAATAAATGAACTGATTATATTATTTTATCTTTAAATATTTTAAACCTGTGTTCACATCCGAGTATGTACTGCAACAATGACCTGCCTCACCTGTTGACTTTGTAGCAGCTGTTGAGGTGCAGGTGAATTCCTCTCATACTCAAGAATTAATCAGACGAAATGCTGAACTGAAAGAGAAAAAGGTTCAACTACACTACCAGAATGAATCAACGAAAGGTTGTCGTTTTTATCTAAAAACTTTAATTTACGAGTTCCTTTCTTTCTTTCTTATTCAACAAAGTTTGAGTGGGCTTTACACCGGACGCGTTCTTTCATGATGCGTCGAGTGTCGCGGAGCGTTTTTAAAAAAAAAAAAAAAAAAGTTTCAGTTTCAAACATTTCAAACGCCTCTTCATACCGATGTTCTCCATCCTGTTGTTTCTGAACCCAACAACGGCGCGTTAGTTTGTGAAATCATCATGCCAAAGTCCCCCACTGAGACTCTTTCAGTTCCCCTTTAGTTTACGTGCAACTGTAAACCCGCCTCAGAAAACCACCAGCAGCTTTACTTCCACTTTACTCAACTAATCACACTCTGTCTGACTCTGTCTGTGAGCGTCTGAAGAGCTCTGAATCCCGCATCATCCAGCATGTCTCTCCCGCAACAGCTGCGCGATGAAAGGTGAGAGAAATTATCTTATATTATAGTAAATACTCGTGAATATTCAAGGGATCTAAGCCGAGGTTACTGAGTAGTAGTAACATTGTTTTTAGGGCGTAGTGTTTGTGTAGCCTACTATTCCAGTTTACCCTGTAGTTGTACTTTAATTATGATGTGGTGTAGCCTACGTAGTTATTATTCTATATAATAGTAGGCTACTTGTATTGGATGGAGTGTAGGCTGTTGTGGAGCAACAACAAACTAGTCTCAGTTTAGTGTAGTTGGCTAATCCTATATTAGACTAGACGAGATTAATCCACCATATCACACTACATGCAGACCTACTAATCACAAAAAAACTAAACAAAACAAACAAAAAAAAAACAAATCAATGTGGGGTAAATGAGTATTATATAATATATATTAAATATTCAAATTTGTCTCACAATTTAAAAATATAGCCTAATTATCCACATAAAAAAGTATTCTCATCACAAAAAGTACAATATAAACAACTATCAACTTTCAACAAAGAACATAATCTTTATATTACACACACACACATGTTGGTATTTGTGGTTTATGGGGACTCTCCATTGGCATAATGGTTTTTATACTGTACAAACTGTATGTGCTATTGCCCTACACCAACCCAACACACACACACACACACACACACACAAAAGATGGAGCACAACTACTAATTTTTGTAGCACTGATTTAAAAAAAAATCATATTTAATGTCATATTTTCTGTACTAATCTAAAGGTTTGTAACATTTGTTCACCTGACAGTGATTTTGACCAGCTTCCAGACAACATTCCAGTTACTGCAACCATTGCTGATATTGAGGAAAAGAAAGGTTTTATTGTTTACTATGTGAGTTTCCTGAACCCCTGTAGTTGACCTTTCATCTAGTCTGCCTGTCTTTTATAATTTATCTGCCTTATAGACGATCTATTACCTGTGGTTAATGTTTAACCAACAGCATCCAACTACAAAATACTATTAAATGCCATATCTATAAAATGCAAGTCTTAAATTTTGTCTTTAGGGGACACATTCTTGCATTCTTTATTTATTTACTTGTTTGTCTATGTACACACCTGTCAAGCTGGTGTCTTTTACATTGTGTCACTTTCAGTGTTTTTAAATTTTATACACTACTGCATAACATAACTTATGCATACTGCATTGGTTTTTGACTTGTTTGCTCTTTATCGCCTTCTTACAGAGGTTCGTAATTGAGGTGAAGACCAAAGGCAACAGTAAATACTTGATCTACAGAAGGTATCGTCAGTTCTTCGCTCTGCACCAGAGTTTGGAACTTAAGTACTCAGCTGAAGCCCAGCCGGGATACTACACCTGCCAACTACCAACCCTGCCAGGTCTGTGACTAAGCTGCTGTTGCACAGCCTCATCTAAAACAACAGCGATATAGAGCCCTTGGGAAATCTAAGTTCATTAACACAGGCCACGCTGTAGCTAAATACCGTTGTCACATCTCAAATACTGTAGGTGCTCAACATGTTTAATGCTACTTAATGCATTCTGACTTATTTATACTGCTAAAGAGTTGGATTCTCATGCTAAACATGACCAAAGTTAAAAAAAAAAAAACGAATTTGATGCATCGCAGAGTATTTCACTCCAAATACACTTTTTCAGTTTCGGAAAGTTTTTCTTGAGTATGGACATGTATGACATCATAAAGGGAGAATTTCCTTTTATAGGCACATTTCTCGCATGCATACTTCAACCAGAGCGAGAGCAATAGCATGACCCTCGATGTTCTCGGCAGCGCTGCACAGGACTTGCTCGAGATTTTACAGTTTGTTTATGACCACAAAATCAACAATATCACCAAAGAAGTGTGTTTTTGGTTGTGAGGGAAAGATAACCTTGTCACAGCTTGCGGATGATTGGAACAACATGGGGGTAAGTGATAAACGACAAAATTTTCATTTTAGGGTGGAGTAACACTTTAAGGTTCACCGCACAACCAGAGCTAGTGGAATTAGTTTATATATCCTTCAGCAATGCCATGAACTTATTACTGAGCTACCGTAAGCAAGGGTGTCCAATTCTGATCCTGGAGGGCCATTCTTTCACAACCTGCTCCAACATACCTGCCTGGAAGTTTATAGCAATCCTGATGATCTTGACTAGCTGGTACAGGTTTGCTTAGGGTTGGTGCTCTGCAGAAATGTTGCCTTCTAGGATTATGATTGGACACTCCTGCTTTTGAACGACCTGAGGTCAGGTGCTTCGCTTAAGAGTGCAATGATCATGACTTGGATTGTCACCAATCTGACGGCAGCCAAATGTCATCTCTCCCAAGTTCCAAAACTCAACATACAAAAAGTACGAGGGGGCACAGGTACTGTCAAAATGAAAGTAGAAGAAACAAGTACAATCATATAGATACGATTTGTGAAGCCATTACTTTAACCTTTCAACTGATGATCATCTGGATGAGGTTGTAGGGGAGCATTACAAGAGACTTCAGGTCTGGTGAAAATCAAAGATGTTCAAAAACAACAACATACTAGATTGGGGTGCATTATCCCGCTCTTGGAGGGCCACTACCTGAATCAAAGTTAACAAGGTCTTCAAGATTACTAAAATCTTCCAGGCTGGTATGTTAGGACAACTTGGAGCTAAACTCTGCAAGGATACTCATCCTCCAGGAGCAGGATTGGACACCCCAAGGCTAGATGCAGGAACCAATTGTACATGTCGGAAAAAGGATCACGAGTTCATAGATCACACCATGTGCAAGCTCTTGAGCTACGCCACCTTCCACTGTACCACATTTGCTGTTCCTCCAGAGTCAAAGTTCACTCCTTAAGTAGACTTTATTCTTTGAGTACTTGAAGTGTTTCCCACAGAGTTACTGATTAACTAGAACTTCTGTGATTGGGATGGAGAACAGCAGAGACAAGAAACAGATGAATAAATAGCATTGTGTTGCTAGGAAAATGAGATAAGCAGCATCCTTTCTACTGACCATTGTCTGTCCTCATCTACATCCACTTCATCTTTCCACACACAAATATTTGCACGCACAAGAAATACAGTTTTCAAATTTGTGTGAACTTGTTTGAAAGGTTTCAAAGATCTGAAACCGCCTGAGACTCATCAGAAACCAACATCATTAACAATCATATGGAATTTGAACCATCATTAACAATTAAATGGAATTTGAACCAGTACTTGAATCAAAATCAACCCTATAGAAGAATTCATCGCCGTATTGTTATCTACTCTTGTTTCATTCCGTAGTCTCTAATGTCTTTAACCTCTTTTCTGATCTCTTTTTAATTAGCCTTATGTCTCAGGTCTCTCTTTGTCTCGTGTTCTTTTTCACCGCCTGTCCCCTTCCTCATATTTGACCGAACGAGTATGTGTATAATTAAATTCAGCAGGAAGGAGAGGTCGTTCTTTGGCACCCTACCCACTCTTTCATTAAGGTCACCTAAAGACTGCAAACCGACAGCCTCCGTGACTTTCCACTGAAACTTCTTCAAAGCTTTGTGCCAGCTAAACCTGTACCTAGTGGAGCCAAGTTAAATCATGCCTTAATATTACAAATCATCCCTGGACTTACTATCTTCATGACAACTGATTGCTCAAGCCAATGAGTAATAGGCAATGATTATGCAATATTATGCAATGAAAATATAATTGGCAAGTTTATATGAGGACATCAGCGACGTCTGCTCTGATGCACTATAAAGGGATGTCTCCTTGCTTTTCTCGTACCATTCAGATCTCACTAATGCTTAGTTAATGCAGATTTATTATAAAGAAGCTTATTAGAAAGGATAGACAGCTTGAGAGACAGCGATGAGAATTGGAACAATGTTAAAATTGGATTCAAACCAGCTTGTTTGAATGGATCCCTCTTAATTTTTTCTTCTCATAATCGGATCTCATAAAGTGCTTTTGAGAATGACCCTCTGACTAATGACAGACCTCTCGTCGTTGTTCACTGTGCGCCTTATTAACATTTAAGTAATGTTTGGGCACACATTACACTAAGCGCTAATTATCATTAGCACTAAAGAGATTCAGAGGCACCCTTTGGCTAGCTTTTGATTGTTTAGTTTACAAACTAATTTGTTTTGAGACATAAATACTTATTCCTGGTGCTTGTTTGTTTCGCCACAGGTAAGGTGTTTATGGGAAACAAAAAGGAGATCGCAGAGAGCAGAATCCCAGAGCTCAACAATTACATGAAGGTGAGTCAGTCTTGAAATTTCGTAAATGTTTTCGATTGTATCACAGTCATATTGCATTGGTGGGAGTTGTGCTTGGGAATTGCACTCATGTGTTTTAGGGGTTGAAATCTTTGGAACGTGAACAGCACTGTGTTGAATTACAAGAAGAAGAAAAATAAAACAGTTCCTTTTTTTGTTACTTCTCTTTTTTTCAAAACCTAAGTCACTCTCTGTCAGCTTAACTTGGTTGGTTTTTCTTTAATTTAAGAATGATTCTTCAACTATGGGAACATTTGAGCCTGTTCACTTCAAGAAAATGTATGAATGTAAAGCACATTTGCATGCAAATGGAGAATTACGCCATTAGTTCGTTATTCTAAAAGTCATGGAAATTCCCACCACTGTGCAGTTTTCGTCACGACTCAAATGCCATTTTCTGTTCACTAGCATTCAATACTACATTTAAATATGACATTCGTCTGAAAAAAACAAACAAACCACACATTTCATTTAATTTCCAGCAAAAAACATCCAACTAAACAAGTCTATATTCTCTCTCTGTCTTTCTCTGTTCTTTAGAGGTTGCTTTGTCTGCCTACCTGGGTACTCTTAGATGATCTGATACGGATGTTTTTCTACCAGACCGAATCGGACAGCCAACAGGTCCCCCGGGCCCTGCGCCGCCTGCGGCCCCCCACACGCAGAGTGTAGGAGCCTACCCACAATCTCTTATTTCTCCTTCCAGCACTTCACTGTGTACTTTTACAGGATCCTGCTGTTCTGCTAACTTTCTGCTACCGTTATTCAAAAGAAAAGTTTTGTGGCTCTGTCAATCATGCGTATGCATTTAATTTCTTGTTTAATGTGATTCAATGGAGAGCAAGTGGAAACTTTAGCTGCTTTTGTGTCTATAAGAGCTCAGTAATGTCTCAGAGTAGGTGGTTTGACAAGATCCAAATCAAACGTTCTAAGGTACAATTCATCTTAGCCGATTCATCTTTTCCAACATCCAAAACTGATTTAAATGAAACTAGTGCTGTCAATCGAAGCTGAGATACTGGGATATTTGGCTGCTATTACTTTAAGAGCTGCTGAATGTGATGTGGATCTAACACACATAAAAGTAGTTTTATTCACACTTTATTAGAAAATGATACAGATTATAGCGCGCTGCCATATTTGTAAATGCAATTGAAAAGCATGCGCTACGAGCACAGTCTAACGGTTTACAGGACAGAATAATTCGTATTTACTGACATATGGCCTGACAACATCTCATCTGGCTGCGGTTCACTGTTGTTCTACTGAATTCTGTTAAACTGGAAAACTTAATCTCTTGCCTTTAACAAGCTAATTTTGACAGTACTAAATGAGTCATAATCTAAGTCTAGGGAGCTACAAAAGAGCAACTTCTGAGCAATAAAGTTCTGATTTAGGTCTCACTTTGACTGTCTTGTACTCGAAAACTCAGAGAAAATGTTGTAGAAACCACTTCTTCTTCTGTTATTCAACTGAAGTTCACAATGCTCTTTCTTTCTCTCTCTCTCTTACTAGAAAAACTGTAAAGCCCAAAACGGACCTCCTCTCCGCACCCAGAGCAGAGGTATACCAGCGTTTCCTTGGAAACACTTTTCAGTAACAGCCTACACACTACATACTACACACATACTTGCATGCTCAAGCATGCAGGCACCACACAAAGCTCTGACATTTGGTCAGGAGGTTATTACACAACACACCTCAAACTTTTGTTTCAAAACTCTCACATTTTGTCAGAAGATTATGACAAAACGTTGTGGAGGCTGAGACTCTTCCACAATGCTGCAGTGTCACTTAGAGTTTGCTTTGTGTTTATGGAGAATTCTGAATATGTATATATAATTTGCACAGACAATATTGGTGATTTTGAGCAATTTCTTGTGACCACCGATAACTGTAAGCATTAAACTTTGGCTTGTGTTACGGACAGGAATATCTTAAATTATGCAGCTTGTTGAGCTTCTTGAGAAGTGTGCTGTTACTGTTCATCACACATTTTGACTAAATAAATCTCATCAGCTTCATACAGGAAGCACCTAAGTCATATTTAGAGACTTGAGGGTGAGATTTTTTGACTCGGGCCAGTTAGCAACCACCCACAACACCCTAGCAACTACCTTGAATACCCTAGCAACTGCACAGCAGTCCACTCAAATCCACTCAGAACACCCCAGCATCCACACAGCAAGTCCTGGCAAGCACCCAAAACACCCCAGCAATCATGCCAGAGAGTTTCGTGTCAGCAAACACCACAGTGTTTTCTTGTGAAAATGTCAAAATCTAGTTTCCTAATACTATGATAGCTTACTTGTGTGGTTTGATAGATTTACATTGATGACACTAAATCTGTACCATTGCTCTTATACAGACAAAGAAAGAGACATCTGTGTCTTTCAGTTTTCTAGGTCAGATCTTTGGCCCATTAATGGTTTCTGCCCTGTTCTACTTCTTTTGCTAATTCCTTTATCTTTTTTCCTGAGCGGCTTTTTTAAGGGACAGTTCACCAAAAAATGAAAAGTATGTGATCATTTACTCACCCTCATGTCGTTCCAAATCTTTCTTTCTTCCATGGAACACAAAAGAAAGATATTTTACAAGAAATACAGATCACTCATTTCCAACAAATTGAGCTTTTCAAGCTTCAAAAGAACATAAAAGCACAATAAAATTGTCATACATTCAAGCTTTGCATTATATATCTGAATCACTGCATCAGTGAGTTGAACTTGTGAACTAGATCAGTTTGAATCATGAGCCTTTTGTTAATACTGGGTTTGTGAACCAACTGAACCAACTGAACCAAAAGACTCAAAACAGCTATTTGTGCACAAATTTGTATGAACAATTTGTTCACGAGTCACAAAGTCACGATTTTGTTCACAAATTAAATTTACCGTTTACTCATAATGAATGAGTTGTACAAGAACTCTTTTATGATGCTTTTAGGTTGATTTTGCTTTCTTTTTGAAGCCCAAAAGCCTCAATCTCTATCCATTGTAATTGGATAGAAAAGAGCAACCAGGACATTCTTCATAACTTTTACAGAAGAAAATGTCATAAGAGTTTGGAAGGGCATGAGGGTTGAATAAATTATGACTATTTTGGATCATGTTTGTGTGCTTTAGTGCTTTCTTTGACCTTCTCTCTTCCACCTACTTCTCAGTCACGTTCCTTCAGCCTCTCTCTCTTATCTTTCTTCTTGTCTTAATATATTCTCTGCTCTTTTTTTCACTCTTCAATTTATCCTTCCATCCCTCCTTTAATCTCTCCCACTCTTCCCTCGGAGTTCAACCATCAGTCTTGCTTTCTTCTTTCGCTTTCTCACACCATCCTTTAATGCATCCCTCACTCTTTGTCCTCTGGAGTACTTGTGCAGTTTCATCAATTTTTTTTTCTTTGTATCTCCCAATGCTGTCAGACCTTATCGCCATTCTATCATTCCATCCACACCAGATGTGACCACAAAGAAATGGCATAAAACATGATTTATATCCCATACCCATCTGTAGTTAAGGGCGGAAGGTTGTGTGAATTTTAATGTGTGTGTGTGTGAGTAATTGCCAAAAATTCCAAATCGAATAAAATTGTTTATACCTCCACTCAGCAAGGTGGCGCTATTGTAAATAAACCTGATTTTGCGACGTTGAGCATACAATTGATAAAAGCAACGTCATGGCAATTTAAAACCATTTTACTTTTTATGATCTCATTTAAATGTTTTTGGATGTTTTTGAACAAATCTCCCCATATAAAATTGCCACCTCATAAAATAATTTTCTTATGAGATTGAATTGATTCCCAACTACTCTTTATCCCCCACTATTTAGACAAACAGTTAATGTTGAGTTATTCGAAATGCCATTGATTGAGCGCAAAAAGGTCAAACTCTGTAATGCTTTTCAACCTTGACACGCTTCCAACACACACTTTTATTATCTCTTCAAAACAATTCTGTCATGATGTCCTGTCCGGATGTAGATCGATGTAGCAGGTGTGCTGATAAATTTCACACAGTGCTGGACATTTGTCTTCATACGCTCATGTGAGAGCACATGATTCAAAGCACGCTGCTCTCCACATAGAGATTGCAGCGGAAGATCTAGCCTTATTCTGCTGTGGTCGTGTGGCCAGGAGAGAAAGTGACAGATTACACTTCTCATAACACCAGATATAACAACAAAAGATAGATATGTAGGTGGTGTCGCTTTGCTGTTAAATATCTGGGAAAGGCTGCAGGAAATCATGTCAGTCCAATCCTGTTGATTTACTTTCTTCCATAAAGAATGTATGATGTTCATGCTGCTTCTTTCCATGAATCAAAACACCATAAAAATGGTCCATATGACTCCTGTGTTATATGCCAGATCTTCTGAACACCAGATTCAACATCAGTAGCATCAAAAATCAGATTGTGACATGACAAGTGACATTGAATATGTGAAAGCTAAAGTTTAAATGTAAATTTGAGAGCAGTGAAAAGTAAAAAAATATTGACACAATTGTCATGTGGCTTCTTTGTCATTTTTTGACTTGGTCCCCCATTTTTGGAAAAGAGCAGCTTGAACATTCTTCAAAATTTCTATTTTTTCATGCTACATATTCTCACACCATTCTCAAGCAATTAAATGAATCCATGTTACTTTATTTACTGTGTGATGGCTCTGAGAATTATATGGCCATTTCCTGGGACTCATAGGACACAAGAGATGGAGCTTTGATTGAAAATCAAAGCCTTTTCTTTTCTCCATATCACTGTAAGGAGTTTAGACAGTAAGAGTGAGCCATTATAAAGAGATTGGAGATAATGTTTCAGTAGGTATGCATCCATTAGAGTCTTCACTTCACTTCAGCTATCAGAAATACTGTTACTGGTATGAGCGATCTAAGAGAAGACATTTTAAGCATTATATAGTCACATATAATAACGTTTAAGCCTTAAAGTTGGCTATTACTGATTTCACACTTACACATTATTGTATTTTCACGGTTATTTTAATTGCCCACTTTGTAAAGGACAGCTATTTCACACCTGATCTTGGCGGATAGCTCGGGGGCGAGAGTCCCAGATTTCTTGTTTTGGATGGTTATCCATCTGATAAAAGAGAGGTATTTATTCTAGCATACTTTTTGTTGATTCAATCTCAAATTCTTAGTATTTCGATCATTACATTTGCAAATTAACAGCTTTTATGAGCAGTGATAAAGCAGGTTAATAACTGACACCCGTTCTTGGTTAAACTCCTTTGTCATGTGTCATGGCCCCAGAGAGTGATCTCTTCTCTTTATATCCTGCTCTGATCCCCCAGTTGAGAAGAGCCAATCTGGGTCACTCATTTAGGTAGGAAAAAACACCTCCCTCTCCTCCCTTTTGGCCGGCCACGTGCTAATGAGCTCATTTCGGAGGTCATTGACTCCTTAATTGAAATCAGAGTGCTTTGTGACCCCCAGAGTCGTGCTATAATTAGACATGTTCTCTGACTCCTTGATCCCATGCGGAAATAACTCTCTGAATATGACCAAACAGGAAAGACCCCTTCAATAGAGTGCTGCTAAGTGAAAGAGATTAATAGCCATTTGTGTTTGAGTATTATTATGGTTAAATGTTTCCTTTTTTTGTTCATACCACAAGCTGACATATTTGGCCAATATAGCCTACACTTCCTTCATCACAAACTTCTTTTTAGGCTTTTTTAGTCTGTCTATCTCAGTTTGTTCTCGACCTAGTTCTCTTCAATATCGAGTGCAGCGCAAGCCCTGAGGTCTTCATACCACTTAATTCGTAGTTTTCAGCTAATATTGTGACTTACTGCTAACTAGATTGCCTGAAAGCACATATATGTCACCCAAGTGTCTGTTTAATATGTGTTTTCATCTGGAAGATGTATTTCTTTGCTCTAAAATGTTACCCTTTTTGAGATGTTTGATTTACAATGTCAGTGTGCTCTTTTTATAATGTTTACTGAGTGTTATTAAGCACTTCTTAACAAACATCTTGGAGATGCATACTAGTGCATTAATAGTGTTAAAGTTATAGGAAAGCTTATTTTTTAGGCTTAGCATGTTTGTAAGCTAATTACACTGCTGTCATGACACTTAGTGGACATGTTGTTTTCTGCTGGCTTGATCATGCGACGCTATTTTTTAGTAGGTGACTATGAAAGGTAGAATATATAGAAGAGATAAAAGACCAATCCCAATTCAGTATGTAAATGAGCACAGGAAAATAGACCAATCAGTATACAAATACTGTGGTTACATCATAAACATTCTTTAATGTATGCTGAAATTTCAATCAAAGAATATTTACCTAAAAACGAAACTTCCAACTTTTTGTTTGGACCTCATTGACTTGCATTGTATGAAAAAATATATCCTTTGCCGCATCTTGTTTTGTGTTTCACAGAAGAAAGCCGAACTGGTTTGGAAGAACAAGATGTTCTGACAGAATGTTTTGGCTGAACTGTTCCTTTAGGTTTACCAAAATCGCTGACTGAAATTATCTACAAAGTTTGAATGTAGCCAGTATGTTTGGTAGTTCAAGATGAAGCAACTGCAGAAAAAGATGAGTTTCAAAAGAGTGCTACCTTGCAGAGGACGGTTACAGCGCTAGGCTAATTAGCACATATATTACATTGGGAAAACGGGGGAGAAGGAAATTGCTTTGTCACATTTCCACATAGCAGAGTGTGTTTGTGGCACATTCTCACACATTTCCAAGTCTTGTTTAATTTCCAGTGTGGTTTAACCATGCAATAAAAAGACAAGAGACCAGGAGCAAAAGAAAACGTAGCCCAGTATGAGGAAGGTGTTATTTTGTTGTTAGTTTTTGATATTAGTCCGACATCCTGCAGTTTGTTGGTTATAACAGGATTTTTCTAGTATTGTCACATTTTTAAGTGTTAATTTGTACTGTCCTTTTTCAAAAGAGGTTACAAGTATTGTAGAACCATCATCTCTACCACAAAAGACTGCTTTGTAAGTAATCTTCCTGATTTATCTCAATTCCTTAGCACGTCCAATAGCGTAGAAA
>JAUMHE010000079.1:10844043-10855095 GCA_032359235.1 Enteromius mattozi
ATAAACACACATGCAGTATATTTTAAAATATTTACATGTATGCAAATGTCTATGTTTACATTCATATAATTTGTATTATTAATAAAAATATTTAATATAAAACAATAAATGTTTTTTTTTTATCTATGCATGTGGGTGTATTTATTTATATATAATAAATATATACACAGTATACACACAAATATTATGTAAACAAAAATGTTTATTTTGGATGTGATTAATCACAATGAATCGTTTGACAGCTCTAGTTTTAAGTAAAAATGTATAAATTGTGTTACAATGTTCATTATAATAATAATATGTTTTATATTCTATTTAAAAAGTCAATTTTGTCTTATTTGTATTAAAATAATAGTGTATTGTGCAAGTAATACTTGTTACACCATCACTGCATTTTTGTTTTACAGTAAAGTTGATCAATTTACAGCTATTTGTATTATACATTTTGGTAAATGTATAGTGGGTATATTTAGTTATTTTTAGTAATTCAATAGTTTTTATGTGAGTTGTATTTAAACTTAACTAAACTAAACTTTAATATAATATAATATAATATAATTTAATACACCATTTAAATGTAATATTTTTGATAATAAAATTAATTTATTTGCTATTTTTTTATTTTATTATGTAAAATGTATTTATTTATATTTAGAACATGCAGTATAATATACTAGAAATTTAGAAGCTAATAGTATATTATATGAATTTAATTAGCATTATAACAAAGTAAAATAAAAATTGGACAAGTAAGAAAATTCTTTGAATTCACTCTGGATCCTTGATCAATCCATAGCACGTACAATAAGCCAAAAAAACTAAAATATATCTTATGATTGCTTGTTTTTATTATATTTTTTTTTTTCTGCTTTATCCTAGAGTATCACCCTGTTTTCAGACTCCTAACCCTTCCCAGAATTCCACTAAGAGGGAGAGAATTTATTGTCAGTATAACACAACTCTGTTTGCCATTGGCTTTGATGACTTGTTCTTCTTCCACACACCACACTCTTCCGGTCTTTCCAGATCCTTCATACTCACAAAATCTGGTAAAATTTATACAATAGATTTTTACCATAGAGATACCTGAGCATTGGCTATTTATGCTAAGTCTACTCTTGACTTCCCTATAGAAGATGCAGATCCAGACTGGAATTTTTACCAGCTAGATGACACATCACCTCCCTCACCTCTGACCTATGACCCCTTCAGACAGCTTAACCAAGAGCTCTCAGTGAGTGTCAAAACGACCACACTTTCAGTCAAAGGTCAAGCTGAACTGACACAAGAATGCCTTTGACTTCCTCATGGTCAAAAAGACCAACATGATCTTTCAAGAAAACGTGACTGTATAGACTTACACATAAAAGACATGGACAATGCATCTTCACATCCTTCCACTATAGAAAAGTGAAGCCAAAACCCAGCATGGCCGCTGTCATCTTGGAAAAATGACGTAATTTGGATATAATGTCTGCGCTGTAGTGATCATGAGATGGAGCCACAATATCAAAGTACTGCCCAAATTCTCACAGACCCAATCACAAGATCATACTGTAATCATGACACCCCATAACTAACTAAAACACAATTTTATTAGAAAAACAAACACTTTACATATTCGTTATACTTCAGCCAGCCACCAGATGGCGATCAAAATGTTTTGGCTTTACTTTTTAAGACATGCTGCACACTTAGTTTTTACAAAGTGGATCGTATGAAAACATGAGGGGGTCGCCCATAACTACACACGACGTGAAGTCACGGCACATGATAAAAGGTATATTTTCCAAACCATCAGTGACAGTGACACAAAGTTTCTATTTTAGAAATGGTTTCTATTTCTGTGATGTCGCAGCAGGAACAACAACACACAAACTACAACAATTACATTCTCGAATACTGATAGTGTTTAATTCAATGGTAAAAGTGAGTTTGAATATCATTTTGCATGACCTTTATAACCATACTGAAAGCAACAACAGATAGTGTACCTCAGAAAACAAATTAAAGCAAATGTACAAGCATACAACAAGCGTAACAATCCGTATTCCAACAAAGATGGTATCAGTCACTCATTACAGAACGTATATTAATAATTTAAAATGTAGAATATTTATGAATTAGGTTATAAACTTGTCCATTTTGTTGGGAAGCTGTGCTTCTGAATAACTGCAATATTTGAGTGATTATGTTGCGTCAACTTGTCACATCTAGGGCTGCTGTAATCTTATCGCTTTGCTTCTGGTTGTTAGCTATCAATTTGATAAAACATTGAAAACATTTGATAAAACTGAATTGTATGTTGTACCTTTGTAGTCAGAAATTGACCATGAAATAATCAAGGACAAAAAAGACGGGACAATTCACACAAAATCAACACAGAAACACATAGAAGATGGCATGAATAAAACTCAGGTGTTGACTGACGGGCCAGAACTGATATCTGAGTGTAAGTAAAAAAAAAACCCAGCAGAAGTCTATTAAGTGGAGCCCCCTGGTGTCCTGGAGTATTATTGACCATTATTTGTTTCAGATTCTCTTCCTGGTCCGTCTAACTGCAACTGTGTGCTCAGTGATGGGAATAATTTGAGCTGTATCTGGGATCTCAGAACAGATCTGGCCCAGTACATCAGCTACACGCTTTCCTACCGGATACACTCCACTGCACTGTGAGTGTTCAAGAGCATATTAGATGGTGTGAACAGTATCTTTAGCTCTGACAGGTGTGGTCTTTCTCTTTTAGGAATGAGTGGTGCTGTGTTGAGAAGGTGGAGGTCACAAATAAAGGAGATTTGTTGAGAATGGTTGGTGTCTTCAGTGTCTTTGAGCCTGGAGTGCTGCAGGTGCAACTCACGCCAACTCCGGTGACCAAAGTGATCCGCTCTTACGAACACAGTTTGTACTTCTTCTAATAAAACCACCTTTTAAAAATACTTGCCAGGCTAATCGGAATCAAGTATTCCAGAAAGTCGTTTAATCTAAACCTCAACAGATTCTCAGAGCTGTGTTGTTGATCTGGTCTGCATCGGTGGTTTTTGTGGTCTAGTCCAGCCTGCATGTCCCACGGATCTGAGCGTTGAACTAAGAGGAGAAGACTGGATATTGAACTGGACTTTAACAAAGTACCGTACTGTACCTCTCACTACTGAACTCAAGTACTGGAGCCTACTAACTCCTGTGAGTATTAAATATGTAAGGGTGATTTTTTTTATCTTTTAAACTGGCAGGGAAATCCCAGTAGTTTTTGGTTGTTGTTGTTGTTTATAAGAAATTGTATATATTTTTATGTACAGTATATGAAGTTACTAGTGCTGTCAAACAATTCATCACATTCAAAATAAAAGTTTTTGTTTACATAATATATGTTTGTGTATATTTATTATGTATATATAAATACACTCACAAACTGCATATATTTTGAAAATATTAATATATTTTATATATTTATATTCATATTATTTCTATCATATATAAATATATTTAATATGTAAATGTAACATTTTTCTTAAATATAGTGACACACACACTGTTTGTGTGTGTGTTTATATATACATAATATAAATATGTGTACTGTGTATATTTATTATGTAAACAAAAACTTTTATTTTGGATGCGGTTGATCACAATTAACCGTTTGACAGCACAAATTTTTTGTATATCCACTTTTATGTATATCCACTTTTGTACATTGTTAGTAGACAAATAAATCTGTTTTCTCAAAAAGTGTTTTAGGAGAGTTTACTGTATCTTCCAAAAGTCCACAAGGCCAAAAGTGCCATAGCTGTACAAACACCCACTATCACTCTCTCACGCATGTACAGTATGTTAACTTCATCTTTGTCTGTAGGAGGATGTAAAGAGCATCTTCCTCTCTGACGGAGAGGTGGTGTTTGCTATATCAGAGCATTCTCTCAAGGGTTCCTCAGAGTATCGTGCTCAGGTTCGCTGTAATGTGAGTACATCAAGACGTTCAGGATGGCGTTACTCTGGATATCCCTCAGAGTGGAGCGACCCTGTCCACTGGACCACACGACCTGGTCTGAGATGACTCCACTCTCTACATATCTATATATGAAGAGTTCTTTTCCAAAACGCGATAAATTCATTCTAATAGTTTTCAGGAAAATTACATAAATTTTGTTAATATTCAATTTATCCTGTTAAAATGGTCTGTTGGCTCAGTCTAAACATGTTAAACAATGATTGTTAAATGAAACAGCAATATTGCAGATTATAATTTCAAAGTTTTTTTTTTTTCAAAAGCTACAAATCCAATCGCAATCGCACCAGCCTTGTGTTGACATCCCACAGTGGGATTTTCTTTTTTTTGCTGTTTTTTTGTGATTTTCTTTGTCCAGTCGGCATTTTCTACCCCCAGGTGTAGGTCTCACTGGTTAACCCAGGCCATCAAAAGTTTAAAGCACTCATTTTGAAGACTGAGCACAAACAAACGCTTCTAAGCATCGCTATGTTGGATTGCATCGGAACGAATTCTGATTCAGTTGATCGCGCTTCCTCATAAAAATGTTTGCAGGTTTGGCGTGCTGTCCGGGGAGCGGGCCGAGAGAACGGCGGGCTCGAACCCTAGCGATCAGAACCCTAGCGAGGGTTAAGGCTCGGCGTCCGGCACGAACTCTGGCTGCCACCCGGAGAGGGAAGCTGTGGCTTAAGAGGAGGCAGCAGGGGAGGGGGAGGGTTCTTTGCAAAGCGAGATGCAAGAGGAAGGGAAAATGCGGTTTATATAGCGCTTAGGAATGATATGATTGGGCGATCGTAACGAGGAGGTTGGCTAGCTGATTGCTAACAGCTGTGAGTAATTCGTCCAGCGCTTCACCCGAAACTATGTTATTGTCAAAACATTCATTTGGTCGAGAGGACACATCGCATTTAGGCTAAAAACAGGTTGACATGCATTTTAGACAAGGAAATATAGTGGTTTGTTGTGAAACATTAATGGAGCAGTTAATAGGTTCAATACACAACAAAATAACATGATAAACTCTTTTTTTTTTTTTTTAATTTGGCGTTTATCGCGTTTTGGAAAAGAGCTCTTCATATCTTTGTTGTACAATACAAGATAACATCGTACATTGTATAAATAAAGGGTGTTCAAACCTGTTCCCAGAGGGCCACTGTCCTGCAGAGTTTAGCTCCAGCCCTAATTAAACACACCTCAACCAGCTAGTCAAGGTCTTTAGACTTACTAGAAACTTCCAGGATGTTGGCCTTCCTGTAGCAAGACTGGACACCCATGGTTTAAACCTTTTTAATGTATTGTTTTTCTTTTAGAGCCTCTTGCGCCACATCTAGTTACATTTCTCCTGTACTTCCTCATTGCGACTCTCGCGTCAGCTGTCTCCATTGTAGCTTTTATCATTCTTGTCGTCATTCAGCGGTAATTTGGAAAATTATTATTTTCAATAATCAATTGACCCTTTGCTAAGACCCCCCCCCCCATAGTTATTGTTGCTATGTCCGACAACGCTGTCTCATGCCACACATCTTCTCATGCAGTGAAAAACAAAAGAAGAAACTGACAACATGCCGACAGACAAGACAGAGCAGGTTACTTGTCGTATAAAACAAAGTCTCAGCTTTCAATTTTGTATTTTTAAGAAATTCAAACATTAAATACAGTTTTTTGGCTCTTTAATGTATTGACAGATTGTTGTCTCAGTTAAAATGGCATATGAATTGATCTCTTCTTGTTTACTAGTTATAGCACAAAATAAACATGAATGAACATCAGAAAGTATCTTATTTCACACGTCAATATACACAATTTTTCAAGATCAAATCCACCGATGTTAATCTACTCTCTCGTCTTGTTTGTTTGTCTGACAAAATGGCGGATTCAGCATTATGATTGGTCCAAATACCTGTCAATCAAGTTTCTGGCAAAGGGTCAATTGCAATGACATAAAAAGGATATTTAACATGCAACACTATAGGAAACATACATTTCTCTGTATTTTTCTCTTTTCAGAAGACTGAAGGAATGGGACGTGTCTCTTCCCTCTCCTGTCCACAGCAAAGTCTCTGAGGTATCACAGGTAGATTAAAGGGTTAGTTCACCCAAAAATGAAAAGTTTGTCATTAATTACTTACCCTCATGTCGTTCCAAACCCATAAGACTCCGTTCATCTTCGGGAACACAAATTAAGATATTTTTGTTGATATCAGAGAGCCATCTGACTCTCCATAGACAGCAACACAACAGAAATTATCCCAGATCCAGAAATGCAACAAAAACATTGGTAAAACAGTCCATGTGATAATAGTGGATCAACTTAAAACAAAATAACACAATTTACTCTTCTCCCGTGACTTATGTCTTCCGCCATTTTAGAGAGTATCACAACGTACCGCATACGCAAGCTTTAACGTATTTGACGTAATCAGCCTTGTTTACATCCAGGTGAAAGCATGCGCGTGAATGTAATCTGCGGCTGTTTGCACCCAGAGGAAAGCATACACCTACGCAGTAATATTCTCTTAAATGGCGGAAGACGAAAGTCATAGGAGAAGATTGGTTGAGTATATGATATTTTTGTTTTCTTTTCATAAAAAAAGTATTCTAAGCGTCGCAAAACTGAAGCTGATCTACTGACGTCACATGGACTTTTTTTTACCAGTGTTTTTACTGTGTTTCTGGATCTGAGATCATTTCAGTTGTATTGCTGTCTATAGAGGGTCAGATGGCTCTCTGATATCATCAAAAATATCTTCATTTGTGTTCCGAAGATGAACAAAGGTCTTATGGGTTTGGAACGACATGAGGGTGAGTAATTAATGACAGAACTTCCATTTTTGGATGAACTAACACTTTAAGCTGGTAACTTGGACCACATCACATCAGTTTAGCCTTGTTTACATCTGGTATGATGAAATAGAAGTAGTGACATTTTGTGTATTTTCGGATTTTGCAAAAGTCGATTAAATCAGTGTGTTCAAGACTACTTACTTTTTTTTTTTTTTTTTACAAACCAAACATCATGAATAATTTTTAAAACCTTTGTTTTTGTACAAATGATGATTGACAGGAATGTGGACGGGCTTTCAACTTATGACATTAGGATTTAAACTACAAATGCCAGAATGACTCTCCGAATGCAGTTTAACTGATCTGACAATATTTTTGTTGTTTGTTAAATACACTTGTATTTATTAATGTCAACTTGTCAAAACATTAGTGCTAGATATAATTTGAGGCCTATAATCTTCTAAACCTAGTACACAATCATAAGCTGACTGTGTGAACATCCTGTTTACCGATAGCATCCCCAGATGGACCACTTCCCCTGCTGTACCGAATTGAAGGATCCCGATATCAGCAATGCTCAGATTGTAGATGTCCATCCGCAGATATCCTCATTGTAAGTCAATTGTAGGCCCTATTCCTGGAATGCGCTGGAATTTCTGGAATGGAAAGTCATAAAATTCTTTATGAAGAGATAAATATAGACGTTTCAGAGATAAATGTGATAGCCAGTGATTTGTTTTTCTATGCAGCGATTCAAAAAATAACATAACCGCTGATGCCAACAACCAGTGCAGAAAAACCGAGGGCAATCGATTGATTTTGCATGTTGATGATCCATGCCTTGTGTCCTTGTGTTCCTCTGGGAATGCAATGGAAAGAAATGGTCCATTTCAGCCTCGTACCACCAACTTCCATGACCTAGTTCTCCCATGTTCAGAGGGATACATGCAGAATCCTGCAACTTCTGTTGGCACTACCCAGCATGCATCACAAGAGGCTTGTTGTCTGAATGTAGAAATGGGTGATGGGTACATGAATTGCCCTAAGCCTAATTTGATCTCACCTAAACGAAGGACAAATCCTTATTCACTCCATAGAAAAGATATTAAGGCAGATGTTTTCCATCCACCTTCTTCAGGAATTGCTCCAGGAAGACTGTGAGTGGTGTATGTATATATATATATACACACACACACACATACACACACATATTAAACTCATCTGAAAGAATACAAACATGTACAAAGTTATCAAATCACAAAGGAAATCACAGGAACTCATGGCTGCTGTTTGTGCAGTGACCACTAGAGTGTAGTACAGTACTACATAATTTACTGTAGTTTGAGACTTTGGATAATGCCAGGAGTGTACAAGCCTGCTCCTGGAGATTCACTGTCTCTTGTTCAGCTCCTACCTCCATTAAACATGAAACATGAACAACATGAAATCTATAGACAAGTGTGTTTGGGGCACGTTGGAGCTAAAATCATTTGTTTTCAAGGATCAGGATCAGACACTCCTCAATAATCCTGTGCTTTATAAGCTTACATACACATTATTGTTTAATTCAATAAAATGCAACTGTCTGCCAAATATATTGCTTTAACCTTGGACAATATGTCTTATGTAACTACTAAATATTTTACTCAGTACCTGTAAAACAAATCTTAATTATTTCTTATAAATGAGCAAAAAAAAAAAAACAATATTAAATGAAGAGCATAAAATGTCTCCTGTTTCTCATATTTACTTTAGAGCAGTGGTTTTTAACCTTTTTTGACTGCAAGTGTTGAGAACCACTGTGTCATGCATGCCCTCAAGCTCCGCCATAGGGCACCCCTTATCCACTCATTTTCACTACAAACTTTAATTGTTATCTGGACTTCAACTCCCATCAGCCACTGCACTCTCTCACCACCTGTATTGGACTCACACTCACACGGACTCAATATCCCACCATGCATCACTCACTCACACCTGTTTGCATTTGCACTCAGCACTCACAGCTGCAGTTCATCACCACACCCACTCACTCATTAGCACTCTGCTAAAATATCACATCCACCCATCTGTTAAACGTGAAGTATTGATTTGTTCTGGCAATCTACTAAGCGTTCTATTCCCGTGTTTTTTTTCCCCCTGTTTTTGACCTCTGTCTGTTTACCTGTATCCGTGATTGTTTGCTGCCTGACTACTGCCTGCTTGTGTACCCCAAACCACTCTTCTGCCTTGCCTCCGGTGTTTGCCTGTTGATCTGACCTTGCCTGTTTACCTGAATAAATAACTGCATATGGATCTGAACGCTCCCGCCGCAGTCATTACACACTGCTTTGGAGTTTCAGAATTGTCATCAGATTAGCTATATAAACTTTAGACATTTCAATATGAATTTCTCAGCCAAAATGTTGGTGTCTTCATTCCTATTCTTGAATTTTTTTTACTTTAGCTCATCTGATAAAATGTTACGCTAGCAATGCCAAGGTCATGGGTTTGGTTCCTGGCGATGACATGCTGAGACATTTATTTTAAGCTTCTTTGGAGATAATTGTCTCTCAAATACAAATCATTAGTTTGTGTTACCTCGGCTCTTTTGATTTCTAAACATTTCACTCTACCGCTCTGAAGTTGTGACCCCTTGGCTGTTCTTTCATTGTGTGTTTTCTGAATGACTGTAGACGCGTGCAGTGAACAGCTGTTTGACTCTTAAGAATGAGTAATTACCATTCACTCTCTTATTTTGAAACGTTCTGTGCATGTGCGTGTATTTCTTCAGGCAGTGAAGGTCTGCTTGTCAAAGGAAACAGCTGCCATTTGAACAACGGTGCAACTGCACAAAAATAAAGAGGTAGAGATAAGGCAGTGTGGAGACATACTCTGTCACGCTCTGTAAAAATGAACGACAGAACAGAGATTCACTTTCAAAACTAGGTTGAGTTCAACCAAAATAATCTTTTAAATGTGATGTTTGTGTGTCATCTAATCTGATGGATGGATATCTCACCTGTATCTTCCACACCTGGCTGTGGGCTGCAGGCCAAAAAACACATAGGCACTTTTATCGCACTAGGTCAGAAGTTGCATGTAAATTCTTCCAAATATTCCACAAGATTTGTGATAAAATTCCAATTAGATTTTTTAAGGGTTCATAAACAACAGTGCAGGAGAAGTGACATCCTGAAGTTCAAATCCCTCTTGTTCGTCTTTCACATCTGGCTTGTTCTAAAACAGCTGTGTTTGCCATGGCCCCCTCAGGATTTATGGCCCACCTCTCCACACCTTCACCCATCCCTCGTTCCTCTCCTTCATCAGGTGCATCCTCTTCCCAACCATTTCACTTCGTACAGTTACATTTTGACCTTTTCATGACTCTCTTCTTCTTTAATCTTTGTTTCTCAATCTCACAAAGTCTTGACCCTCATCGTATCTTCCTTTAATTCAAACCCGTCCCCCTATATGCCTCTCACAACCTGTTTTAGATCTGTCACTCACAGCTGCTTCTTGAACTCTACTACAACCATCATCCCATCTGTTTTGCCCTCTCCCATCTTTCCCTTTTGCCATTTCATTCACACCCTTCCTCTTTTACCCCGTTTTCATCAACCACCATTCATTTTTCTTTGTCTGGTGCCCATGAAGCTTGTTGCAGTGATACAGTATATCAGGAAAAACTGGAATTTGTGAAGACCTTGCACCTATTGTCAATTTCAGAAGTCTTCCAAGACAAACATACCTTCAACTCATCAATTCTTTAGTAAAGATTCCAAGAACTCAAAAGTATACATCAGATAAAAGAGACATCATGTTTTTTTGGGTTCTCCAGGAATAGAATTGGGAACTACTGGGCTACAAAAATGGACCATCTAAAACAGGGGTCTCCAAACTCTATCCTGGGGGGCCGGTGACCTGCAGAGTTTAGCTCCAACCCTAATTACACACACCTGAACCAGCTAATCAAAGCCTTATTAGGCATACTAGAACTAAACTCTGCAGGACACTAGCCCTCCAAGACAACGTTTGGAGACCCCTCGTTTAGAAAATGTTGTGGTTTTTAGGTAATGACTTTGTTTGATTCTTTGTATGATATCTTACAGTTTTTCTCGATTGCTAAAACACTTCAACCAATCTTTTAAACTAAAATTTCAAAACCATAATGCTATTTTTCAAAAAGCACACCCATTTCCCTAAACTATAAACACTACAGTAGTCAACATTTGAAGTGGATCATAAAAGTTCACCAAAGTTGTCCTAAGACAAGAATGGGTATTATCTTTGGTTTTAGGACAACT
>JAUMHE010000079.1:10867078-10893650 GCA_032359235.1 Enteromius mattozi
GTTTACCATCCAACCTGACAGAACTGGAGAGGATCTGCAAGGAGGAATGGCAGAGAATCCCCAAATCCAGGTGTGAAAAATTTGTTGCATCTTTCCCAAAAAGACTCATGGCTGTATTAGATCAAAAGGGTCCTTCTACTAAATACTGAGCAAAGGGTCTGAATACTTAGAATTGTTGACATTTTTGCAGATGTATTAAAAAAGAAAAACTGAAATATCACATGGTCCTGTGTTTTTCTGTCAATATGGGGTGCTGTGTGTACATTAATGAGGGAAAAAAATGAACAAATGATTTTAGCAAATGGCTGCAATACAACAAATAGTGAAAAATTTAAGGGGGTCTGAATACTTTATATATATATATATACATATATATATATATATACTGGTTTTGTGAAGATAATTCTCTTTTTAACATTAACAATATACTGTTTTTAATATAAACATTTTATTGTATAGATTCTACACTACACATTTGTTGGTTCAGTTTACAGTAATATATATTCTGATTATTTTTAGTGTAGAATCAGGAAAAAACTACATCTAAAAATGTTGAGACAAACAGACATAGACAGATAGATAGATTTTCAATTGATTGACTGCTTAGATATTACCTCTTTTAAATTCTCAATTGTTAAGCAACCAAGTCTTTATGAGCAGTGACTAAAGAGTTCTGCAGTCTTGATTTGGAGCCCAGACATGAAGACATGATTACACTGTAATGGCATCACGTTGTGTAAGACAGTGGAAACAACAACAGCAAAGGTGAATTAAAAGCGCTTGGAGGAGAGTTATGCAAGGACACAGGTGCTACTGTTCAACACCCATATCTAACACACACACACACACACACAAAAACACACTCCCGGCCGTCAGCATCACATATTTACACCAACTTTAGAAAAACAGGAACATTGTGCTCATGAAAATATCTGCTTCCCTTTTCTCCATCCCCTCCAGCACAAGACAAAGACATTTTTCATGAGTGAGCATGAAGGATGTGTACTCAGACATTTGGGGAACATGACAACATGAAAAACAAAGTAATGGGTGACCCCATTTGTGACTGTGAGGGTCACAGTGCCGCAACCCGCCATAAAACTTGTTTGTGGTGTGTTTTTAAATGCATGTATGTGTATGTATGTTCCCGTGTGTGTGTGTGTGTGTGTACACAGATATTTGTGACTGGGTCCCGTGTTTTCTGTTTCTTGGACAGGAAATGGTACCTAGCGACAAGATGAAAACACAGGAAGTGCAAGCTGCGTTCCTCACATTCCAGCATTGTCTTTGTGTGCGAGAACACACACACAAACACATACACACTGGAACTACAAAACAAAAGCAGACACACATAGTACTTGCTGATGATTAACATCACATAAATTATATATATATATATATATATATATACATATATTACAATTTAAGTTGAAATGCCATATTTGCTCATTTTTGCAAAACAATCCATTAGCTAATTCAACATATTCTTAAATATGTAGTTACACTTATAAATAAACATAAAGACAAAAATCTCAGACATTATAATGTAATATATTGCATTATTAAAAAGACATTACATTTAACTAATTACCAGATAAACCGTTAAATTTTCTCTATTTTCTCTTTAAAAACATTATCATTGTGTAGGTCATCTTTTGTTGTTGTTATTTATTTATGATAAATATTACATTAAAAATCTGGCAGCTGTGATATATGATACATGATATATGTGTGTGTGCTGTGTACACTAGCATGTATATATTTAAATAAAAAGGTTTTATTTATATATTAAATATATTTATATATGATCTAATTTATATAAATATATACATGTAAGTATTTTCAAAATATGTGTATGTCTTTATATATATATATACATATTTTCAAAATAAGTGTATGTCTTTATATATACATAATAAATACACACACACACACATGTAAACAAAAACTTCTACTAGTTACGATATGTATAGCACATTGTACCGGTAAGGGTGATTCATTAGCCAATTAATTTTATTGGTATAAAAAGGTAATTTAAAAAAAGTAAAAATGTGTATACAACATACTAAATTTGACTTCTGAATTTCATGTATTGATAAGAACTCTGCTACATATAAGTTAAAACCGATAACTAACAAATTAACAGTGCATACAATGTAGTTTTTCTTCAGACACAAGCTTTACTTGCTCTAACAGCTAAAATAAGTGTGTGTACAAAAACACATCTGATATTCTCTGTGTGATGTCTACAAGTTCCCCCGTGTGATGTGTCAATTATATATATACATATACTGTATGGCAGTAATCGCTCTGCTGTAATAAATGTGCCTTGGAGCAGACACTTCATTAGTCAGCTGTACAGAGCTGAGTCACGGCAGCCTGATCAAGTACTCACATAATCAGCTTCTGAGGTGGCTATGGCATAGCGCACATACACACACACACACACAAACACAAACCAGAAATATCCAGACATGATCAAATAGTAACAAGGGGAAATGGCAAGACAGGGCCTAGTAACCGAAAGAGACGACAGGAGAGTGAATGAAAGCCTAAAGCGGCTGCTAACAGGAAGTAGCGTTGACAGCTCAGGATTAAACAGAGCTGTACTGAGGGGTTTTGGGAGACTAAATGAAAACCGTGAGACACAGAAAGCCAGGGAGTGTTAGAGAAGGTCAGAGGTCAAGGATCCAATTAACAGCAGGCTCTCCACGCTGAGACGGGTTAAAATATCTCAAACCATCAGCGCATTTTAACACCAGACACCTCTATGGCAACCACAATCTAAATAAAACAACAGCAGAGGACCGGAGGGACAACACCGCATTTCACAATTCACATTTCGAAAGACTTTCACAGAGACCCACAGCTTTTTATTTGGAGACGTTCTGCTTTTTTTGCTCGCACAGAGCATTTGTTCTCTGCATGATGGGGTTTCTCCTTCGTTTCCAGATGAAGGTTTGATGGCGGGATGAAAGGAGGAGTGGAAGCAGCTGATGTCTTTTTACTTCTCCAAATGGTGAAATGAGAAGGAAATAGGTGGCCTTCTTACTTTCGATTAAACAAGCATATTTTATTTTATCTTGAGAACCCCACAAAATGATTTCCAGATTGGATGAAAGAAGTGAAACAAGAGAAGAAGCTATATTTTGACACTTTCTGAGGAAAATGTAATTCAGTCAATCAGTCAATCAATCACTTTTATTTGTATAGCGCTTTTAACAATACAGATTGTAGCAAAACACTGAACATTATCAAATAGGAGAACAGAGTGATGGTAATGTATAATGACGAGAATTAAATTATTTATTTATTAAATGCAGAGACGGTCTCTGTAATCAAAACGACGATAATCACTAGAAATTAGGTGCCCCCAACTAAGCAAGCCAGAGGAACCAAAACCCCATCCGTGAGAGAATGGAGAAAAAAGACCTTGGGAGGAACCACTCTTAGTTGGGGCCAATTCTTGGCCAGTAATTGGTGATGCTAGGATATATTTTTATGCCATCTAGGCAGTTGCTATATAGGGTGTTTTGTGAGGTTACTTAAGGTCTCAAATCAAAAAGAGGCCAAGATTTAAGTCTCTATGGTGTTCTGATCTCTATATATGGCTCAAGTGTTGCTGCAAAATAAAATTATGTTTTTTATCTAGTTTTTCAGATTTTTTTTTTAAACTATAATATGTGCTTAAATAGCATAGGTTTTGTTAAAACAGGAACAACGTCTATGATCTTGTGCAGTTATACCAGGTTATGATTGTGTTGCTAAGTATAGCTAGCATTCAGCTCATTTTACCCTTACTGGGAAACTCAACCGAGTGGCTGAGCATTTTTCAAGGTAAAAACAGATACATTTTATCACCCAGTTTAACAAAATATACAGTTAAGAGGTCTAGAACATGAAATACGAATAATTATTTTTTATCTCAACTTTTAACGGCACTTGAAGCTAGCATTTGAAGGGAGGTGTCATGTCAATACATTCCCGGTTTTGTCACAGCTTTTCAGCAACAATACATTTTTGCTGCAGTGCCACCCAGTGGGTGAAATTGCAATTACACCCGCTATTCAATTAGGGGTATAAGGACAAACAGCCAAAAATGGGGTTTGGCAAGTTTTAATTACAGTAATTGGATCGCAAAAAAGGTAAACCGTGTGGTTACAATGCACATTAAAGGGTTAAAAAGAAAATACATATTCAGTTTTTGGAAAGCTATTTTTAAGTATAATTGCTGAAAGGGATAGTTTACATCCTGCGTCATCCACTGGAACATGTGTGACAGTTAGCGTAAACTAGAAATTATAGTTTATAATGTTTTAAATATGGGTATTTTCTTACAAAAATGCATCAATTCACTTCCGAAGGCCTTTACTAAACCCCCAGAGCCGTGTGGAGCACTTTTTATGATAGATAGATGCACTTTTTTGGGCTTCAAAATCTTGACCCCCATTCACTGCCATTATAAAGTTAGAAAGAGCCAGCCCATTTTTTTAAATATAACTCTGACTATATTTGTCAGAAAGAAGAAAGTCAGATACTCCTAGGATGGCTTGAGCATGAGTAAATCATGGTGTAATATTAATTTTTGAGTGAACTGTCTCTTTAAGCATGTTTTTACAGTGCAGAGCAGAATCAGTTTGGATCACTAGTTCTGATTGACTGTGTGGTATTGCATGATTGGCTTAGTGTTTTAAAGAGTAAACGTAAAAGGAAAATGCTGAGTTTTAAAAATTTCATTCAGCATTTTTCTTGACGGAGGGTGTGAATGATTGTGACATCCAGTAAAACTGCATGTAAGAAAATGGAAAATACCATCCCCACCCAAACACACACACACACACACACAGTTCAAGACTGCTTTTAAGATATGCACAGTGTATGACGAAATGTCAGCGAGTGCTAGAGAAGAGTGAGATAATGCTAGTTAGCAGGTGCAAAAACAGTGAGTGTGTCTGCATACAGTCATATAAGTTAGCTTTAGCAAATTGCTAATCATGTAAGCAGTCTTAGCTATTCTAACAAGGGACAATTTAAAATCTCCTCACAAATATAATGAAACTTGTTGTACACTGATATGTAAGGACATGTACTGTAAATAATTATAACCATTTGAAAGACAATTAGCCAAATCAAAATTACCCTTTGCTTGCTTTATATATTTAACTTTTAATGTTAATATGACAGGTTTTTTTGTAGGTGATCCCAGATTTTAGCATTACCCTGGTTTCCTCAGCAAGAAACAATAAGGTTTTTCCATTGGATTATGGTTTATTGCAGAAAATAAGCTCTGTAACTCACAAAAGTTTCTAATTTTTACACATTTTTGTCATTAAGATAATAAAAAAACAACTTTGTTGGCCTAAATTACAATCAGCGAAAGTAGAAAGCTACATATAAACAAACACCACAATCACATGATATAGTCTTTTCAAAAAAGCATCATTCCTAAAAATTTGGGTTAGAATAGTTTGAGGCTATAAATCAGATTAGTTGCAGATTAGTCTGCAAAATTATGTTTAATGTTCTCTGTAGTAATATTTAGCAGTTTGTTGTAGCAAATGTTGTAGAATAAAACACGAAAATATCTTAAGCTTATGTTTACCATAGACCTTAGGCTACTTCAGAAATTTAACCAAAAACTCATTGACTTCAGGATGATGGAAGTGGTAGTGCTAAAATGCTAACTGCTTTCCAGGTTTGGGCAATAAACATTATCCATGCAAGCACTGTTGCATCAATTATTATCTTAGCATCAATGCTAGAGGGGATTTGAACATTTCTATGAGAGGTTCTCGCTAATTCAACTGTCTGTGTTGTTTTCAGTGCTGTCAGTTGTAGTGAAAGAACACATACCTCACAGTAGATGCTTGAGTGGGGGCGTGATCTCTCTTGCTCACACACTTTGACAGTCATGGTGCAGTTGAGAGGTCTCTGACTCTAGTTGGGTGGGCTTCCCTCTACTGAGCGCTTTCTGAGGGGAGGAATTCACAAACCGGCAGAGACAGACAGACAATATTGACACAGTACTGCACAATGAAGGAGAAACCATTACAGTACATTCCAGAGATCAGCTGAACGTCATGGACACATAACCTAAAAATAATTGTGAAAGTAGAAGATCTGAATTGTCTGTCAAGCTTGTCCATGTTTGTGAAGCCTGCAGGCATTGACTCATGCGATATGTGTCAGATATGTTGTCTGAGGGGAAGACATTAGTCACACAGCGAGATTAGGTCATGACACAAAACCGATTAAAGAGTTAAGATACTGTTCAGATTAACTGTCAGATGGAGTTCTGGGATGAATGCGGTGATTACAAACTGTGATGGAAACTGTAGGATCTTGAGAGTGTTGCTGATTTTGTTTTTGAAAAGAAGGTTTTTCGTTTTCTTATGTGTGTTAGTGACTCGTGCATTAGAAATCTTCGAAATCTAGAGATTTCTGAGTAATAAGCACTTCGATAGAATGTGTAATATACTCAAAGAAGCTAATTTTCATGTTATGATTACATAAAATGAACTAAATTACTAACGTTTTAGATTGCGAATACAAACTCTTTGATAAATTTCATTTTTGTGTTTCCATCCAGCATTTTTCAAATTGGTCTCCCAAAACAATCTCATTATATTCGTAACTATGACTCATTTTGGTGAACTGGTAGCTAATTTGTATGAATTCATACTTATTTGTATGTATTCATATAAACTGCATATGCTCCTGTGACGTTACCTCAACTTGTACAAAATTGCTTGAGATCGGGTTGGATATTCCAAAATTTTATAAAGAAACCCTTTTTAGAAACCGAATTAGCACTATGTCTAAGAATAAAGCATTTTAATGTTAAAATTGGCCTGTAATAAATATTTACGGCTGTAATTATTCTCAATTCTCCAGCAATTTGGACATAATTATAATAGTGTAGTCCAGCTTCTCTGTCCCTGTCTTTCTCTTAGTGTCAGTCTGTGTCCCATGTGTATGCTGTGGGCTGTATCTGTCCCTTTAAGAGTGTGTCCTTACACACGGCTGCTAAATCTGGCACAGGTCCGTGTGTAGCGTTACCAGCCCTGCGCGATCTGATGCTGATTATGACACTCACACATTAGGCCTTATTCCACCCATGCATTATCAGCTCTATCCGTGCCAGCCAAAACACACAGATCACACAAATGTATAAATAATGCGCACAGAAAATCATAGCCAAAACACACCTCAGATGGTCCAGGAACTCATAAAAAATTGATTCAACATTAACTGTTACAGACCAGCTGAGAAAATGCTTACAAAACCTTTTGACATTTGAGTTAAATTTAATGGTGCTACATTTGGCAGCATTTTACAGTGTTTTCTTCATAATATCAAAGCTACATTTTTCCGGAAAAAAACAGTCCAGAACTTGATTTTATCTGAAGCTGCACATACCACAATGGAGCTAGTTTGCTAAAACAACAGCTTTTTATTATTCGGTTAGCATTAACCAATAGCCTGCCTGGCCCAGATGACATCACTGGAAAAGAAAACTGTTTCAGAGGTAAAACAAGTAATATGTGTAACTGGTAGTGATGGATGCTTTTTTGTGAAGCTTCAAAACCATTGCGTTGGATTGAAATGGTGTTTTATGCGATATTCCAGTTTTGTCTAAACGTTTCATTTGAATCTTTGGATGGAAACATAGCTATTGACTCAGTGTTTAATAAAAAGGAAGAGTTGTACTAAATAGTCTCTTAGTTTGTGACACTTCCTATAAAACAACCCCTAGCCATGATTCTAAAGCAAATTTGACCCCGTCTTAAACCTTTTTCTTGTATAAGTGCTACACACCCATGCGTTTGAGGTTAAATCTGCACTTCATATTGGATGCACATACACGTGTTAATTCGCAGAGGTGAAGGGTGGTTGTTTGAGGAGTGTAGATGGATGGAGGTTTGACTGGGGCAGGGAAGATCAGGCCAGGTGGAGCCAAGGTGTGAGTGAGTTCAGTGAGGGTAAGCTGCAGGGTGTGCCAGGGGTCAGCTGGAGCTCTCACATCACACTAACGCACCAAAACCACAGCATGCATCACAACACACACACACACAGGCAGAGATGCATTTCACTCTCAATAATGTTTTATGTCATCCTCCCCCAAGTCTGAACCACTTCACTCTGGGGTGAATGAAGTTCACAGAATAAAATGCTAGAAAAGGTCTTTTCTACGCTGCATTTCGGTTCTGTTGTTTTCAGATTTGGTTTTTGTATCTTAAAGGGCATTATTAACTTCCCAAACAAATATCAGAGTAGCTTTCTGAATGAAAGACTGTTTCAAGAAAAATTCTTGGCTGAACTTTTAAAGAGACAGAAGTTCTGTTCCAAAACTTAGTAAGCTGCCTTCCTAGGCAGCATTATATGGCATCATAAATATGAAATAAAAACACATACTTATGACATAAAAAGTCTAAATATATTATGTTATGATTAGAACATCTTTTCCCATTTTTCCATGATGTCATAATTTGGATATAAATTATTATGATATAATTATAACTCTGTATCTCATTATGTCTGACTTTTGTCATAATTCAACTTTAATGTCAGAATTATGTCATAATTATAATTTAGTATCTCATAATAATTTCAATGTTTGATCGAATAACAACTTGTGTGAAATAATTATGACTTTTATCCCATAATTAAACATTTTAATCATTATTTTTACTTTGTCACGATTTAAGTTTTTAATGTTAAATTGACTTTTTCTCAATTTTTGGCTTTTTTGTCTTTATTTCAATTTAAATCTCATAATTATTTTTTAGAGTCTCCTTATATTTACCTTTTATATAATATTAATGACTTGTTAACCTTATAATTTGAGCAGTTTATTTCATAATTATGACCTTAAATAATTTTTATCTCATAGTTAGGGTTTTAGTATCTCATAATTTCACATAAGTAACCTTGAACCACAAAACCAGTCATAAGTGTCGATCGTTTTAAAATTGAGATCATCTGAAAGCTAAATAAATAAGCTTTCCATTGATGTATGGTTTGTAGGATGTAGGATAGGACAATATTTGGTTGAGATACAACCATTTGCAAATCTCGATTCTGAGGGCTCCAAAAGAAAATCTAAATACTGAGAAAATCATCTTTAAAGTTGTCCAAATGAAGTTCTTAGCAATGCATATTATTAATAAAAAAAAGTTTTAAAATATTTATGGTAGGAAATTTATTAAATATCTTCATGATTTTTGGCTTTAAAGAAAAATTGATAATTTTGACCCATACTGTGTATTTTTGGCTATTGCTAGAAATATACTCCATCGACTTAAGACTGGTTTTGTGGTTCAGGGTTACATATGGAAAATGGACTTCCATATGTTCCTACCCAATGTAGGCAACCAAATTATGCTGCCATATACTGCATTTAGGCGGAATTTGAAGGCAGAATCACATCCATGCTTTTCAGTAAGGGGGGTCCTAGAATGCTTTGCGGCAAACCCAGTGAAAACATTAATTCAAGATGGTGGCCCGAACTGAGGGAAATTATATGTCTACTTCCATACTATATAATGACAAAAGAAGCATGTGAATAGAGTAGTAATCCGGATACGCAGTATGAATAAAGAAACAGGCAAAAAATTCCACTTACTTCCAAAATGTGCATATCATGGTCACTTTAAATTTTTCTGTTAATTCAAAGGCTTAAGGTCATTGCACACTCAGTCATGTTAACGCACTGGCCGTAAAAAAAAATTCAGATCATTTTTCTGCGTTTTTGTAGCAGTAGCAAGCATTTTGATAGGAAAGGATGACGAATACAATAAAAACGTAATACGAAAATTTCTGAAATCTCGATGTGCAAAGACTTTCATTTTGCAAAGTCAAGCTCTGTTGGAATGTGAGTAGAGTTTCTTATTTCCATGAAGAGCACTATTTGTGTGATACATGGAGTTGGCGCACTTGTATAGCGTTCCATCTACACTTAGTATGCTGTCTTAAAGGCACCTCGCTAGTTTTATGTGGAGAATATTTTATTATTGTGCATTTTTAACATCTTGGTCATATCTTTGGGGGTCTGGTGGTGTCTCCAAATTATTGCTGTGTCTATTTTTTTTTACACTTGAAACTCATCTTAGACCCTCACTTGACTAGGCAGCCCTTATGTCGGGGCCCCCTAGACACACACAAACCTCCCACTTTGAGGTTACTGGGCACTTGTGAAGACTACTGCCTGCGTTTTTAAAGATTTAGCACTTATAACAGCGTCACTCCCTACATGTCTCTCTCACACTCCCTTTCTCCTCGTCTGCCCTCTTTCAGACTCCTCACTTTGCCGTTTGACCCACAGCATGCCCACGTTCTCATTCCGGCTTACTCTCCCATCTATTTGCTTTGCCTGCGTAACATTTATCAGTTCATCTCCTACCAGCCAGCCCTCTCGTATCTGTTACACCACCTGATCTCCCTCTGCGTACACGTCCATCTGTGCTGCTATGACGACTGTCGGTAACCACTGCGACCTGTCACCCTCTCACACACAAATCACAACTGTAATGTGACCACCACACGCTACACGCTTAGAAAGATTCGTGCTATGCAGAATCATCCATATGTACAGACACACAAACAACGTTTTGAAGATGCTGTGAACTTTGATTTATGAGGAGGCATTAGCATGCATATTAGCAGGAACGGTCAAAAAAGAGTGTTTGTCCTGATTTGAGACGAAAAAAGTATCAATTATGACAATTGTGTTGCAGATTGGCAGATAAAAATACTCTTTTTTTTTTTGTATGGTACAGCTAATGCTACTTTAAAAAATGCTACTTTTCAAGATGGCTGCCAAATCTGATTTCAAGAGATTTTGATAATATCTGGATTTGGTTTATGACTTTCCTAAAAATAATCATCTATATTTACACACACACACATAAACACAACGTTGAAGTGGTCACAAAGGTTGATTTCTGAGGAAGCATTAGAATTTTTATTCTGAACAGTCTGAAAAATAGTGTGTATGTTGATTTGGGGTAAAAATGTAGAATTCATGACACCTTGTTTTCTAAGATTGTTTATCTGCCAATCAGCAATACAATCTCGTTTAATACTGCATTTGCATAACTATCATACAGTTAATGGTGCATTTTCCAAGATGGCCAGCAAATTTGGCATGGCTTTAGGGGATTTAGATTATTATAGAAACCTGAAGCCACTGAATAAAAAATAAATAAATAAATAAACAAAAAGGGTACTTGCGACTTTTTATCTCACAGTTCCAAAATTTTTTCTCACAATTGCGAGTTTACATCACAGTTCCGATTTTTTCTTAGAATGGTGTGATACAAACTCACAATTTTGACATTTTTGGAAAAAATCTTGAAATTATCTTTTTTTTTCAGAATTGCATCACAAGAGTTCATGATTGCAAGTTGTAAAATCAGAATTGCAAGATATAAGCTTGCAGTTCTGAGGAAGGAACTCAGGATTGCGTGATATAAACTTGCAATTGCGAGTTATTACATCAGAATTGTGAGATATAAACTTGCAATTCGGAAAAAAGAAGTCAGAATTGCAAGAAATAAACTGGTAATTCTGACTTTTTTTCTCAGAACTGTGCGATATAATCTCAAAGTCAGAATTGTGAGATATAAACTTGCAAATTCTGAGAACCTATTAGTGGCTTATGCTTTGTTTTTGAGACCATGAATTTAATGGTTCAACTTTTTAACTGCGGTCTCAGGACCCCAGTCTGCAGCCCAGTGTTTTTGAAAACAAGAACTTATGCAATGCTTATGTCACTTAAACCATAGCCATGGTTGTCTTTGAATGCATATGCTTCCAGCAGAGAGGGTGAGTAAAATTATTATTGGATTCAACTGGAAAAAAAAACCATCACGCCAATGATAAATTTAACACTTTTTTATATTTATATTAAAATAGCATAATAACATTAACATTAATTTTCATCAAAACAAATAACAATTAATTACTCTTGGAAGCAGATGGGTAGTGCATCTACCTTTCATAAATAAGTTACGTAAAAAGCCAGAAAAGAAATGCATCATTTACAAACAGTTATTTTGTAGTTTTACAAGATTCCAGAAGCAGCTGTATGCACAGACGGACGTTTGGGAACAGCAGGCATAAAATGTCAGAGCACTCCATACCGCCCCCTACAGGATGGGAGTATTTCACGGTAACCTCATTACGGCTAAACACAATCTTTTTAATTTTATTTAAATATTGAATTATGTACTATTTGACCGTGCACCTACCAACATGCGAACATTAAGTGCATTCAGCACTTTATAGTCCAGTGTATGTCATTCCAGTGTTTTTGCACCAATTAAATAATGTGCATGATACTGAGAGATCCTTACAAAAGAGTACTGTGGCGGTACCATGGTATCAGATGGATAACCATATTCATATACCATGGTATATACATGGTACTCCAGAGTACTTCAGTGAATACCATCATATTACCATGGTAAATGTCCATAAGACTGTTTTGTAAGTGCTTTTACTCCTTGATTTCATATCTAGCCAGCTGATATTTTGCTATCTAATAAATTTGGAGTGTTTAAGTAGCTTGAAAAATGTACAGATTATACATTTTGAGATGAAATTGTAATAGTTATTTGTATTTGATACTTTTCTGGAAGTCCTGAGCTTCATATCTCCAGTTGCTTCACTCTTTGAGAGTCCTCACAACTTTCCAGTTACATATTCCAGTTTTAACTTCTTCCAGTTGCTATTCCAGTAGTTCCTCCAGTGGATAAATAGTCCACAGTTGTTTTCCAGCCCAACTCGCAGTGGGTCTACATCATTCATTGGCATTTGTAGGGTACTTTGACTTTCCCCAAGTAGCTAATTACTGATTAGAGCCAGATTCTTGGCCAACCAGTAGTTCAAGTCAATATTGCACCACATTTGGCAGTTGTTGTGCTGACCGAAGTGTGAAGTGTATTTGGCAGACTGCTATTGTGTTGTTTTAAATACAGTCTCACTATTTGGCAGGCTGTGTTTGTGTCCGTATGGAATCCCTTTTAAGTCCTTTCTCACAGGATATCCTGAGTACGACCAGCTACCGTAGTGCAGAGACCACAGAACCGGTGGCCTCTTACGACTGCAATGGCTGATGGGAGATGTAGTTCATGGGAGCTTATTTGGCAAAGATCAAAGACATTTCCAGTTATTATAAAAAGATTTCCAGTGTGTCTCTGCTATATCCTGTGTGTGTCTCCACCCTGACTCCCAGCTTTGTGGTTGCTCCTGGGACTTTGGCAGCAGTTCAGAGTCTTGGTCTTCTTCAGGACATTACCCTGTTAGAAGATGGAGGCCCAAATCTGGTTAGATCTTCTGATTAGATTTCACTTGAAAATTGAATTGCTTTGTTAAAGCCACAGTGTGTCATTTCCGTGCCGCTAACGGTATCAAACAACTGCAGTCTGTTTAAATGGGCAACCAGTGATGTCTATATATGGAAGACGCTATTAACCATAGCATTCTCTAGCATTGTTAACCAGACAATGGTAGATGGGGTGTCAGAAAATATTTCTGCAGTTCTGTTTGATGCCACTAATTACACAGAAATAACTTTTTTGTATTCTGTGCTTAGTAGTGTATGGGTCAATGACATAAAACAGCTCACAGGGTAATCTTTACATTCTTGTTAGTTTCATATAATTTTGAAAAACTTTCACATCATTTAAGACTAACTGAAAATGAATTACTTTAAAAGTGTCATGTGGTGAAAAGGAAAAATTATATAATCCCGTAAAAATTTACCTTATCATTATTAATCATCATTTTATTCAAATTATTTTTTAAGGTAACAAATTTCTGGGATTTAAGGTAAATAGCATTATGTTTTTGGTGAAACGTACCACCTGACATTTTATGACCTGATGTCATTTCCTGTTTTGGCACTGGTAACTAAACAGTTGACTGTAGCCATTGACTTTTATAGTATTTTTTCCCCATAAAATGGTAGTCAATGGCAAGTGTGAACTGTTTAACATTTTTCAAAATATCTTCTTTTGGGTTTTAACAGCTGAAGGAATGCAGGAATACAGATTTAGAACTTAAGGTTATTGTTGGGTGAACTATCACTTTAAAATGTGATTCTTTCATTGAGATTTCTGTGTCTTTTTGTCATGCCACAGTACACTTTCAATTATCCTACTACAGTAATAATATTACATTATCATCGCTCTCATGGAGGCTTTGCTCATCCTCCTCCGGTTTTTCCGTCGGCGCTTCCGAGGGGCCTGGATGGGGGGCGGAGTCTGTTGGGCTGAGGGACTGGTGGGAGGGGCTTTTGTCACTATGGGATAATGAATAAAACAGAAGACAGTGGTTAGAAGGACGGTTGGATGAACACTAAAAGAATTAATCTCAAGGCAGTCATTACAAGATTAGTGTTACATGATCTGTTGACCCTTGACTTTATAAGCTACCTCTGACGTTAAAGAAATGGAAAGAATAACAGGAAGCATAAGCTACTAATTACAATACAATGTGTACAACACACACACACACTAACAACTCGACTCTATACACTGACCTGTTTTTTGTGTGCTAGTCTGTTGTTGGCTAACTGCTTGCGTTGTATGTTGGTGAAGCTGATGGTGTCGATGGTGTTGGTGACGAAGATAATGTTGCGTTTCCTTTTCCTGCTTATTTTGGTTACTTGCTTCTGATTGGTGGTGGTGGTGATGGTGTTTTCTAACTTCTGATTGGTCAGAGTTTAGAACTTCTGATAAGCCACTGGATTGGCCAATGACTTCAACGTGGCTGTAAGTGCGACTAAGACCGTCTAATTGGCTGCCATGCGGCACACTGTGCTCTGATTGGACGGAACTGTGGGAAGGATTGTTTTTTGGTTGCTGTGCCGTTGTTTGATATGGTTTCGTCTGTTGATCCTCTTGTGGATGGTTGTTGTAATGCTGTTGCGTCTTTTTCACCATGCTGTCACCACTGTGTTCGGTTTTCATGGGCTCGACCTCCTCTGTTTGTGTTGTGTCACTCATCATGTGCGGATTTCTTAATGTGGTTTGTCTGGTGGGAACATTTCCTCTGCTTGTATAAACTGGTGTGTGTGTGAGTGTATGTTGGTATGGGGTTTGTCTGTACCCTTGTGTGTGAGTGACTGTGTATTTCGACTGCCATTGTAGTTCCTGACTCTCTTTATCCTCCAAATGGAGCCTTTGATTATGTTTAAGTTCATCATTGCGGTGTAGCTCCTCTTTCGATTGGGTCTTTGGTAATGTTACTTTAGGGTGAGGTCTGGGCGGAGGAAGGGGTGTGGCCTTCAGCCGAGGGGGTGGTGCAGAAACATGTGATTGACAGCTACAAGTCACATGGTCCTCCACGGGTATGACAACTTTCTCGTAGACTGCTTGTCGATTGATGTACTGGATTTTTGTCATCTAGACAAAAAAAAGAGATATTAAAATAATGATATTTTTCAACTTAATTTCTAATCAAATCCCATCTTTTCACTAAACTAAAAAATGTGACATAATTATTAGCATTCCATAATCCATTTGTAGTTAGGGTTGCAAAGGGGTGGAAAAGTTCAGAAAATTTTTAGAAACCTCCCAAAAAGTTGGTACTTTCCAAAATGGCAGTAGGCGTTAACTTGGGTAGAAGAATTGTTGAATAAATTGATATTTTTGTTTTCTTTGTTGACAAAAAGTATTCTCGTAGCTTCGCAAAATTGAAGTTGAGCCGCTGATGTCACATGGACTGTTTTATCAATGTCTTCTGGGTGTAGGAACATTTCTGTTGCTTTGCCGTCTACGGAGGATCTGAGAGCTCTCAGATTTAATAAAAAATCTTAATTTGTGTTTTGAAGATGAATGAAGATCTTACGGGTTTGGAACAACATGAGGGTGAGTAAATAATGACAGAATTGTAATTTTTGGGGGAACTAATTTTAACTAATATTTTATGCAAATTTGCATAAAATACACAGTACAATGGAGTAAAATACTCTATTTGTAATTAGATTTAAATAGTTTCATGTTAGCATATGTTGCTAAGCTAACAATGTTACATCCAGTTACGTTAAAATGCACAATACGTATAAATTAGTTGAAGTAAATTAGTGTTTTTAAAATTATATTTAACTATTTTATCTTAGCATGTTGCTATGATAAAAATGTTATACACTAATTCGTATAAAATACAAATACAGCACAAAAATTGTCCAGTTGTAACTAGATTTGACTATTTTATTTGACTATTTTATGCTTCTAAACTAACAATATGAGCCAAATATGTATACAAATGTAGTACATACAAATATTTGGTAAATACTTCACTTGTAAGCAGATTTAACTTTTTTATTTTGCTGTCAAATGATTAATCGCGATTAACCACATACAAAATATGTGTACTGTGTATATTTATGTATATGTAAATACACACACATACAGTAAATATTTAGAAAATATTTAAATGTTTACATGCATATATTTATATTATTGTATTATATATAAATATTTTAAATATAAACAACATGTTTTTCATAAATATATACATGCATGTGTTTGTATTTGTTTATATATATGCACACAACAAATTGAAACTTTCTTTTACATTTTGGATGCGTATTTGGATTAATAATGATTAATCATTTGACAGCACTACTTTTTATTGCTATTTTAATATATTAAAAGAAATACAAGTATATTTTTAGTTTTCTACTAAATGAAATCTTGTAGATGTTTTTTCACAGAGCTCTATGCAATGCATTCTGGGAATGATTTCTCAGTGAATGATTCTTGTAATAATACTTGAGAGTCTGGCCAAGAGAAATCTTTTAAGGCATTAGTATACTGCCTGTCTTTTGTTGTCTAAAAACAGCTACAAAGTCATCACAGTTTTGCGCGTAAATACCTGTAAATGTCGTGTTTCTGTGCTGACCGGCACACATTGTAAAACATGTGTGTTGCAGCAGCCTGAACAGCGCTGCACTTCCACACAAGGAGGCCATAACAAGAAGTTAGCGTTCCGTCTGTCCAACATCGAACGGGTCACTTCCATAACTTCTGTTCTCACCTTACACATCGCCTGCTGGGCCACCTGAACATCTGTGAGAGAGTCAGAAATAACAACGCTTGATTAAACATGTATTTAATGTTTATTTGTCATACTGCCACACAGAAGCAGCCAAACTGGACAGAAGTTAGACAAACCAGGATAACAAGACACTCTATAATTCACCCTCTCTGAGCTGTCAGTGTGTTTGTTGTACAGTTCACAGATCTATGGTGCACTTGATTGAAAGGGAGCACTCAGAGAAAGAGAGAAAAAAACATAAGACTTCGAGTACATGTGCGAAGTAAGCGTGGGTGGTAAAATTGAGCTTTGAAACTTGTGTGTGTTGGTATGTGTGTATTCGAGGGTGACCTAAGGACATGTGGCGAGACAGGACGAGACAGAATCAATCACAGAGATGCAACAGCAGACTCCAGGCCCATATACACACATCTCACACACTCGCACAAACACACAAAAACACAGCCACAACACCATTGTGGAATGGAGATGCCACAGTGTCTCAAAATAATCGCCACAGACTGAAAATACATTGAAATTCTGCTGGAGGACAAAGTTGAAGAGACGGGAGTGTGGAAAAGAGACAGCGAGACAAAGAGAGGAAGGGAGGGAATGCTAGCAGACTTACTAAGGCTTCTGGGAAGACGTCTGTGTGTTCCGTTAGAGTGCATCTCATTCTCGGGCTTCTCATCGTCTTCCTCTGAAAACGAAAGACAAAATGAAGGAGGAATTAATGATATGGAACATCGTTCACCAATATTGATTAGTTAGCGATAGAGTTAGAGTTTAGATTTGTGACTTTCTGAAATTTTAAGTATGATAACTATAATGTTAATCTAGTGTCAGGGAAAGTTACTTTTAAAAGTAATGCATTACAGTATTGTGTCACTCCATAAAAAGTAACTAAGTATTTAAGTTTTTCACGTAAAAGTAATGCAATGTTACTCTTGTGCTACTTGCGCCAAAAGGATCCGTGTGAACAGGGAATACTTTGTTGTAAAATATTGACAGCCAATCAAAATCCACCATTTAATCATTTAAAGTGACAGACGACAAAACTGCAGTGAGCACTTAAAATAAACAGAACATCATAATTTCTTTGTGTAGTTATCGTGGTTTTAACAGTTATGGTTTTCTTTCTTTTCTTAAATTGTCAAATTTCAGTGAGCATTATCTTTTACAAGTTGTTTGACTGACATGACCAATCATGCGTCTGCAATGTAGAACATACATCTCTGCTTAAATTTACTTGAAAGTATGTTGAATATCCTTCTTGAATAACCTTTGAAAATCATTTGAGGCCATAAACTAGTTCTTTTAACGTGAACCTGTACATACGACTTGTGGAAACTCGCTATTGTAACGTGCATTTAAGTTGCGCAACTCTTCTTTGTCTTTGCATTTGTATGTGTCTCTGTTTGTCTCATCCTAAAGACCTGCTGCGTCGGGGATTGCCGTTTGAATCCTCTTGACTCCACTGTCCCGACACCTTGCCGTAAATCTGATCAAGCCCTGTCAATCTAGTGGATATCCATAAGTAACGCTCGTCTGGTATAATAGCTCTAAGGGTCGTAGCATTGTTGAATCTAGCTAAAATGCACATACACACACACACACACACATAGGGAACAATAGCGTAGCCTTGTGTTTGTGTCCCCTCTGTAAACTTTGAGCTGGACTGGGCTCAAGGTCACTGCTATTGTGCCTGTGAAGAGCTATACACAGCCCATTCATGTAAATATTACCATTATCCACATGCATGTACACACACACACACACACACACAGCATTCCAGACCCCTCACTCTTTCCTGCCTCACCTTCCCACTCAACACACCTCAGAAAACACACACATTCCACAAATGACGAGACGTTTACTAGTGCTGATATGGGTTTTATAAAGACGATATGTAGAGAGCAAGGTGGCCATTTAATAAAAGAAAATATAAATATAAATTATTTATATCTATCTATCTATCGATCTATCTTTCTATCTATATATATATTGTAGCAATAGACAAAAATACAATGTATGGGTCAAAATTATAGATTTTTCCTTCATGCCAAAATTGAAGTGAAGATCATATTTTGTACATTTTCTACTGTAAATATATCAAAACTTTGATTAGTAAAATGCATTTCTAAGAACTTCATTTGGACAACTTTTAAACGTAAAAAATTTTCTCAATATTTAGATTTTCTTGCACCCTCAGATTCCAGATTTTTAAATTGTTTAAATATATGCCTTCAGAATGTATATATCAGTTTCAAAGATTTACACTTCAGACTGATTTTGTGGTTCAATGTCTCACACACACACACACACACATATATATATAATATTTTGTTTATTCAATTTTTGCACATATTTACAGTCATTACAGTAGTTTTATTTGGTTTGGATTTTTAATATTTTACATATATATATATATATATATATATATATATAATTGGTTTTTTTTGTTTTTTAAATGAAGAAATAAATATGTTTTGTATGCTCTATTTTGTATTTAGTGAATTTCAAGTATGGGATCAGCTTTACCTACGGATTCTACGTCCAGAAGTCTCTTTAGATCATCTACAGATGAGATCGGACTGTTCATCACTAAATCCACCAGAGATGGAGGGAAAGGGTCCTCCTGATAAAAAAAGAAAAAGAAAGAGGTGGTTAAACATGTCTTAAACAAACACACACCTGTCTGGATGAAAAACCGGTTCCTGTAATTTCAATAAAATACATGTCTAACCAGTGTACATGAGACACGTTTTACAGAGTTACAGAGAGCATGTGTGGAGCGCTCTATTTGTACTTTGCGCTTATTTTTTTTATCTCTGTCCTTTATTAAGCTGCATTACTCATAATCAGGACACTCTGTGTGTGTGTGTGTTAGTGTGATGTGGTCAGTGTCATGTGGCAGGCACACAGTGGGAAAATAAATATATAAATAAAGCATATTGCCGTAAGCAACAAACCAATCAAAAAAAATAAATAAATAAAAATCTCACCACCACACAGGGGTCCTCATAAATGTGTTGCAATTTATAATTTCTTACAGTGTAGTGCAGTCAGGAGTTTTTTCAACAACAACAGTTGTGCTGTTATTATCTAGACATGCCACAAATTATTAAAACATCCAGTTTTTTAAATGTTATGTGAACATTACAGAAGGGAGCGTTCCCTTTTATCATTTTGTAAACACTGTGGAAAAATTGCTTTTAAGTGTTCTCTGAACCATCCGAAACTAAGTATTGACATTCTTTAAAACAAAAGTTAGATGAAAATCCAACTAAAACTGTTGCAGAAAAAAAAAATGGTTCATAACTTTGATAAAAACTTTTTATTTGTTTTTATTTACTGTTAGCTGGGTATTAAAATCACAAAATCAGCCACTAGCCAACCTGCTCTCTAGATATTAGCATCGACCATCGAAAAACTCATGTAGATGGACTGCTAATAGAAACATATTGTAACTATTTATTTCACAAAGCTTGCAACTAGGCGTGGGCGATATATTGGTAGACATGAAAACCACATTTGTCAACTGGTAGAGATTTTACAAAATGTTTGTGATTTTAAGCCATTAAAGTGCAATCAGCAGTGAAACAGAACTCATTTTGCTATATGGACGCGCTGTCTGGGAGACAGTTTCACACACTTTTATGTGTCCCGTCTTTGCAATTATTCTGAAAAACACAGCATTTTAGGTCTTAAAAGTGAAAGCAAACAGCTGAGAAAGAAAACATTATGTGTAACAGTATACTGAATCCGGGCAGCTCTTAAAGTGACAGCAGTCTAATATTCCTGCTGTCTATGTTAATCAAACATTGTAACAACTGTTTGAAATTTTTCCTTTAATATAGGCTAATATTATTTCTGTGATACTTACACTGGTGACAATAATTATAAAAAATTTCTATGGTATCAAACATTTTGGTATTATAAAGACAAAGCAAATTGCAAATTATTTAATAAAAGAAATTATAATTTTTTGTGCAATTTCTTATGCAATAAGGATGGAATGTGAACGCTTTTAGCTACACGGACTCTGTTTCATGCTTTGCTGTGTTCTGAAATATAATGAAGTGATTACTGCTGAGCAAGCAATCATAAGATGATTTGCATACAGATGCCTTAAAGGTACAGTAGCAACAATCTGTTTCTTTCAAAGAATCAGAAAGAGGGTAAAAAACCGTTGTGAAAAATTAACTTGTAATGTTATGAAGTAACAAAATAAGACTTACAGCGAAACTTACATAACACGTCTAGGGAACAAAACTAAAAATACTACAAAAATAATAACCAAGTTAGCCAGATGCACAAAACCAAGAAGCCGTCCATTTGGACAGTAAAAAAAACAACGTTCATCAGCATGTGAAAAATCCATGATGGATCCTCAGGTGTAAAGAACTGCACATCAGTGTGAAACACACATGCGTGTTTGTACAGTCACATATACAGTATACTGATCCTATTAGGATGACATCACTCCCATTTGCCACATGCCATAATGAATCATGGGATGCAGGAATGCCAATAGTTCATCCAGAGGAAAAGTTGAGGAGGAATGGGGTATAATTATGGACCTGGATTGCCATACGCACACACTTGAAACATTAGAGGGCGGCCACATGGCAGTCTGCCATAACCGAAAACAGATACTGTATCCACACCTGCACGTACAAACACACAGTCGGTATAAATAGATGCATAAAAAGAAGGATTTGTTTGGAAAAAAAACGAAAAGGCTTCGATTATCATGCTTACATAGAAGGAGATTAAATATTAAATGAATGGATAAGCACAAGCACAATAAGGTCGATCCATCTTCCATTTTCCAAAACTGAGTCATTAAGTTGATGCACATTTGTTTGGCTCCTCTCAGCTTTCATTCGCTCGATTCCTGAGTCATGTCTGCAAAAGCAATTTCGATTTTTTTAAGCCCTCGGGCCGTGACACACACACACGTAATGCCCCGAGAGACCCAAAGCCAAATCATCTTATGCGTCTTTAACGTGCCGTCTAGATTATTTCTCTCTCTTATATAACTTAAACACAAGACTTATGATGAATCAGCTGGAGGACTAAAACCCCATCAGCTGTGACCTTTTAAACTCCCTCAAACGGTCTGAATTGGAGCGCTGGGTTTTAAAGGATAGGCCTGACATAAAGTTTTTAGTAGGTTTGGTGGTGATGCAATGGTGATATCCAGGAGACGGATTACAGAAACACCACAGAAGGATTTAGGCCTTATAGTCTGTGTGTGTGTGTGTGGAAGTCAATTGATGTCATAAAGACCTTTCCATAAAGGTCAGATGCATACGTGAGAATATCTGCAACCCAAATCAAGATGCATGAATGATTCTGCTGTTTTGGCAGATACCGATATATTTAGAGATCAGGATGGCTGACAGTGTCATATTATTGCAAATAAGATTGCATTTTCAAAATAACTAAGAAAAATCCCTAAAAAATATGTTAAAAATGAACAATATCCACTGATGAGTCAGTTGATACAGTTATATTGCGAGTCGATGCCGATAATCTCAGATAACGACCAACATATCGAATACAATTTTATTATCACCAGTACTCCCACAACTGTTGATTTCCAGTGATTTTTGGACTAAAAAAAACATTTAAATATTAAATTCAGGCTGACATTTGTGAATCTGTTTGACTGGATAGTTGAAAAGCCCTTCATTAGGCACAAGTTTTAGAATGTACTTTCAAATCAATTTTAATACACATATATATGTAATTTTTTTTTATGCACACATATGAATCGTTTGACTGATTCGTTAAAAAGACATGAATCATGCACAACTATGATTTTTGATCAAGTTTAAAAAAAGTACATTCATATGTATTTTTCTGTAATATTTTACATGTCTGTGACTTTTCAGATTAGAAGTTTTATAAATATGTACATTCAAAAATATTTTAAAACATATATAAAAATATATTTTACGCACACACACACAAATCTGCTTGAATGATTTGTTGAAAAGACCTGCATCATCCACCACTATGATTTTTGATCAAGTTATTGAAAAAGTACATTCAAATGTATTTTTCACACAATATAAATATTTTACATTTATATCCATTTTTCAGATTATTTTTTCACATTAAATTTTTGAAAAATGCACATTCAAGAACGTATATTTAAAACGTATTATCCAAGTTTTCGGAAAATATACTTTAAAAGATATATTTTCTTTAATATTTGAATTATTAACAGTTTGGAATGTAGTTCAAAATTATAAAAACTATTTAAAATATAAATAAATTTTGTGTGTGTGCACCTGTGCATTAGTTATTAAATCTGAGTAAATCACATACATTTTCCTAAAACACAATTTTAAGTTTCTGTGACCGTGGGAACCCTCCAGAGGACCTTCTTCTATAGCAACTCGCAGCACTATTTTAATACGGCTGAAGACGTACTGTAGTGTTAAATGCACAGCATAACTGGGGATTAAGCACTGATAGTGATGCTCTTGGACTGAGTGATGTGTTTTTGGCAGGGGTGCATCTGGGAACCCATCCAATGCACATTAATGCTGGCAACCCTGACAGTGTCTTTGTTTGAGTTTGGAATTGCAGACATAACCAAATACAGACAGATTAAGCATCAAATCAAGTACGGTTTCTCTTTTCTTCTGCGCTCTGGGGCCAGCGCGCAGTCAGGCATGCTTATGAGGGAATTTGTTACAGTTCGCTCGAATTTCATCCTCGAAATCAAGACAGTTAAAAGTGCGCCGTGAATGCAGCTATTGTCAAATGACACATGAAATAAACTCAAACCGAGCGTGACGTCAGTCAGGTGAGGCTTACCTGCGCGCGACCAGACCGCCGGCACGCCGCGAGCGCCGCGAGCACCAGCAGCAGCAGCAGCAGCCGCGAGCTCATCATGCGCGCACATCCAACTGTCTCTCTCGCTGTCAAACACACACACACACACACACACACACTGCAGGAAAGTTTATTCCAGAGGGGCTGAGTCACTTTGAAGACCGCGCCAGCTGGTCCTGTTTGACATTTAACGGCGTATCCCAGATCTCCAGTGTAGAAATAAAGTGTTAAAAAGCGTTAAAAATCGCATGTTAATGACACTTGAACGGAAGGACACTAAAACTCCAGTCTTCGGATTGAAATAACAGCTTTAAATATCCAAGTAAAATACGTCCAGCGTGTTGATTTGCAAAAATAGCCTGTGCATTTTCATTCCTGCGCTGCAAAGCAACTTTCCCTGGCGGTCGCGCTGCAGCGTGTTTCTCAGGTGCTTTAATGTCGCGCGCTGCTGCGCTCCGCTCTGGCTTCTGCCTTAAAAATCAAGCCCCGCCCATTGCGTTCTGATTGGCTCGCTGCGCCTTCGAGGCTGGACTGATGTTTCCATATAAGGCAAATGATTAGAGTGAAATTCCACGAGGGGAGGGGGGGGGGGGAGGGGGAGAGGGAGAGGGAGGTGGGGGGGTTGTTCATAGGTGACCTGACTTTCTCAAATTGTGTGACATGTATTGGGAGAAAGGCAGGAGTTTTCTCACAGCCACCTGTTGTGTTTTGTTCACTGGAGCAAGTGCTTGCTGAACTGGAAGCCACTCTGCACTGGACGATGAATCATATTCCATACACAGATATCATATAGCAGGGTTTCTCAAATCTTACCCTGGAGGTCCAATGCACTGCAGAGTTTAGTTCCAACCCTGATAAAGCTCACCCACCTGTGATTTTCTAATGATCCTTAAAACACTGATTAACATGCTCAGGTGTGTTTGATTAGTGTTAAAGCTAAGCTCTGAGAAACCCTGTCATACAGTATATCCCTCAATCTTATAAAATCTGCCAAGAACATATCTGGGTCATATTTGGAACCAAAACAAACAAACAATGAATGAATAAATGCATTTTGTTTAAACAAAATTTAGTTTAGGAGCATTACGATTATTTCACCCAACAATAATAATAATAAAGGGGATTGACTGATTGATTGATTGATTGATTCATTCATTCATTCATTCACTCAAAATAATATTTTTTTCCCCTTATTTTGGTACCATAGAGAGATTTTTTGTTTGTTTGTTTGTATTTATGAATTTGTGACATTATTTCATGATCATTCATAATAAATGGGTCTAAAACACTCACAAAATATATATATATATGTTTTTACATTTTATTTTATAATTTTATTACAAATGCAAACTTCCCACTTCAAATATAAGTAATACCATAAAAAATAGTTACACAAACAGTATTTTAATTGTTTTATTATTATGTAATGCCATAATATAACTACTTAATACCACTTAATAATTATGACTCATACACATTCTCAACAAGCTTTATGAGAATTATGGCATAAAATACTTGGAAAACATTAGTTTGATGATGTGTGTTACCACATATGTCTTTTTTTATATTAACAATACTCAACAGAGAAACTAAAAACTGAAAAACGGCAGCCAATCAGCGTCTGAGCTCACAAAGTTGTGTGTTTTGGGGTTTCCAGTCTGGCGGTGACATCATGGAGCTGAGGTCATCTCCAGAGAGCCTGGCCATGTTTGTGAAGGACTGAGCTGACGTCTGGAGAGCCAAAATTTAAGTGAGATGTGAAATTGGTGTTTGCCAGCTCTCTTCTGCTTTCAGGGAACATCAGAGGTCAGAGGTCACGAGGACCCGGCGGCCCGCTCTGCTGCAGCAGCAGGAAGTGACACGGGCATCTCTGGGGGGCTATTTATAAACTTGCTGACCTTTTCTATCCGCATGTAGGGAGTGATTGACATGACACGTTATTGTGAGCCGCAGGCGCTGCTGATCACCTGCACTTCAGATCACAGAGCACTCTGACACACAAAAACACCATCAACAGACTCAACATTGAGACTGGAGAGAGACAGAACAGATTACTGAATAATAATAATGATAATAATACTTTTAACAACAACAGTAATAAAGTAAATATGAAAAATATATAGAATATTAATAACATTAAAAACAACACCAACAACAATAATCATTATAATAAATAGATTTCACAACAATAATTATTTTTGTAAAATTCTATTATATTAATAATCATATTATTATTACTACTACTACTACTACTACTATGTAATAGTAGTAACATTATTTTTTACTAACCTTATGATAATAATACTTAAAAATGTATAATAAAAATAAAAAGTTGTTCAAGTCACTTTCTAATATTTTTTGCAGTGGGAACATTGATTTATTTACTGAGTAATATATTATTATGATTATTAGTAGTTATTAGTTATAATTGTTAGTTATTATAGTTAGTAAATAGGAAGATAGGAAGATAAGAAGAAGAATGTTAGAATTTGATTTAATAACAATCAAGAATGAATATATATATATATATATATATATATATATATATATTATTTTGGTATTATTAACATTAATACCAACAACAACATTATAAATAATATATAATAATATGAGAAAATGAGATAAAAGAAAAAAAAAATAATAAAAATAAATAAATAAATAAATAAATATA
>JAUMHE010000079.1:10900189-10910872 GCA_032359235.1 Enteromius mattozi
TCAAGCGAGTTCCCATATGTAACGTCTCCGTTCCCTCCTTCAGGGAACGTGGGTTACCTACGTAACCTTAGACGTTTCTCATAACTTTGGCTTTTTATGAAAAAATCTAAGTAAAAACTGTGAATACCCTCATAAATGTGACATATAACATCACAATTATAACAAATAAATATGAGAAATCACATTTATACTAAATTAATTTTGAGAAATAGTGTTGAATAGTTATGAAGTTGCAATTCCAAGACATTAGCTGCAGTTGTAAATCAGCCATAAGGAACAAAGAGAATCGAAAGCCGCAATTAAATGAACTAGAGTGTTTTTATTTTTTTCATTTTAAGGAAACAGTCTTCCAGTGTTCCCTGCAAAGTGTATACATATTTGACAGTAAAGCTGGAAATAGAATGGGTTACTAGTTGGAACTAGTATCTGAGTTAGTGTTTGCAAAAGTACAAACTACAAACGAGTTTGTCATGTAAGTTTGGGAGGTTACAAAGTTGTGCATGAGGAAATGGTGTCAGGATTTTGATGAATGGGTAAGCCAAGGTGTGTTTTCTGTGAGTAAGGGGTTAGTCTTACCACTGTTTAAGGAATTGTCTCACAGGTATGTGCACAGCTAATGGGAGGCCAACCGCAAATATTCAGGGGTCAGATCTGCAAACACGCTCTCACTGAGGACACAGGTAGACGGTAATTGCACAAATTGAGAGCGCAGAGCAAGCCATGTTCACATGTAATCAGATCTCAAGTGCACGCCCAGGTAAAGAGGCATTTATTGGTTAAACAGGCTGAAGTTTATGGCTGAGGTTAGCTTCAGGGTCACAGTCTTTCTCTCAGAGGTAATAGAGGCTGATTGGATGGGAAGTGGAAACTCAGGCAGGCTGTAATTCAGCACTGTTGACACCTGCTGTCAATGAAACTCAGTCGAAACGTCACATACCAACAATATGAGCTAGACTTAAGTTTTAGCCTGAAAAAGGTATAATATCTGTAATTTTTTTTTTAAATAGCACAATGCACAGATGGATAAATATTTAAATATTTGTGTAAAAATGCACATTTTTCAAAAATTACAAGGTGTCATTTCCACCAAAATCAAATGCAAATGCAGTGTTTTCTAGTAAAGGTTGAGTACCATGAGTTACCAAGATAAGGAGATGAAATATGATGTGTGAGAAAAACAAAGAAATATTAAGACAAAAATCACATTTTCAATTTTGTTGTATTTTTGTCAATATATGTACAACTTCTGTAAATATTACCTTATAATTTGTAATTAACAATAGATAATATGTAGCTATGAAATTAGTCTTATAGCAAGACAAAGAAATCTTCCATTTTATCCCTGAATTGTAAAAACTGTAATTGCCACTACTGTCATTTCAAAGAATGATATTAAACAATGACAAAAATGAAAGAAACGACAGAATTCTTCTGTTGGAAACTGTTAGAGGACATATTATGTCATTATGCGAGTGTGAAAAACATTTTTTTTTTCTTTTTTTTGAATGAGGTCAAACGTGTCTCTAGTTGAAGAAGAAAACACTCATATATCTTCTCACTGCAGGCAGATTTATAGTAATAACCAACTATTTGTCAAACAGGTATACAAATTAACCAGTCAACTCCCAACTTAACCCAAACATTCCCAAGCATTAATTTGAGGAACCCTGTGAGAACGCAAAATCATCATGAGGTTTCTTTAATACCTCAACTGTTTCTTCTAAAGAGTGCGTTTTTTGATTTGTTGTGTTCCTGCTGGCAGACGTTCGACAAAAGTGGAAGTATGAACATGTCAGATGTAGAATTCAGGGAGGGGACAATATAAATTATGTATATACGGTTTTGGATGAAGGTTTTAACTCTCGCAGGTGGCTGCGTGTTTGAGGCATGTGCGACTTCAGATCTGAGACCAGTGTTTTAAGGTTCTGGGGAAATTCCCAAAGTATGGAGGGTCTCTCTCTCTTTTAAAGTATGAAATCTCTGGGAGCATCCGTTCTACTGTTCTCTCCTTTCCTGCTCCAAGTCATCAGAGGTTGAGAAAAACGGTACCTGAGGGAATACAGGGACTTTGGCCGCCCTTACTTACTCTGACGCACACCTCAGTCTTTCCCTTGTTCTCATATGCTGTCCTCCTGTCATAAATATTGTAAAGTCAAAGAGAAAGACTTGCCCTAACAGTCCCAGAACTCCTCTGTAGGTCCCACAGGTCAGCGCTCGCTGCTTAAACATGTTTGTCTGTGTGCTAACCAGCCCATAATCACACATGGCTTGTAATGGGAACCTGTGCATGTGCACACTAACACAGAAACTAATCACCTTTTCCATTTAGAGTCTGCAACAAAAAGTTCCAAACTATGTAGTCACAGATGGTACAATAGATTTAAAGTTGTCATATGATGTTGCTAAAAAGAACATTATTTTGTGTATTTGGTGTAATGCAATGTGTTTATGCAGTTAAAGTTTTAAAAACATTATTTTCCACATACTGTACATTGCCTTCCTGAATGGGTCGATTTGTACAAAGCTCATCATTCTAAGAGGTGAGGTGTGCTCTGATTGGCCAGCTATCCAGTTTGCTATGGTTTCCTGAATGTCAGTTTTCTGGAATGACTTGTTGTAAAGATGAGTTTACAAAAGTTTATGAGCATTCATCTGTGTTTTGAGTGTTGTAGTATTTCTGTTTACCAGTCTCTCTTGCAGTCTCTGTATTCTTTTTTAACATCTTTCCTCACTTCAGTTTATATGGAGCTTCGATAGCTCTTTTCTTTCATGTGGAATGGGGCAGGAGGTAATAGCCGAATGTGTTGAGCAATTAGTACAGACGTGCTTTCCGTCGTTAAAGTTAATTAATGGCTGGGAGAATGAACACCTGCTTGCCCCCCACCCCAACACACACACACATGCACACACACACAATCTTTTACCAATGCACCCTCACCTCTAACCTTCACAGCCTACGGCCTTTTTCCAAGTGTATGTGTAACAAGTCCTTCTGTTATCAAGTCTGTTTGTTACTCTGGTTATTTTTGTATTTATTCAAATAAATTTCAATATTGTTTCTATCCATCAGCATTTCCCATTATAAGTAAAACTACAGTCAAAAATATTACACTTACAGAATTTTCTTTGAAACATGTTTCCACTCAGAAATTACTAGTACTAGTAACTAGTAATTTCCTAATTACCTAGAAATGGATTTCATTGCATTATTTTGACATATTTGTTACCATGAACAACGAAACAGTCAAATTTTCTAAATTAAGGTTTCTATATTATCTGAAACCTGAATAATATTTGAGACACAGCTATTTGACAATCTGGAATCTGAGGGTGCAAAAAAATCTAAATATTGAGAAAATCGCCTTTAAAGTTGTCTAAATGAAGTTCTTAGCAATGCATATTTTTGATCAAAAATTAAGCTTTCATATATTTAAGGTAGGAAATTTCCAAAAATATTCTCATGGAACATGATCTTTACTTAATATCCTAATGATTTTTGCCATAAAAGAAAAAGCGATCATTTTGACCTGTGTATTGGCTATTACTATAAATACACTCCAGTGACTTAAAACTGGTTTAGTGGTCCAGGGTCACATTTATAATCAGGCAAAATGGCAATACATTTGTAATAAAAGACCAGAGATAGAACACAGGAAATGTACTGCCTGCTATCTCTGCTCTTTAGTAATAAATAGAAAATATTATTCCCACCAAAATGTTCTGCTTTCATTTGGAGTCACCAAATGCTAAATAAAGCCAAACAGGAAGTTTGGTATTACATTCTTATTCAAAAAATGACGAATTCGCCAAACCAACCAAATATAGCTTGCATTTTTGCTTCCAGTGGGTGTTTAGTGTCAAAAGGGAACAAAGATCGCCTTTTGTGAAAACACCACCCAGCTCCATACAGGAAGTGTGGGCGTGTCTCGGCAGAAAATTAGGAACTTGGGCTATTCTGGTGCACACTGAAAAAAAAAAAAAGTGAATATGTTGAATAAAAAAGGTGTGAATGTGTTTCCCGGGTGTGAATGCACTAATTTGGGACTTGTGGGTGGGTGACCGTAAGTATGCCTTTTTGTTTGTTTCTACAAATGTTGCCATCTTTGTCACAAATGTGTGCGTATTTCCATGACAAAGGTCCACTGAACAAAGTGAGTTTATATCAAGTCTTTATTTCCAGCTTAGTGAGATGTTCCAGCTTTCAATGTAAAGCGTAAGAAGATATTTATGGAGCAGATCACAAGAAGATGTGGCTATTTACGTGTGCTAGATCTAGCAGTCAGATATGTGTGATGCAGTGGTGACTAGTTAGTATCCATCGTTCTATGTTTATCTGAAACCCCCTAGCAACAATAAATGCTTGAAAGTCATTTCTTAACCCCAACTTCAACCCTTATCGCTTGTTTTATTATTAAAATAAACTAAAACCTCTCAAGCTTCAGTTGGTTTATAGCCTAACTTTGCTTTTTATTTTTGCTAAATGGCAAGTAAAAATAAAATTCTCAATGGCGTAGGTTGATGGATCCTTAATGCAAACTGATTAAATGCACAGCATTAAACTACTCGGCGCAAGTTGATTGGTTTTTGCTGAATCTGCAGCCAATGAGCTTACTGCTTTAAATTTAAATGGCTTGTTAGCATTCACTAAAGTAGCCGTTACTCTGAAACCCTCCACCTCCCCAGCTCCACCTGCATAGATCTGCTACGGGTTATTATATGCTATTTGTGCAGCAGTAGTGTTGGCTGTTGCAAGTTCATGTACTTGCTTTGCAGCAGGGCTGCAGGAGCAATAATCTACAACAACAGCAATTCCGTTGCTAGCAAACTAGCATTTGTAAGATTTCACTAACAGGTAGGTGCAAATCTTATTTGATTCATTTCTTCAGTTTAGTCTTTCTAGGTCAGACATTCATGAGTAAAAACATTAACACCATTTATAATAGAAATTCAAGTATACTGTTATACTGTAAAGATGCTTAGTTTTAAATCAATCAGTTATATAAAACACTATATAAATAAATGAATGTGGCAGGCCTAGAGCACCGATATAGAGCTTGTCCCAACATATCTATATCCCGATGATTAGATGCTTTCTTAACTGCTGTTTTCTCACCACTGTCATTTTCAGTAGGCTAGGCTAGCATGTCAGGCTGTTTGCTAACTTATAATGTCGTTTGCATGTTTCAAACTCCTTTTTTACAGCTTAGCAAAGAATGAAAAGAACTTCACTGTGAGTATGCAGTATAAGCAGGAATCTTTGCGGCAGGCAGGGGTTGTTCCATATGTCAATCAGCTAACTGTCATTGTTGATTAATGTGTGAGAAAGAGGGAGAGAAAAAGAGAAAGAGAGAGTGACACAAAGAAAGAGCCATTTAAGGAATGCATACAGTGAACTCAAAGACATGAGAAGGCGAGAAAGTTAAAAACATGGCGCAGTTCCCATTCATCCCATTTTTAAGTTATCATTCCATCAAGGCAACGTTTTTTTGAATGGGTGAAATAAGGTCTGTGGTGAACATAATGCTACATAAAAGCTCATGTGACACAAATATAAGTAATTATTGTTTTCTTTCTAAAACCTAACTTATGTTGAAAAAAGAAAATGTTTTGCTTTGTTTTGTTATAAAGACTGAAAGAGTTGTTGCAAGCTTAGCGACGTTGACATTGAAGTCATGTGACCGTGTTTTAATTATTTTAAAGTCTACATTTACTGTAGTTTTTTACTTCAGGCAATTACATTTTTTCAAATAATTCATGAAAGTTGTGAAGATCATCATGATGAACAGAATCATAAACTTTGTTGGCTAAGCTGGTTTTAGCTGTTTTTTTCTGCAGGCTGCACAACATTTTAGAAATGAGGCAACAGGAATCTGAATAAATAAAGTAAGTTTAATGAACTTTATGCATTTATGTTTAATTTTTAACCTTTGTTGTTAGCCATCCAGAATAACCTCTTGCAAACATGCTAAGTTAAAACACTAACAACATTCTGCTCATTCTGCAAAAGCAGAAGACTCTAACTGAATCTAAAAATACTGCAATGAATCCCAAATGAATGTCCATTGGAAACAGTAATTAGTTGTTGCTGGAAGCAGTGAGGGTCAGTAACAGCACTGGCTGAATCTGGGCTCTTTCTGATGGTATTACCTGATGGAGGGGAACTTCCATCTTACCGAGATATTAATATCAGACATGCTGCTACACGCATCACTAAATTTCTGCCAGGGAACACATTATTCAAGAGAGAGAGCGAGAGACGGAAAGGGAGGCCTTGGAAAGACAGGGAGAAATGAGTGAATCGAGTGAAAGTTACGAGGAGAGATGACTGAGTGAGAAATACAGAAGGGGTTTAAACAGACAAAACAATCCGACTTTCATCAGCATGTGACCAGACAGAGAGCGTCTCCAACACATCCAGTGTCCCTTCCATTTCCTGTTTGTGTAGCTGGTCAGAGCACGTTCACACACGCCACAGGATATATATATATATATATATATATATATATATATATATATAATTATACTGTATATTTTATGTTATTTTTTCTTACTGTTTGAAAAAATATGTATTTGAAAAACATGTAACAGAGGCAGATGCTTACCAGAATTTATAGCGGTAACAAAAAGCTGAATTTTCTGTAATGTTCTTTTTTGAAAATCTTAAAGCTTTAATTGTGATTTTCAATAGAAGTTTTTATTTAATGATTTAAAAAATGTCAAGTAAATATTACAATTCTTATGATTTAAAAAAATCTACAGAATGACTGAATTAAAAAAATAATTGAAGATTATAAATAAGTGCATATTATCGTTATTTTGATTAGTAACTGAATAATGCTTAAATTAGGATGAATAATAAAAATAATATTAGTAAATAATAATAATTATTAACATTTTTGTTATTCATCTTAATTTAAGCATTATCCATTTTACTACATTATTCATATTACTATAATGATGCACTTATTAACTATTATTTATTATTATTGTTTATTTTATTATTTAGCTTTGCTTGACTTTTTTAACAAACAGACATTTCAACAAATAAACTTTGAGGTTGTTATAATTTGGAATGTGTTTATAATATAAAATTAATTAAACTACCATTAATACTGCATGTTAATGGGACTTTTCATAAAATTTACAGTACAAAAAACTGTGTGTGTGTGTGTGTGGTCTTGGCTCATTAATATGTAAGTCTCATAAGATTATATCAGAATATCCATACAATATCATGACTACTAAGAAATGTCTCTTTTCTCTTTTGTTGTCTCTTTCCTCTGTGGCTTTATTAGGGACGCAGGTGTTCTCTGATCAGTTGAGCCTTGTAAGATGCGTAAAGCCCTGCATAATTTCTGCGAAGCCTTTTGTAGTCCAGCTAGCCTACATGTGGGCACCCAGCAAAAATAGGCAAAATCCAAATCTCCACAGAGATCTTATTGCAGAACATAATGGTCCATTTTGTGAGTGCTTGCCGATGCTTGTCATGGTGTCTTCAGTGAGATGATGGAAAATGTGAAGTGTATGTGATGTCACGTGTATACAACACCACCGCTCGAACAAAGTAGAGAAATTAGGACCCAGAAGAGTAAACGCACACATCCACTACCCTCAGTGACATCAGGTCTGGGAAGATGTGCTCAGTCGTCGTGATATGATAATGTTTGCGGTGTGCGGGAGAATGTGAGAGTGAGGGATGTTGAAAAGGTGTGGATGAAGTTATATTGATGTTTAGAGATGGGGAAAATCCACCTTTCCTAACTCAACCACATGATAAAGATGCCGCCTCAGGCCAAGGCATGGGTTTGGCTGAGTCTTGTCATTCTCTCTCCTTTTTTTCCTTCACTTATTGACTTTTAAATGGTGCAGACAGATCTCTCTCTGTCTCTCTCTTCTCTACTAAAGGAAAAGTGTGTATTAGGTGAAAATAGTGCAAATGTCATTCTTAACTTCTTTTCTCTTACATACAGCATACTTTTTTAGTTTTTCCGTTTGTTCTTTTATTAATGAAAAATATTGTATATCTAAAGACAATGGCGCATATAGTAATAATCAAAAAGGATGCAAAGTAATGGAAACAACAAAATATAGAAAATAATCCATTATTGCAATTAAACCAATTATAATTAAAGACAATTAATAATAATAACATTGATAATAATAATAATAATAATTATTATTATTATTATTATTAAATTGAAGAACACTAATACATGCAAAATAATATTTATTAGTATCAGTATATAAATAACTGATAATTAATCAATGAATGAATAAAAAAAAACTATTAGTATTATTATCAGTATTACTTTTATCAGTATTACTACAATTATTGATACTGCTGCTACTACTACTGCTGCTGCTGCTACTATTAATATTCCTAATACTAATACTAATACTACTGCTACTACTATTGCTGCTGCTGCTGCTGCTGCTACTACTACTACTGATGCTGCTGATACTACTACTATTAATACTACTACTACTACTACTATTACTGCTGCTGCTGGTACTGCTGCACTCGCCCATCTTGTCAGTGCGTGTGCTACACCCTTTTTACAAACTAGATGATAAAACACTGGATTCTGTCAGCAAAGTAATGCGACAGTAATGCATAGCGACCTCAGCTAAGTAACTATACTCTAATTACTGTTTTGGAAATTATAACACGTTAAATTACTCTGTTACCTAAAAAAGTAGTTTAATTACAGCAACACGTTACTGCCCAACACTGAATACTACTGCTACTACTATTACTGCTGCTGCTGCTACTGCTACTACTATTACTACTCCTGCTACTATTATTATCACTACTACTGATGCTGCTGATACTACTATTATTAATACTACTACTATTGCTGCTACCTCTCCTGCTGCTGATACTACCATTACTACTACTATTACTGCTGCTATTGCTGCTGCTACTATTACTGCTGCTGCTGCTACTATTACTATTACTACTACTACTGCTACTGCTATTAGTACTGCTGCTACTACTACTACTATTACTACTACTGAACTGAAAAAACAATCTTTTGATGATCTTTGATGACGTAAGAAAATTTGTGCTCAGTGTGAATGTGTGTTCAGTGTAGACAGCATGTTTTGGCCTACGGCTGTAATAAGGGTGTGTTGATGATTCTGCTGACAGAATTACTGTATGAAGGTTACTGCTCTAAAGAATGAGTGCGTAAGTGCACACAGGTGATGAGTTTTAATGAAGGGTGTTGATGTGGTATATATTGTTTATTTACTTTGAAAAGGAAGGCTAGAATGATCTAAACATGTGACTGATAACTGCCGATCGAGGAGCGATAAGGTAATGACATACGAACAATCAGTGTATGCAGTCAGCTGCTGGATTCATGGGATACTCAGCCAACATGAGTGTTTGTGAATCTGTCTAATCAAATGGTTCTTCAGAAAGATGGATGGAGAGACAGATCAGAAGTTCTCAACTCTGGCCTTCAAAAGCTTAGCTCCAACTCTCATCAAACTTACATGCCTCTAATTTTCTAACAATCCTGAAGAACTTGATTAGCTTGTTTAGGTGAGTTTGAGCTAAACTCTGCAGGAAAGTAAATCTTGAGGGCCCTGAGAACCCATGAGAGAGAGAGAGAGAGATGGAAGGATGGATGGATGGAAGAATAGCAGAGGTGGAGGAGATGAAGTTGGATTACAGTGCAGTGAATATTGGTTAATTGTTATTTTAGGCTGAAGGACATGCATTCTTTATAGGATCTCAGCTTCCAGGTAATGGTAGAGTTATGTTTGCTTAATCTGAGGAGAGACGGAAACAAAGACATCCTCATACAAATACAATACTCTCCTTCCATCTGCCATGTACTCACATGCTCCTCTTCATTCATGTTTAATATAAACACACACACACACTTACCGTCTTTAGCGCTTGCTCTTCCTGAGCTATGTTTGTTATTGTTTGTATTGAAATTCCCAGGTGTCTTCCCGTTCCTGTTCCGCTGGTGTGTTCCGGCTCGGAAAACTCTGCATCAACTTCTCCAGCATGACTAAGATGCTGAAAAGGGTATCCCCTTTTATTTCTCTCTCTCTCTTTCTTGTTGTGCAGTAGGGGCAGAACAATGCTGGTATTTAATGTTTGCACCTTTGATGACACATACTGAAGCACATGAGTTCTCCTGAGCTGCTTTTAGAAACATCTGGAAGATCACAGGCAGCCTTCAGAGTTTTCAAAGGCATCTAAAACCCAAACTTCATCCTTTGGGTTTAACCATTATTGTCTTAAATATCAACTTTAGCATCAAATTTTCATAAGACTCAAATAGTGACATTAAGCTCAAGCTAAAACTATTCGGCTTGAAATCCAACAAAATCGTGGACTTGTCTGGGCTTTCCTGCCATATTTATGCAACAATTCATAGAAGAATGCTAGAAAACTCCCCCGCAGGGATTAATTATACTTCTGTCTGTGTCTATCACTTATACATTTTAATAACTGCTTTTCACCACAGATGTTTCAGGCAGCATTTACATTCTGAAGAGTTACATTAATACTTTTAATATATTTAATGAAGCATATTTGGATTAAAAATGTAATACTAGAAAAATATACCTATACATACACTTTACGGCATCTCAGGTCGTATTCTCAGAGCCTGCGCAGACCAGCTAGCACCTGTGTTCACAGAGATATTCAACCTCTCT
>JAUMHE010000079.1:10917317-10929976 GCA_032359235.1 Enteromius mattozi
GAATATGAATGGGAATATACTTCAGAGATATTTTACTCATAAAAAATTCTAGGGGTGCCAATAATTGTGGCCAACAAATATTGGAGGAAAAACATTTATTTCACAATGAGATGTTTTCCCCGTTTCAATTGTTTTAATTCAATGATAGGTAGAATTTTGTATTTTATGTATATATAATTTTTGAACGAAAGATCAAAAGGATGAACAATACAGATTTATTTTCACAGCCACCTTTGCTCAGATTTACCAAGGGTGCCAATATTAATGGAGGACACTGTATATCACAACATCTTTTACAACATACGGTGGCCTATTACATGTATAGGCCAAGAGACACGTGTGCATGGAGTATTTACATAACGTGCGCAGCTGTGAGTACATGCATAGGAGAGACTGTGTGTGTGTGTGTGTGTGTGAGAGAGAGAGAGGTATTGTGTGAGCAGCGGTGTGTGTAAGTGATCGGTAATGAAGGCAGAGAGATACTGCTGACCTCATGTGCCACTCCTCCCACGTTAACACCTGTGAGTCCTCTTCATCTTCAACAACTGTGTGTGTGTACGAGAGAGACGGCACAGCAGAGTGAAAGAAGATCAAGATGGAGGAGGGACATGGTGACATGACAATCATCCTCTCAGCTGTCAGAGTGTCTCTCTTTGCTCAGTTCTTTTGTCTCCGTACACTTCTGTAATTCAGTGTGCCTGTGCAACTAAGATGAGGACTGACCTCTCACTTTCTGTATTTCTAACGCTCTCTTCTATTTAAAATTTCAGTCTTAATTTCTCAAAGTGCTTTATTGGCATGAGTGCCTTATACAATGCAATGGCAAAGCATCTATGCAAATAGCAAAAACCGTGGGATCCACTTTAGGCTACTTTCAGATTTTAAGGAATAAATTATAAATACAAAAACAACTTCAATTTGTAACAGACAAAAAACACTACGGCAATTGCAAAAGCAGTATTTAAAAAACAAAAAAACATCACAATACAAAAGAAATAAAAAACAGAACAATACAAACACATTATTAATCAAAAAAATTAATCAAAGCAAAAACAAAAACAATGCATCACACCAAATAGAAAAACATGGTGAAATGCGACAAAATAAGAACAAAATTACAAAATTACACACAAAAAACTACAAGAAAAAACTAAACAAAAAACACAATACAGTGAAAACAAAACAAAGCAAAATCAAAACAACACAAAACACGAAACAAACCCAAAACTGAACAATACATGCAAAAGGTGTCAATCAACACAACACAAAACAAAGCAAAAAGTAAACAAAGCAAAAACAACACAACACAAACAAAACACAAAATAAAGTTCCAAATGTGGGTTCGGGAGGAGCCTAATCATTCAGTGTTGTCAATCATCATTATACACCTATGGGTGTTAAGCAGCACTCACTGCACCATCCCAACAATTCTTGCAGCATCCCTCCACTTCCCCATCTCCTCCTCTATTTCTGTTACTCTCTCTCTAGGTAGTACTGCAAAGAAGGGGTTGAACGCATCGCTCAAGCTGAGCCTGAGGTTCAACCTCCATTGATGACAGCAAGCCAAGTTTGTTTAAAATTAACCATCAGGACAGGATGGGCATACAAATGTGTAAAACAGAAAACATGGCTAAATATAACACAGTATAAACAAAAAGAAACATAAAAACAAAGCAAAAATACAACAACAAAAAAATAAAAAACGCAATACAAACTACATAAAATGGATGTATGGTTGTGTGTATGGAAGTATGGATGAATGGATGTAGGGATGCATGTATGGATGTATAAGTATAGATGCGTGTATGGATGTGTGTATAGAAGTATGTATGGATAAATGCAAGGATGTATGGTTGGACGAATGTGTGTATGGGTGGATGATTAAGGATGGATGGATGTGCGTATGGAAGTAAGATGTATGAATGGATGGATGTGTTTATGGAAGTACAGATGTATGGATGTGTGTATGGAAGTATAGATGTATGGATGGATGGATTATGTATGGATGTGTGTATAGAAGTATAGATGGATGGATGGATGTATGGATAGATGTATGTATGGATGGATGGATGATGGATGGATGTCTGTATTGAAGTATAGATTGATGTATGTATAAATGGATGGGTGGATGTGTGTATAGAAGTATGTAGGGACATATGTATGGATGGATGGGAGGGTGGATGTATGGATAAATGCAGGGATATATGGTTGCATGAATGTGTTTATGGGTGGATGGATGAATAATGGATGTATGGATGTGTGTATGGAAGTATAGATGTATGAATGAATGGATGTATGTATGGAAGTACAGATGTATGGATGGATGGATGATGCATGGATGTGTGTATGGAAATATGGATGTATGGATGGATGATGTATGGATGTGTGTATGGAAGTATAGATGGATGTATGTATGGATGGATGTATACATGGATTGAAAGAAGTAAAGTATCATAGTAAAGCAGTAATTGGTTTGTGTGGGTGTGTATTTCAAGGACACCTGGAATACTTTTTCCGCAATAGATACATAACTGACACGTCACGCAGAAGCAAATGTATTCTGAGCTCTTTTTTTCAGCTTATCATTCTCTTTCAGTCTGTCTCGCTCTCTAGTCATTGAGCTGAGTTTACTGGTACAAGAGCACCTGCTGAGCTCCCATCATCCTCAGATGCATGCTGGGAAAATTCCTCAAGCTGGACGGAGGAGAATGCACTAATGGGCCGACACTGTACCAGCAGCAGGGAAGAAAGCATGATGCACATCGTGAGAAACACATACACACACACACATATACACACACGCTGGTGCTGACACATGCACATGCACTGTCTGAACTTCCGTACACTTCTAAAAGCATAAGAGCTCTGTCCTTTTAGTGTGTGTACATTAAAATAAAACCCATTATCCAATTGTCCCATGTCTCAGTGGACTTTTACACATAAACCTGCTCAGCAACCCTCGACATCTTCAGTATGCGTGCTGTTACCATGTTCGAAAAAGGAGAACATGTTTGTGCTGACATCAGTTGCATTAGGATCTAATTACCCTGAATGTTAAACACAGACATGTTCTGCCTCGATAAATCACTCTGAACTTTCACACAAACAAGAAAAACAAACCTTGTTTTCTTTATGTAAAAGACAAAGGGTGTCGATGTAACAGGCACCATGGGATGAAGTATGCCCTAGACATGCTCTGTGCTTTTGATTGTGCGTGTCTCATTTTTGTCCCGAAAACATACCAAAAATAAATCCACATTCGTATGTTGCAACAGAAGGTGGCATTCAAAGTTTTAAGTGGATTATGCCTAAAACAATCCAAAGATGGTGACACCATTTACCAAATCCACTTAAATGTTGAGGCCAGTTCCATTTGTTTACCTTTTTGTTTTGTGTGTGTGGTTGTTAGGGTTTTCTGGGTGGATGCCAGGGGGTTGCTAGGGAGCTCTGAAAGGTTGGGTGTTGCTATTCAATTGCTATGGGGTTCTAAATGCTTTTTAGCATTTTACTATGCAGTTGTGAGGGCTCTACAATGCAGTTCTGAGTTGTTGCCAAGATAATGCATTGCAAGGTGTTATGTGGTAGCTAAGGTGTACAGGGTGTTTTTTTGTTCGTTTTTAAAATCATGTCACAATATAATTTTATGGTGTTGTGGCTGGTTGTCAGGGTGTCTCTATGCAATTGATGATGTATTCTGAGTGGTTGCCGGGGTGTTGCAGTTCAGTAGATAATGTCTTCTTAGAGTATTTTGCTAGGGTGTTGAGGGTGGTTTTCAGGATGCTGCTACGCGGTTGATAAAATGTTGTTTTTAAGCATTACCAGCATGACATTATCTGGTTGCTAAGGTTTTATGGGTGTTTGTTTGTTTTTTACCACATCACAATACAGTTTTTATGGTGTGGCTGGTTATCAAGATGTTTCTATGCAATTAATAAAGTCTGAGTGGTTGCCAGGATGTTGCAATTTAGGAGATAAAGTATTAGGAGTGCTTCTTAGCATGTTGCTATACAGTTGCTAGGGTGTTGTGGCTGGTTGCCAGGGTGTTTCTATGCAGAGTTCTGAGTTGTTGTCAAGGTGCGATTAAGGAGATAAAGGGTGCGTCTCAGTCAACTCCCTTGCTCCCAAGCTCGTGAATCAGTAGATCGGTCTCTGGTAAGTTCCCTGACTCAATGCATGTTGGGACATTGATCACTCAAATTTGAGTGACATGATTATGTGCAGCATCAATGGACAGCATAGTAGAATGTCATCACTGGAATTAATAAACAACATGCAGGACCAATGCCATTTTCATATTATTTTTATTCTCTTTAATCACATTGTTCTGTTATGTGTTCTTACAACATTTCAGCCGAGTATTATTTCTAAATGATAATTATGTGTATATTACTGGTCTAGCATTGTGTGTTTATGTTGAAATTGAAAAAAAAAAAAAAAAAGGTCCATCTTTTCAAATCTTCTATTGTGTGTCAATTATATTTATCGCGTTCACTTGTGTGGTTTATGTTTCACACTTCAGAAATGTGACGTTATTTCCGATAAGGGAGCATAGTGAGCGCGGATGCTCCCTAGTTTTTGCAGTGCATTGTGGGGTTTTTCAGGGAGCGAACGTTCCAGTGCACTGGAAAGATTTCGCAATTGAGACAGCCCTTAAAATTGCCGACTTCCTGATTAGTGCCCTTACTACTGAACAAGGGAGCTGATTGAGACGCACCCAAAATGTGAGTGCTTTGTTGCATGTTACTAAACACTTGTTAGGGTGTTGCTATGCAGTTTCTAAGCTGTTCTGAGTGACATTCATAGTGTTTCCAAGCAATTGCTAATAAGTTTCGAGTTGCTAATAAGTTTTCATTGACATGCAGTGTTGTGGGGTTACACAAGTAGCGCAAATTATGTAATCGGATTACTTTTTTCAAGTAACGAGTAATGTAATGGATTACTTTTTAATTTACAAGAAAAAAAGAGTTACTAACAAGTCTCCTGTCCCCATCTTGGGAAAAATCAGAAGTGCAGAGGCATTGTGTGCACTGTGTGAATAAAGTGTAGTTATAAACTAAATGTGAATAAGTCTTAATTAATTTCACTTGCAAAAAAAACAGATTTATTATTCATAAAAAATAATTAAACAGTAAAAATGCGAACCATTTTATTAAGCAGTTTGATGATCCAGTTTAACCAATAAATGATTGTGCTTCATTGTTTTTTAATTGCTGTAGAGTATTGAACCTTCTTCTTCTTTATTCTACTGTAAAGAGATGAATTTTCTTTTCCTTCAGCCTGAGGTTTACTCATTACACTTTTAGTTTGAAAGGCCTTTTACATGTGCTATAAATAGAACTTCTTACATTAAAAACAAACAATCAAGCCCTGCTCATATTTAAAAAGTAACACAAATGTAATGCAAAAGTAACGCAATGCATTACTTTCCATAAAAATTAACTAAGTAACATAATTAGTTACTTTTTAAAGGAGTAACGCAATATTGTAATGCATTAGTTTTCAAAGTAACTTTGCCCAACACTGTTGATATGTGGTTTCTAGGGTGATCATTGGTTGGAAGGGCATTGGTTTGTGGTTTCTAGGGTGACTCAATGATGAAATACATTGTAAAATGGTTCTCTGTGAATTTGAGTGTGTGAGTTTTGTCCCAAAAACACACACAAATACAAATCCTTATTCGTATGTTGCAACAGAAGGTGAAAGTTTTAACAGGATTACGCTTGAAAGATCCAAAGATGGTCCTGCCGTTTCACCAAATCCAAAGATGTCAATGCCATCTTTACTTGAACTTGTGCATTTCAATAAAACTTTGTTCTCTAAGTTCTCTATCAGAAGCCTAGTTTGATGAAATGCTAAACCAGAGGGTTAAGCTTGTCTTTGTAAAGTGTGACTCTAAGATGAAGAAGGGTGAAGAGATAAAGAAGTTCAGCAAAATGCAATAAGATCTCTATTGTACTGACTCTGCATTCATTACACATGACTGTAGTGTCGGCTATCTCTCCTGAATCGTTGCTGCTGAATTGATTATGCTGGCTGCTGAAATACCGAGGCTCAGAAATTAATATGTCAACGGAGTGGATTTATTGATCTGCTTCACTTAGTGCTTATTGCATTCAAAAACAAAACATCATCTGTCTCCCATGCAATATCATTCAGACGGAATAACCAAGATCCAAAACAAACAATTATCATGGTACAAATTCTGTCATTATCGAAATCCACCAATGCAGTTGTCACTCATGTATATAACCATACTGTGTGGGAATATATTAACTGTACTAAAGTTTTAAATAATGTTCCTGTGTGTACGTGGCGGTATTGTAATGCTGAAATTTCTTTCAATTGCAACTATTTCAGTTTTGTAGACTTCCTGTTTGCCCAACCAATTAATTTTGGCAATTATTTGATTGTTTGATAGTGTAGAAATTACAAACTTCACCTTTAACATTTAGATAGAAAAATGATATCCAGTTGTATTAGTATTTTCTTGTGATACAAAGCTGTGGGAAACAAACGTGTCATTTCCATGTGTGTTATCAAGCCCCCGGTGGCATAACCTAGAGCACAAGGGTGGTCTGAAGCGCTCTCCTTTCTTGCCAGGCCGTGGCTATGGCACATTGATTTTTCTCCAGCAGCTTGTTGTCTAATCGCCCTTATCAAAATCATGGCCTGCTAAATGATGTTGTCTGTAATCTCACACTCTCTAGCCAGTGGGCATTGACATTTAGTCCGATTAATTATTGCAAACATCCAGAGAGAGAGCACGAGTAGCTCGTCTCAACGGAAGACTAGAACAGAGAGACTAAGGGAGTTTTGAGTGTCACCATCTGTCGCTGTGAATAACTGCTACCCAGAGACTAGAGGCCGTGTTTACAAAGCCGACTACGGGTGCTGGAACCAGATCAGCTTTGCTCATCGACAAACTGCTCAAAGTAGCTACAACTGATCCAGACTGACAGAAACACAATCCAAGATCAGCTCTCAAATTGGCAAATAAGTTTTTCCACACAGACTCGCAACCCAACTAGTCTTAATTTCCTCATGTGTGTGTGTGCGTGTGTGGATCACTTCACAGTATTAGTCTTAAATTTCATTAGCGCAGGGAATCAAAGAAACTCTAGACGGGCAGAAAAGAAACCTGTATCGGTTTAAAAACATCAGTTCATAACTATATTCTCAAGGAAATGTTATGTAAGGATGTTGTGGATGGTTGAAAAGGTGTTGCTATGTGGTTACTAAGGTGTTGTGAGTCACCAAATACACTTAAATGTTGAAGCTGTTTGATTAGGATGCTTCTATGTCATTCAATGTTGTAAATGCAGTTGCTAAACTGTTTTGAGTGGTTTTAGGAGTTTGCTATGTGAATGTGATTGACAGGGTGTTGCTATAGGGCTGCCAAAGGTGTTGTGAGTTACCAAAGTCCACTTAAATGTTAGTGTAGACAGTTCTTAGGGTGTTGTAATGGTTGACAGGGTTGCTATGCAGTTGCTAAAGTGTTGTGAGTGGTTTTAGCGGTTTGCTATGTGAATGTAATTGACAGAGCATTGTTATACTAGTGCTAAGTGATTGTGAAGAGTTTTATGAGGCTATGTGATTGTCATTGACAGATATTGCTATACAGTTGCTAAAGGTGTTGTAAGTTACTAAGTCCACTTAAATGTTACAGTAGGCAGTTCTTATGGTGTTGTAATGATTGACAAGATGTTGCTATACAGTTGCTAAAGTGTTGTGAGTGGTTTCACGAGTTGCTATATGAATATGATTGACAGGGTGTTGCTATGCTGTTGTTAAGGTGTGAGAGTCACCATATTCACTTAAATGGTAGCATAGCAGCTTACTTAGTATATTGCTATGCAGTTGCTAAAATATTGTGAGTATTTTTATTGATTTTATTGAATTTCTTCTGGGAACAGTACAATATAAAAAAAGCAACTGTGCAAATTTAGAACCCACCTAACTTATCCCACCTCTGGTAGAAAAAAATAATAATTACAATAATAATAAGTTGTGAGTAATTTTAAGCACATTTCTATGCAATTATGGTTGATGACATTATATGGTGTGTTGGGAGTGTTTATAGATTGTTGCTATGTATTTGCTAAGGTGTTCTGGCAGTGTGTTGCTAAATGTTAATACTAACTTTATTTGTTTCTATGTGATTGTGGTTGTCAGTATGTTCCTATACAGAGGTTAGGGTATTTAAAATAGTTATTAACATTTTGTTATGCAATTATTGACATGCTGCTATGCAATTGTTCAACTTTTGTGAAGGTTCACAGGGTACAGTACATTTTTTTATGCAATTTTTATGTGTGTTCATGGCAGTTGCCAGTGTGTCTGTAAAATATACCAATCAGCAACAACACACTTCTCAAACAAAACCACAAATAACCCACACAAAAAATTTAAAAGCATTGCTCAAATCCCTAACACTATGCATAAGTAATAGTGATTCTTGCCTGTATCGATAAACATCAAGTTGTCAAACTACCTTATGAAAGAATAAGGAATTTTTGTAGACAGTTCAGTGATATAATAATAATTCTCAGACAGAACTGCTGGTACAACAAAACATCTACAGTACCAATCACATTCTGTGACAAAACAACAAAACAGTGCAAAAAGGTCTTAGAAATGAGTAGTATTCACTAGCGCCTAGTGTTTTTGTTATGCTGTAGCTGTTGAAATTTTAATTTTTCATTTGCATGAATTTTTTAAGACCTGTCTTATCTGCATTGTTGTGGTGGTGACCGCTTAGTCTCTCCATTTGGAGTAAGGGGTGGTAACAATACACTTTTTATTCCATTGATTTTCATTCATATGCATGCAAAGGCAGGAGAGCGGAAATGCAGGCTAATGCAAATTTGTTGTGTTCCAGTGTAAGTCTGGTATACTGGTAAAACTGGTGACCCGTGAATTCATGGGAATAGGTGACCAATGCCCACAGATTATTAAAATGAAAAACATAGATAAATACAGATAGAAAGACCGTCATTCTATCTATTCATCCATCTATCCATTTGCATTCCAACTTTGGAAAGTCTTCCTTCATCCTGACTGACACATCAGGATTAGGCCTATCCTCAATGGATGGTATTTTAGGAAAGAAGAGATAATGTGTGTAAGATATTGAGAGAAATGGAAAGAAAGAGCGAACAGGGTCAGTGTAGCAGATCTACCATGCTGGATTTTTCCCTGAGAGCCTCAATCGATCCAGAGTTGGGCAGGACAAAAAAAGAGAACGAGAAAATTGAGAGCGAGGAGAGCGGAGGCCAGCGGTTCAGCTTTGTTTCTCGAGACGAAATGGAGTTCTGATGCATTTCCCAAAATCCATTCATACTGCTGGGCTCAACAGCAAGCACTGCATAAAGTCCTGTAGCGCTTGTTGATGTTGTTTATGTCACTAATCACAGTGCTTTTCACACGGCTGCTATTGAGCTCATGTGTTCAGGCTCCTGTGGGTTTGTTTAGACATGTCACCCTGTTATTTTTGTAAATGCCTAATTGTACAATTTGCTCACCCAGCCACTGGATTTTGAAACCAGTATTCTGACAGAGACACAAGCTGCAATTTAAAGCTGTTTATCAGGGATCAGCAGGTAACACTGTGATCTAACATCTAGGCACATTTCGACGGGATTCCAGGATCTGATCAAACTGAACGCGACACAGCAGTATCAGTCATGCAACACAGCCAATTACAATGATTCCCTTTCTAAGCCAATCTGAACATATTTGCAACACCTACTGGCAAATATTTTGGACATCCAAGTCTATTTATTTGAATGGAGAATTTTCTATACAACTGTGAAGAATCCCAAACTCCATCAGGTGACAGAAACAGAGAAAGAATCCTTGGCTAAAGTGAACAAACAAATTGATCAATATACGGCACGCTGCATTAGGCTGCAGAGTTGTAAAGAGTCTGTCTAAAATGTTGAAATATGAAGTCCCGAGTTGCCGTTCAGCCAGTAGTTACCTGTGCAAAAGACGTGAATCTTCAATTTAGGATGGACAGATTCAGGGTGTGCATAAGCAGATGGTGTCCTTATTCTGTCCTATCCGTAGCAACTGGGTCAGTCTTTGTGTGTGTGTCTGTGTGTTTCTCTGAGGAAAATAATTTCATATTTATGGTAGCACAATCTTGTCAAACTGTTGCAGATGAACAATGAACAACACTCCTTTCCCTTTTATGGAATACATAAGTAGTCAAACTTATGTATTGTCCTGAGTACCTCTCTGGTGACTTTGAAAAACATGTATTATTAATTCCATTGTGCTATGTCTAATTTTCATGCTGCTGTGCATTCCCGAGCCACATATTGGTCACAAAATACATTTTAAATTCCTCTGCAGATCAATATAACTGCTTTGAAATGACACAAACATGATTCGTCCAGGATAAAACGACTGAAAATGTTTGAAGATAATCAATTCATCAGATTACCCTACTGAAAAATAACTACAGTTCCTCTTTGCATAGTGAAAAATAAACAACATTTTTAACTCATCAAGATTAGCAGTCGCACATTACGTGTTTGCCAGCTGAAAATCGACAGTTCATTAAGGTGAACGTATTTCCATAAGTCAGAGGAAGATCAAGATTTATGGTCTCCCTTGGGGTATCCATTACCATTAAGCATGAAAGAGATAAAAAAGACAGAGAATATTCATGTAGAATTTGCATATCGCTTTTGCTGTTAAAGTTCCACGGCAAGAGTTTGACCTCTTGGATGTCAACATCTCATTAATTCCACTAGTTCATCAATCTGTCACTCTCTCGCTCTCTCTGTTCCTCTTTCTGCCTGTATTAGCTCTCTTTGGCTTCTAAAGAAGGTATTTAACACCAAATTTATATATTCAGCAGTGAGAATTATTGGGTAACCCTCCACAAAGGTACCACTCAGAATGTTTTAAACATGAGATAAGATGAATTTGTGCACTTACGCTAGATTCAGTTTAATTCATCTTGCTTTGCGCCATTAAAAATCATTCATTTTGGCTTTGATAAGTCACTCTAAGGTTGTTCTTTTGCATGCCATTGATGTATTTTCACTTCAAGCTGAAGAATAAACATTTTTAAATGACTTCTTTATAGAAATGTAAGCCAAAGTTTTTGTTTAGCTTGTAAGCAAATATTTGAATCCTGACATTTTTAAAATAAAAATGAAAAGAAAATACAACATCTGCATTATGGAAGAATAGATGGTAATTCTAGTTTTGAGCATATTTTCATCCACATCATAAGTATCTTGCATAAAAATACAATTGCATTTAAATATATTATATATATATATATATATATATATATATACACACACACACGCATACATGCATATATATATATTATAGTTTACTGTTTATTTTATTTATTATATAGTTTAGTCTTAGGTCATATATATATATATTTTTTTTTTTAAGAAAACATTTTAATAAATATACAATATACATATTTTGTTACATTTTTTTCTTTTTTAAACACTCATATTATGATTAAAAAATAAAATCACTAGTTATCAGTTTTCTGCTCGAGAAGCAGTACGAACAAGGTGGCTAGTTCGTACGAATTTGTACAACCTCGCGATTTTTGCTAAATCGTACGTATTTTATGAGTTGCACAATTTGTATGAATGACCTACACCCCTAAACCTACTCATCACTGTGGTGTAGACAAAAGAGTGAGGTTGTACGAATTCATACGAATCAACTACCTTGTAATATATGTACAAATTAGCATTAGTATTACTCCTGAAGCGCAGCATTAATCTGAGACGCTGCTGAGCAAATCAAATGAACGATGGCAAACAGTTTAGTTTTGAAGTGCAGACCCCACCCACCCCCACCTCACACGCAATTATCTCCTCTTTCTCCATATACCATAGACTGGAGGGAATCGTTTCCATGACAATGCTCTTGTCTGACGGTTAAATGAAAGCAGAAGATATTCCAGATGCATCCGAGGTGCCTATGTATGAAAAAACGCTCTGCATTCTGATCAGAGGACGGCTTTCACACGGCCCACAGAGGAGAGGCATCCTGTAATCAAAGAGCTGTGAAATAGTGGATAAGTAAAAGTATTTTCCATCTGAAGCCAGGTGACGCTCTCCTCACACGGCGGTCTGTTCAGAGGAGGTTAATGTGTTTTAATGACAAAAATGGGGAAGGGTTCTGCCCTCTTGCCACTCTGTGTAATACCGAGGACCCCTGCTGTTCTCCTAATGGTCACAGAGAGAGAGAGAGAGAGCAAGGCCGGTTGTATCGCCCAAAGGCTAATAGCAGACACAACCACATTAGCTGTGTCCTGTGCCATCTCTTCTCAGCAGAGCTCTGTGGCAAGAGAGAGGATATTAAACTGTCCCAACAGGTGCTGCTGTCACCTCAGCACACGTACAGAGCCTGCAGAACGCTGCCTTTCAGCATTCCCATTCAGTACAAATGAAGCTGCCATTACACCATGCTATTATAATATCAGAATGTTTCAAATAATAAAATATATACATACAAATTTTTCACTCTTATATTGCAGCCATTTGCTAAAATCACACAGCACCCAATACTGACAGAAAAACACAGAATTGTTGACAGATTTATTAAAAAAGAAAAACTGAAATATCACATGGTCCTAAATATTCAGACCCTTTGCTCAGTATTTAGTAGAA
>JAUMHE010000079.1:10930164-10940619 GCA_032359235.1 Enteromius mattozi
CAGACTGGATGATGATCAGATCAGATCTCTGTGGAGCACTGGCTGTTGTCAGACTCCTTGTGCAGACAATAATCTCATTGCATTATTACAATTAATAACAAAAATTATGTTTGGAAATGTAAACTGATATTTCTAACTGACACGCTACCGCAAAAGATAAAATTAATCCACTTACAACCATTTTTTGTTGGTGAAAATACTAGTGGCCTAAGACTTTTGCACAGTACTGTATGTATATATAATATTTTATACATAAATATATGTAATATATAAACAAAAAGTTTTCTTAAATATATACATGCTTGTGTTTGTATTTATATATACATAACAAATATACAAATATACACTCATATATTATGTAAACAAAACTTTTATTTTGGATGCGATTAATCATTTGACAGCACTGGTTTTTAGACATAAAAATGTGCATGGTGTGAATGGCCCCTAACTCTGATTGAAAGCCTAGTGAGCTGCCTCGCTGCCTGCATAGACAGCTGTCTTTAAAGGCAGCATACTGTCTTAAATGATGACTAGATTCTGGCATACATTAAAGTCTTGTCTAACTGTCTATACGCAGTTGCTTGTTTGCAGGTGTGGGGTTGCTGTGGGCCTCTCAGATGAAGGCCCCTGACTATTAAAAAGGTCCTATAGGACTGGCCCTAGAATTGACATAGCCCATAATCCATCCTTGGGAGAACGACTACACTTGTTGGATTCTTGTGTCAGTAAGACACATGCTCTTAACATCCATTTGGAGAAAACGAGTTAAGAGCACCATCCACTGTGTATTTCCGTAAGGTCTTTTCAGATGGTAATTGTTTTTCATGGGAATGTGAGGTAATTTTTTTATCACTTACTGCCGTCCGAATTGAAACCCTGCAGGAAATACCATCATAGGCGATATACATATTGTATTTTGGAAGGAAAATTTGATCCAATTACCAACTCTTGACAAACAACAGTGTTCCGAGGTAATTACATTCTCATCTAAATCAACATTTCTGAGTTTACAAAGAAGAACAGGCTTCAAAACAGTTTAAATATTTGCTTTTACCAGTTCTAAGAATTTAAAGGGTTAGTTCACCCAAGAATGAAAATTCTGTCATTAATTACTCACCCTTACGTGGTTTCTAACCCGTAAGACCTTCGTTCATCTTTGGAACACAAATTAAGATATATTTGATGATATCAGAGAGCCATCTGACCATCCATAGACAGCAATACAACTTAAATTATCCCAGATCCAGAAACTTAGTAAAAACACCAGTAAAACAGTCCATGTGACATCAGTTGCTCAGCTTAAGTTTTGCGACGCTAGGACAATACTTTTTTTTGCACAATAAAAACAAAAATAGCATAATTGAACGCTACCATTCTTCTCCCATGACTTACTCTCTAACATGGTGGAAGACTTATCACAACATAAGCATATGCCTTCCATTAGGTGTAAACAACTGCAGATTACGTTCATGTGCGTGCTTTCCCCTGGATGTAAACAAGGCTGATTACGTCAAATACGCTAAAGCTTGCATACGCGTTGCGTTGTGATACTCTCAAAAATGGCGGAAGATGTAAGTCAGGAGAGAAGAATGGTAGAGTTAAATGATGTTATTTTTGTTTTCTTTGCGCAAAAAAAAGTATTCTCGTAGCGCAGCAAACTTTAAGTTGATCCACTGATGTCACATGGACTGTTTTAGCTGTGTTTTTAGTATGTTTCTGGATCTGGGATCATTTCAGTTGTATTGTTGTCTATGGAGAGTCGGATGGCTCTCTGATATCATCAAAAATATCTTAATTAGTGTTCCGAAGATGAACAAAGGTCTTATGGGTTTAGAACGAAATGAGGGTGCAATTAATGACAGAACTTTCATTTTTGGGTGAACTAACTCTTTAAAGCAACCGTTTGACACATTGCATGTCCAAGAAAATGTGTCAAATGGTCACATCTCCAGCTTATCAGTCGTGACACTGTTAGTGTTCAAATCAAAATGTAAATAGACGCAAACAGTACATCTGTGTGTTACAGGACAAAGTACGCTATGTGTGTCCAGCAGATGCTCTAAAAAATGGCACTATGGTGACATTACGGTGCTGAATCGTTGCATAAAGTCACTATTTTTGTTGGGGTTTTTTTGTACAAAAAGTATTTTCATCACTTCATAACATTATGGTTGAAACACTGATGGCAGATGGAGCATTCAGACTATGTTTTGTCATACTTTTCTGAGCCTTGACAGTGTTTATTACTTGGCAGTCAATGGGACAGTCACATGCCTCCAGATTTTCAACTTAAAATTTCTTAAATTGTGTTCCGAAGACGAACAAAGCTTTTATGGGTTTGGGACAATATGGAGGTAAGTGATTAATGACAAAATTTTCATTTTAGTCTGGAGTAACCCTTTAAAAATACTGTTGTAACTTAATTATATTGTGCATATTATTTGAAATAATTTCTAAGTTCTTATCTATCTTCTCCATGGACCCGTGGTTGAAAACAGTTCCAAATAAAAAGATTTAAAAGGTAAAATTAAGCTCTGTGGACATCTATGATTTACTGTGATCAACAGGAGAGATAGAGATGATAGATCGTAAACCTGAAACTTTCCTCACTCACGAGTTTTATCACGTAAAGAGCAAATGTTCCTCCACGGATGTCACGCTGAGAAACAATTACAGGCCAAACAAGGCTGGAAAGTGGATTTTATAGCTTAGTTACATTGTGATCTTTTCCTTTAATGTGTAAACACATAGTGTGTTCTGAAGTGATTTAATGCGGAGTGTTCCATGAATGACTAAGAGCTGTCATCATCCACTCCACATTGTTCTCCATTAATTTCACCATTATTAGCTCCTGTGGTGGCCACGCTCTGAGCAACAGCAATTGTGTAAGTGTTTTTATTCGTCCTGGCTTGATTAAGGATTGCCGCTTCTGGTTGAGTCGACAACAATAGATGGGGAGTCTGGGAACACCATGTTGTTCATGATGTCAGTATAATACAACTCTTGCACTAGTGCACGGCTCAACTGTACTTTTTTTTCCTCCGTTTTTATTTACTCCAACCTCTCGTGCTCCTCATGATATGTTTCTGGTAATGCATGCGCGTCTTTGTGTTTTTATGTACAGAACATCCTAACCCCAATACTGAGTGATACGTCTGCCGATGTGTTTACTCAACTCTGTGTAATCAGGATGTGACCGCCCACGACCCGATCCAGCGCAAAGATGCACACCAACTCCAGTTGCCAAATGAGCCATGCTCAGGCTAATATATTTGAATTGCAGCCCTGAAACACACTTTACGACCTGTTGGACTGGTCCATACTGGAGAAATGAAGAGCATAGGTGTGTTGTGCTCTGGGAAAACACATGGAAACCAAAAAAGGAGACTAATAGAGCTTTGAAACATAATGAGTGTGATCCGTTTGTCCAGGATACAGGATTGTGATATGATCTACACACAAAACGTAATATGTGTGTCATGCCTGAAATGGTATTACCGTGGACTAATATTATCAGTCTACTTTGTTGACATGATGTTCTCGCTTTAGCCACATTCAAACAAACAGACTACATTAAACAAGGAAGTCTGATGAATTTCTTTCAACGCTAATCCATGGGAAGACTCCATTAAATATAACTGGCTGTAAATACGGCATGAAGCGTGTCGCGCAAGTTCAACCTCAATACGAGCGGATGTCAGGGAAGCATTAGAAGAGCATGTTCAGACCTTGTGGCTATTTTAGGTGCTTTTAGTGGGATGTGACAGGGTTTGTAAATCCTTTGGTTGTAGTTGCATCTATAAACGATGGAGAATGGTTAAGCGTGCATGTAAAAAAAAAAAAAAAGTGGACGCTTCCCTACTTGAATGATAATTATGTTGCCGTGGGTTGCCTGGATACAAACCATGTGAAATCATTGGGGGTATCAGAGGTTGCAGCAGAAATGCGGATCCCCTTTGTAACAGTGAGTCGCGATGTGCGTTCGATACGTGGAACAAAATTACCGCCTCACTGATATCAATTTACGACAACAATTTGTGGACAAAACACAGAATTGGTTTAAAGCCACACTGGAGTCTGGAGCACTTGGTCCTGACTGCGTAATTGAGTTTGTGCTGTTAGCAAGGGGACGAAATGTTATGGAATCTCCAAATAACATCCAATACACAATAACACAATGATATTGAAATTCTTTTCAGATGTAATTACCTTCTTAAAAGAAACTTCAGGAGCATCTGACTTGCAATTTTCATACTAAGCAATTGCATGTGCCACGAGTGGAGCTACAATCATAAATCACTTTTACAAATTTGAAAGGAAGATTTCAGGGGGGAAAATTGGTTGATTTTCTAAAACCTGATGTCCCAGATTGTTCCTTCTCCCCTGACAGAAGTGAGCTACTCCAAAGTAGAAAGTAAATCCCAAGTGGATCTTAAAAGCACTTTCTGACAACCCAAGGCCTTCATATTTCTAGTAACCAGCATACATTAGCAATGACGTTTAGCTACAAATTTGCACCCTTGGCAAAGCCATTAAATCTAGAGCAAACATAGCCATCATGATAATGAGTGAAGTTTGCATTTTGCCATACTGCATTGTTTTTGCTTCTGTTTCAGATTCTATTTTTGGCAAAACAGCTTTTTCTGCCATTAATAAAGCACATCTAGCCAATTTCACAATGTTGCTTCAATTAACAAATTAATCAAGTCTGTCTATTGCCCCAGGGTCATTTAACTACCTTTTTATTTCTGTATTTTTTTTATTTAATAAGATATGTTAATATCTCCTTTTTTTGAAATATTGCTTTTGACACAGGTCCTTGTAAAATTTTAAAAAATGGACTGTGAAATGAATAAATAAACACTGACAACATAGGTATAATAAGGATTGAGTTTTAAATAAATTTGACTTTTTAGGGCCTGCTACATAATTCATTATTTAAATCCCAAGAAGTGTGATCCTCACAGTTTTACCTGACGTAAGCAATGTGAGCAGATTAAATGAAAGCCATTCAGGCACTCTACTAAAATGTCTATCTAATAATACTCTGCTAGAGCTTGCTGTAAAAGTTGAAGTGCGCTTCAGAAACCCTCCACCTCCCCCAGCTCCACCTGTATTGGTCTGCAATAGGGTGATTCATGTATGTTTTATACGGAGGTTATTCATATATGTTATATGTACAGCAGCTATACTTGCTCTACAGCAGCAGCAGATCTATTCCACCAGACCAAACACATTAAAATATATTGATGCCTGAAATCCCCATGTTGTCTCTGACCAATATATCATAGTTTAAACTTTTATGTTGTAACTCCACTGTAAAACTAGTTGAGCTCAATTCTAAAAACTTTTACAGAGTTGAAAGCACAGTATATTTGGATGTGAGATTGGACAAGCGGACTGGACAGGATCCAGAGGGTATTAACGCAGCGTACTGGCATATTCAGACAGAACCCGTTGTGGGTAGTCAGAGGTTCGGGGAGACTTTTCAATAAATAGCACACCATCTGTAGCAGGATGTAGATCCAGGTGATGGCTCATCTCTTAATGCCCAACACTTTCACCAGGCTTTGTCTGAGACAACTTCATGGATTTGGGATTCAATTGTATGATTGTGTACATCTAATATGATGTCAACAAGGTTGTTTAAAACAGTGTTTGAGCTGGGATATCAATATTTTTTCATTTTTAGATAACAGCAGTGTGCACTATTGTTTACAGACTTTCTGAAGCTGAGGTGATGATGGCATTGATAGATACGGCCAAATGTTTAACTTACAATATCTTCCATTTACTTTCTGAGAATTTGCATAATAAGTAAACTCAATATGTTTTATTGAATAAAGCATACCGTAACTCTTCATGACGTTAGCAAAGTCAAGGTCATGCTTGAATGTTTGGTGCTGCAATCAATAGAGATGTGAAATGTGAGATATATGAAAGTACAGGATACTGCATTTATTGCACTTATTGAATGCTTAAAAAGTAATTAATGTTTCATTAAACATCAAACCAGAACCATGGATATTTCGAAAAAAGAATGTACCTGAATAAGAGAATAAGAAGTGTATCATAAATAACACAAACAGATATATATGTATATAAAATTGGGGGTGCATTTGGTGTCCCCGAAAAAATAAAGTTTTTTTTTTTTTCAAATGGTTATACTTTTTATTATTTTAATTAATTTATTATTATTCTTTAATAATTGTTATGAACTACAAGATGTTGCAGTCCATAATAATAAAATCATTTATTTTAAAAGTTATTTTTAGAACATCAACTCTGTTACTCTGTTTTTATTTTATTTTTTAAAAAAACTGCACTTGCTGGTATAAATGCTAAGAACACATAACACTAATGAAAACATAATTAAAAGACTGGGTTTAAATAACCCAATGTGAGATCAGTAATAAATTCTTGATGTTCTAAAAATAACTGTTGGTGTAAGAAGTTTTTAGATGAAATATTTTCTCAGAGAGAGCACAGATACTTTTCAGTGCTTCAGATCTTATCAGTGAGTGAAAGTGACATCATTTCCTAACTTACACAATTCTGAGAGATAATTACACCAATTTAAAGAAAAAATATGGTATGGTAACAGAGTTGATGCAAGATTTAGGGACACACATTTTTCTAAGATTTTTTTTTAAATAATTTAATATTTTAGAATTACTTTATGCAAAAATAAAGTATTATTTTTTTATATTTATATTTAACATACAAAAATAATATATTTTATTATTTTATATTTTTTTATTTTGTTATAAATTTAATTTTTTTGTTTTATTAATTGTAATGAATTACAAGATGTTGCAGTCCATAACGATATAACAATTTATTTTAAAATAGCTGAAAATCATGATTTCTTCTTGTCCAAATTAGTCAGTGTATATTTTCCATCATGTATCAATGTGCAATCAAAATATTTAATAGTACTTTTCTTTTGGCAACAGTTTATTCATTTTTTATTTTATTTATAAAAGCGCAAAATATTTACTTACTTAATTCTACAACAGTAAATTATTTGTTTTTTTTAATCTTAGAAAAATGTGTGTCTCTAAATATTGCACCAACTCTGTTACCATACCATTTTTTGCCTTTAAATTGGTGGAATTGCTCTCAGAATTATGTAAGTTACAGGAAAGGACAACAGAATTTATTACTGATCTCAAAAATGTCTTTTAATCATGTTTTCATTAGCATTTATGCCAGCAAGTGGAGTTTTTGGAAAAAATTAAAGTGTCAATTCTGTTACATATTGTCAGCATTGTTAGTCTACCTTAGTAACAGAGTTTGACGGTGACAGTAGGGGACACCAAATGTACCTCCAATTATAGAATGAGTCATATATATAAATATATATACACACCTGTATATGTGTGTGTGTGTGTGTGTATATATACAGTATAAGTAATACATTCTATTTTCCTTTGATATTGTGGTAACACAGTTGACATTCTAAAAATAACTTTTGGTGTAAAAAGTTTTAAGATAAAATATTGTATAGAGAGCACAGATACTTTTCTATGCTTTAGATCTTATCAGTGAGTGAAAGTGGTATCATTTCCTGTAACTTACACAATTCTGAGAGATAATTCTTGCATAATAGTTGATGCAAGATGTAGGGACACACATTTGTCTAAGAAAAAAATAAATAACTAATTGAATGTTGTAGAATTAAGTAAGTACTTATTTAGGGCTTTTATAAATAAAATTATAAACTGTTTCCAAAAGAAAAGTAAATATTTTGATTGCACATTGATACATTACATATACACTGAATTCAGACAAGATCATCATGGTTTTATATATATATATATATATATATATATATATATAATTTATTTATTTATATTCAAATGCTTTGGGCCATGAAATGCATAAGTGACTAAATAACAACAAATAACAACAGATGTGTTATGAAAGACTTTTTTAAGTACTATTTGGATAAATATGTACTATGAACAAAGTTTATATCAAAAGGCATTTTCAACTTTTCTAAAGTTTTTATTACTTTTTTTTTTTTTCATGGTTTTCCCTCTAAATGTTTAATTTAAAAAAAAATAATAATAATAAATAAAATCTATCATTTGCTCTAAGGGTTGCCTTGAGCCGGTTGTTCCCACTTGATACAAGCTTTTGTATCTTATGTGAAGATAATTGTTTGGATCATTGTGTACTTCTACCTTCCACAAAGCTTTGTTTAAATATTAATAAAACACACAGAACAAAGTAGATATGGGCTCATTGCTTTTCTAATTCCTCAATTGTTCAGTTCAGTGTTTAGCGACATATGAGCCTGGAGCTAATATGTGTTATTCACTTCTGTGTTTAACCACCGTTTAACTTACACAAGAGATGTACTTTACTTTAGTGAAGCATTTTCAATGCAGAGAGCATGACTGACATGTTTCAGCGGCTCTAAATAAATAATTTTGTCTAAATAAATTAATAATTCATCATAAAATGTGGCTGTGTCTGTCCAGCATGCTGCATTAGAGAGATAAAAACCCATGTTGTGGGAAAACAGCAGGCAGTGTAATGGCCAGGAGGCGTGAAAAGTACAAAGAAACTAAAGGACTGTAATAGAGGTCATGTGACCTGTGTTGTACTTCAGCAAGACGCACACAACATAATGTCCCCTCACGGAGCTATTCGGAGCCAGAAAAGCACAGGTACAACAAACAATGGAATGTAATAGAATAAAAACAACAGATTTATCATGGAATATGTGGAAAGAATTTTTAAAAAAGCACAATAAATTGTGTAGATATGGAGCTATACAGCTATATTTTTATATAAAAATATATAAATATTTTATATGTTAAACTAGTGCCATCAAATGATTCATCATGATTATTTGTGTGTATTTATAAATACATAATAAATATACACAATACACACATATATTATGTCAACAAAACCTTTTATTTTGTATGTTTTGTTTTGTATGTTTTATTTAGTCGCGATTAAACATTTGACAGCACGAGGTGGACAAAGTAGTCTGAGACATATGGATCCATTTGCAAAGCTTTATTTAAAATCATGGTCTTGCAGGCAGGGTCAGACATGGGGCAGAATGAGGGGCAGGTCCATGTAGGGGAGGGTTAGGACCTCCCAGAGGTGGGAGCCACGAGCTGGGAGCCATGTAGGCGCAGACAGAGCTGGGAGCCACCAGGGCTGAGCAGACAGAGCGAAGGTCCTCCAGGGCGAGGCCTGCAGGGCTGATGACCACCAGGGCAAAGCAGACAGAGCGAAGACCCTCCAGGGCGGAGCAGGTGGCGTAGACGCCCTCCAGGGCGGAGCAAGGGGGGTAGACGCTCTCCAGGGCGGAGCAGATGGCGCAGAGGCCCTCCAAAGCAAAGCAAACGGATCAGAGGCCATCCAGGGTGGAGTCGGAGGGCAACAGGGCGGAGCAGATGGGACTGGAACAGAGAGCACAGAGAGGTTAACAACGGCCTTAGCAGCAATGACAGGACAGTCTGAATGTTCAAAAACGGCCTCCTGAGCTGTCACAGGGCAGGATGAGGATTCAGAGACGGCTTCCCTAGCCGTGTCATGGCAAGACAAGGGTTCAGTGGTGGCCCTCATGGCCGTGGCATGGCAAGACAAGAGTTCAACAGCCTCTCTGGCCGTGACTAGGCATGACAAGGACTCAGAGACAGCCTCCATAGCCATGACAGGGCAGAACGAGAGTTCATTGACGGCCCTTATGGCCGTGGCAGAGCAGGACGAGGAGTTATCCGCTTCCGTGGCTGTGACTAGGCATGGCGATGACTCAGAGACGGCCTCCATAGCTGTGGCAGGGCAGGATGAGAGTTCAATGGCCTCCGTGGCCGTGACTAGGCATGAAAAGGACTCAGAGGCGACTTCCATAGCCGTAGCAGAACAAGGCGGGAGTTCAAAGGAACAAACCGACGGTCCTGGGGGTTGTGTAGCCACCAGCAGAACCTCCGGAGAATCTACAGAAGGAGCCGACATCTCTGGGGTTTGTGCAGGCACGGCCAGAACCTCCGGGCAATTTACAACATCAACTGACACCTCTGGGGGCTGTGCAGCCACTGGCATCGGTGCTACAGCATCGGCCGGCACCTCCAGCAGTTCTGGGGTAGGTTTGGGAGCAGTTGAAGTCTTGGGAGCACATTCGTGGACAGTGAGCGGCCCACACCCTCAAAATGGTGACTGCCATGACCGGGAACACCAACAAGAGAGGGACTGTCTCTGTGATGGCCTTCGCTGGAACCCTGGGGACACCGACTGCCCTCACTGACATTAAAGACGTGACGTAACGTGACTCCATGCGGTCAATGGGAATGTGACGTGACTTCGGCAGATTAGCTGTGACGTGATGCGAGTCGAGCAGATCCACAATGAGGTCAAGTCAAGTCAAGTCAAGTCACTTTTATTTATATAGCGCTTTTAACAATACAGATTGTAGCAAAGCACTGAACA
>JAUMHE010000079.1:10942109-10952465 GCA_032359235.1 Enteromius mattozi
CATAAAACACAGAGAGTTCGCTGGGCACTGGAGTGCCATCCCCTGATCTGGGCTGGCACATCCAGCTGACTGTGACACATTTAATATGCTTTTGGTGTATATAAAATCACTTTAAATTTGTGAATTTAATTTAATGCAAACTCCAAAATAGGATGTCTCATCTTTGACTTAGATATACTTGTATAGTACAGCATTGTGATATATTGCAAAATATTCTATAGCTTATTCTGTAAAATCAAACACAAAACTAAATAAACTAAAGTGAAATTAAATATTTTTTAAAAAGTTATTTAGTTTTTTTACTTAATAAAAAAATAATTTTATTAATTGACAATTGTCATTAATTGACAGTTATATTAATTCTTATTTCATTTCGTTTAGCTTGATGCACTAAAATAACTGAAAGCAAAATAAAAAAAGAAAACTACAAAAAGAAAAGTTAAAGTTAAGTTAAAATGAAGACGGAAATTATTAATTAAAAAAATATATCTCAATGATACTAAAATAACACTAATAATGTTTTGCGCTTTCATACTTTGCCTTTTTTTTTTTTTTCATCCTCATCAAATTTGCTGGTTTGACTCATGAGCTCTTTTGATTAAAAGTTAGCTTTATTTTTGTCGGTTAGAATGAGACTGAATTAGACACTAAATTGAAAGCAGACTGCCATTTTACATATTATAATTCGCCACTGAAGTCTCATTTTTAATGCAACTTTTAGGAACGAGTTAATTATAATAAGCACATTCATAACTACGCATGACATGAGTTACAAAATAAAATCTGATGGGCCAGATGCGACTGTTGGAGCACTATGGCATAATTAAACCTTTATTCAACTTTAAATCAGCTGGAGTCCTTTAAAACTCTGTGAGTAACTGATTGGTGCTATTAAATGCATAATTTCTGTGCTGAATCATTTCATGCTTTCAGAAAAAAAACACAAATCTGAAAAGAAACAAACTAATTGCTTGTGGAAAATTAATTTCCAAAATGGAGCAATTTTGACCTCAGGGTTACGGCACATTTACGGGCCCATCTCTGCTGATGACTGCCCTCTGTCTTTACGCCCTCTAGTCAATTATTCTGTGTGTGTGTGTGTGTGTGTTTTGATGATTTGCGGAGGAAGGTTGAGATCTGGGATTCAGACAGTGAGAACATCAGGGTCACCATATGAATTAGAGTCTTGCGTTGACTGATATGGGAAACAGAAAGAGGAAGTGTATGTCAGCACTGAGTAAACTGATGTGATTGAATGGTGCAATAGCACTGGACACCTCGTACTTTGCTAACGAAATGAACCTTGTACCTCCTAGCGTGGCTATCTATGAATGAATCACAACGTAAAAACGTACTGATACAGTTGTGATGTAGATGAGTTTGTTTCTTCTTCCAAAGAGATTTGGAGAAAGCATTACATTACTTGCTAACCAATAGATGCTCTGCAGTGAATGGGTGCCGTCAAAATGAGAGTCCAAACAACTGATAAAAAAAAAAATCACAATAATCCATAAGTAGTTATTGTCTTGTGAAGTGAAAAACTTCATGTTTGTAAGAAATAAATCTATTATTAAGGCATTTTAACTTAAAATTGTTGCGAGTTGATAAGTATTATGATAATCTACAATAATGCTTCCTCCAGTGGAAAAAGTCAGTGCTCTCTCACATCAAAATCCACTATCATATTTGTTGAAATGTTTCAGAAAGTTTTCAGTAGTGTACTGTGCTTGATCTGTGCTCCGGATTCAAATGAGATTACTTTTTCACTATAAGCAATATTATCGATTATGTACATACAGCTTTTCTCTTCACAAGACATTAATTGATAGACTGGAGTGCTGTGGATTACTTATTGATTATTGTGATGTTTTTATCAGCTTTTTGGACTGTCAATCTGACATCACCCATTCACTGCAGAGCATAGAATGGTGAGCAAGTTATGAAAAGACAATTTCTCCAAATTTGTTCGGGTGAAGAAACAAACTCGTCTACATCTTGAATGGCCTGAGGGGGAGTAATGTTCATAAAATTTTCATTTTTAGGGGAACTAAAAGAAATTTACAAAAAACGGGGTTATACCTCATAGACAACACTGTATTCATATTTCATAGACTTTCTAGTAGTGTTCAGCAAATTTTCATTTTTAGGGAAACTAAAAGAAATATACAGAAAAAAGGGGTCATTTTTCACAGACAATACAAAACACATTTCATAGATTTTCTAATATTAGTCAAGCTTTCATGTACCGATACCAATGGGAATTTAATATAACCTTCTTCTACTGGTGTACAATAATATCTTATTTTATGTAACAATACTACATTACATTAATTACACTATGCTATATTAAATATATATATATATATATATATATATATATATATATATAATTCACTGTTTTCAAGTACTGCTTCTTTTGAGCAACTTTTCCTCTTTAGATTAGAATCAACATTTCATGTCCCTCACTATATCTGTCCCCTAAGGACCCTGTGAATTACCTGCACATCAATTATGAGTAAGTGCCCTAGAGAGTGGGCATGAAAGAATGAAGGGAAATTGATGACACCACTGCCCCAACCTATTATTTTTCTATTTTTATTTTGAAATGAAAATCCTTTTGAATGAATCATGTTCTGAATTTATATAATGCTATATATTGTTACTTAAGACCCTGTTCACCTGGATTAATTCAACACATTCTTCAGTAATGCCCTACATGTTTCATCTGTTGGATTGGGAACATTGCAATAAATTAACTGACATCACAAAGGGACCAAGATATATTAAGGCATTAACAAAAGCATGAAATGGAAAATATTCAATAAAAATGGTTTTAAAATGGATTTGGACATGATTTGCATAGCAAGTGCACAGATGAGACTTGCTCACCGTGGTCTGCCCACTTTTTTGTGAGGGCGAACAGGGAAATATGTCATATTAGTCAGAACTTTCCAGACAAATTCATATTCCAATAAAAGCGATGTATGCACATTTTGGGTGTACTTGATGATTTATCAGTGTATAATTTCCTTTTTGTGCTACCAGAGGGTATCATGGGAAATGGTGTTTGTTTGCACAAGTTGTAAACTAGCTATTCATCGCTATTTATCAAGAAGAAACAAAATAAACTAAACAAATGTGGTGGACTTATGAGTTGAGGTGGCAAAATCAGTTTACAGTATGTACAATGTAAATTCATATTCAGTATCATTTTATACTGAATATGAATTTACATTGTACATACTGTAAACTGATTTTGCCACCTCAACTCAGAAGTCCACCACATCTCTCTAGAACCATTTTTTAATTTTGTTGAGCGTTAAGACATAAAGACAGAAGATGAACGCCTCAGCCCTCAGGTAAAATGGTTAAATTTGTTCATCTTAGCTGTGGCATTATTAAACCGAATGAGACATATGCAGGTCTGGCTACTGTCTGGTGTGGATTTACGGTCTGCCTACTCACAGAAGCTTTTCTTAGTGATTAGATTACCATTGCTTTATGTTAGCCAGAGTATATGTGTGCAAGGTGCCATGTCTTTTCTCACTCTTATGAGAAAAAGGGAGCAAATAAAAGATTTTAATAAAATCAGTGGTGAACTACAGCCAGAATGTTTTTACCAGTCAGGTAAAACATTGAAATTTATGGTCTGGGTTCAGTAAAAGTTTAGCTGTATTGACCGTACCTGTGAAATACTGTCAGTTACAAAAATAATTTAAACTCATCCCTCATTTTATAAAAATTAACAAGCAATCAGACTCACAGACTGCCGTTGTAAGTGTAAGACTACAGCAAGCAGTTTTTTCCAAACTAAATATAAATGTAAATTATTTCCTGCAATAGTCAATTATATTAACTGTCATACAATATTAAATGCTTTTTCTTAGGTAGAGCTTACCTTTTCAAACGTCCAGCTTCAAGTAATTTTTCTGTCCACAACGTCAATAATACTGCTCCCTGAGGTAAAGCAGTACCCAATTATATTTGACGATTAAACTAGAGGGTTACATTGGGCGCACACGCCTTGACCTAAGTTAGCTTTCGGTCTGTGTTTGTTTATCGTCTGGTTAGTGCTGCCGCCTACAAACGCAGCTAATAATGAGTAATGAAGTTGGTTTCGGGTTATTGTGCTGTGGAATGTGTTTCCCATACATTTATTTATTTGTGGCAACCTGCCACTATATCAAAACGGACCAATTTTCCAAAAGGCTTCGTTGACTAAAAATGCGCACGTAACCTAAGTCAACTTCCGGTCTGTGTTTGTTTATCGATCTGATTATTGCCGCTGGCTACAACCACATAATGCACGTTTAAAAATCAAACCGAGGCATGAGTGGTTTTATATCACTGTATTTCTGAAGGAAGACTGTTTTTAGAAAATGTCGTTTTCATTTCATCCTGCATATAAGTCAGCGTTTGTAAGCTCAGAGCTGCTTTGTCTACAGCCGTTACCAGAGAAACCTCTCGTTTCTCGTACTTAAAGCACCTCCTGCTGGCAGTCTGCATTTTTTATAAATCCGTCTGATTTACACAGCGAACATATTTTGCTTGTTATCGAAAAAATAATCTACTCTAGAAAGGACTTAGCTGTTATTGATTCTATTTGGAAGTCAAGTTAGGGTCACACAAGCACGCATGTGCAGTTACGTTTGTTTGTTATTGTCATTGAAACCGTCTATACACCTTATTCAGCCCGCTGCCATTTTGATTTGAAAACGAGGCTGTGAGGGTAAACGGGAAATCGCAACAAGAAGACATGGCTGTGTGGACTACAAACCTATTGTGTCTTCCTCCTCTTAAGCTCCACTGTCTCAAATATTCACTCGCTGCTCATTAATTTCGGCTTTTTTCTTTATTTTATTTGTCTTGATGTTTCAAAATGACTCGCTTGTGTGCCTTTTTTCAGCGAGCCAGCCCAAACTGCCACGCTGTCATCCTCGCTTAATAATAAACATTCGAATGCATATTGAAAATATGAAAATGAGTTTCAAAAACATGAAAGCCTACTTTTATTGCTGTTTTTCGTGTTAAGAATGACAGGTTGGATGCCACAGACTTTTTTAATTTTTACATTAACTTCACCAACATAGCATTATTTTATTATTGTAATATTTAGTTCCTGCTCAAGATCGAGACTGCAGAAAACCACCCTGTTTGTTTTCTTTAGCCTATAAAAAAAAAAAGGTTTTGTTGATATTGTGAGTTGGTAGGCCATTTAAGAAAAAACAAACTTAAATTTACAAACATAAAACCTCCCAATCATGTTTCTAAATAAACTTAATAAGGAAACAAAACAAAATACAAACACTTTTCCATAAAAAAAGAAATTGAATTAGTAGCCTACATTCTAAATACACAGAGATTATTTCTGTGAATATTTGCAGTAAAGCGTCTGAGTGAAGAAAGTTCATGTGTTCATGTTCAGAATGTGTGAAATGATGTGTTATCGCTTTATTACGGCTAAACGATCGACATTCGGGTACACAACAATACGCCACAGCGAACGCTGCTGATCTGCTACAAGCCTGTTATCCCTCATAGCCTCGTTTTCGAATTAAAATGGCGGTGGGCTGAATAAGGCGTATACACAATCACATGAAGTCGAAATGAGGTTTCGCTGTGTGCGGGGCTTCCTAGCATGACGCCGTAGCCGTAAAAACAAAACAAACAAAAAAGAAAAAGAGTCAGTCCGACTTATTTCGGCAAATCAGCTTTTTGTGATAGGTTTGTTTCAAACTCATTATAAAATGGCGTTATCTTACAATCAGATGACACTGTCACATTACTCCAAAAGAGACGGTTTAAACGGCTTGGACCGATTCAGCCCAATTCATGACTGAATTGTTAGTTTGGTTTGGAAATGAGTCATTTAGAGACCAGTTTGTGATCCTGGTTCAGTTAAAAGATCCTATTCAACCGAATTTTTCTCTTGTTGCAGTCGTGACAATTTTGAACAACAGCAAGAGAAAAAGGGGGGAAAACTATTATGAATTATGCAGCTGCCATTAAATAAATGGGAATGCTAACGGATAGTTTTCTCCAGGTAATAAAAGACCTTGGATGGAGTGCATCTCCAGACGTTCTTCATTTTTTCATATTGGAAAGCACATAAGGGGCTCTTTCCAAATCACTGGAAGAAACTTCAGAATAATTTTATTCAGTAGCTTCAAATGGCCTCATTAAAACTAAAACACTTATTTTCCACTGCTGCTTGTTCCCTCAGTGACCCAATGTTTACCTCAATTTCCAATTTGTTCTGTTTTAATATTGACAGGTACACACGCACACAAATGCACGTACGTTCTGTCAGAAACATGAATTCTCTGTCTGGCAGGTCTTCAAATTTCTGCAGCAAATTTCCACTTACCAAAACAGCCACAAGGGAAAAGGGCAACAGATGCAAAGAGGAAACCGTCTGAAATACTGGCTACCGATTCCCAGAGGAGCCTGTGTGAACGGACTACCGGAGGAGCCTGCTTTTACTCCATGCTGGTTTGCTCACCGCAGGAACTACTTACTGTTTAAGTGTCTCATGACATTTGCGGCCTTCCTCGTCCTCACCGACCCAAACATCTTCATACAGATATGAAGCTATCTGACCTTCAGGCCATTTTCAGTTCATGTGACAAAATTTATAGCCATTCTCCAGGGACTAAAATATCATGTTGATTTAGTGGAACATCAAGGTCAAGTTTTGTTTTTACATCTCAACTTGCAAGCTTTCCTCAGTTCAAAGTGACATCTAGCATCTTTACAATCACCTGGTTGTTGAACAAAGTAAAACTGCCCCAGAGGAAACTTTTACTGCGCAGATGTTGCTCTTTTATAGCTCAGGTGGCCTAATGGAGCTCTCTGTATTTTTCATTAGAAATCAGTCATTTTAAATCAAACTTGGGTTGCACAAAAATGTAAGACCTAAACCAAAGTCTGCACATCTAGTCTAACCGGCAAATCTACTAAAGTTTTTTAAATAGTAAGCAAACTATTATGTGATTTTATTAGTTGTCAATGTAGTCATATCCAAGCTTAATGTTGTAACACAACAAAATTAGAAGAAACCATATGACTTGGGTTGCAAAAAATAACCCAAACTTAAACGTAATGCCCAACCCATAACTCAACTATGACTGTTACAGTAAAAAATTTATAGTTGGCATACAATAAATTATACGATTCTGCAAAGTTGTAGAAATTCTATAAATTGTAGAATTGTATCAGATGTGTCCTGTATCTCAAATTTGCACTGTTAACGTGCAAATAGAGTAAATAATAGCCTACAAGCAAATTCTAATTCTAACTTCCAATTGCTGACATTTTATTTGGGCAAATATATCAATGCTAGATTACGGTAGAGATTATGGGCATCTCACAAGACAAATTCAAGAAGCCACAGGCCCTCATTTGCACACGATACAACCTCATATAAGTCTAAAAGAAACATTTAAAATGTTCCAGAGATTTGTGCTTTTCTTTGGCGTCACTCTCAAACTTTGTGCCCTAAATGAAATAATGAAACCCATCAGAATTCTTCTCATGTCGTTTGTGTCCTCGCACACTAAATTTATAAACTGCATTCTGCAATTAAACACTCGTAGCGCTGCGTTTCTTCCGTTTGGTTTTTCTTAAATGTGCTGTGAGACTGCATCACTGTGCTTAACACACATACTCTGGTACACAGCTGCATTTCAGAGGCTTTAAGTGTATAACTCATTTGACAAACACAGATTGATTTCCCACAGGGTGGATTGCGAGGAAAAAGTAGGGTCCAGGAAACATGCTGGATGGGGCAAACAAATTCCTCTATTCCGCTCCCTCCCACTTCCCATCGCTCTCTTTAATAAGATGTCTGCTTCTTTGTTTGCCTGCTGTAAAAAAAAAAAAGAGAGAGAAACTGCTATTGATTAACAGCGCTGCATGAGAAAACGCGCAGTGGGTTCTCTTCTGAAAGCACTCAGCCTGTCTTTAAGCTTGACCTTTGAGGCTTCTCAAGTTTTTGAATTCATTGGCGTCGGTTAAAAGCAGCACAAACACGGATCTGTTGTACCTACGCATGCTGATAGCCGCAAGCCAAATCTAAAAGTTTCAAATGAGACGGCATCTGGAGACCAAGCATTTTGGCTGTTGGTTTTGTCATTCAGTGCAGTCATCTGCTGCAATGAGGTAGCGTTTGTTACAAATAAAGTTTATCATGCAGTGCAACATATGCCAGCTCTCAAAACCCTCATTTGCTCACTCATTTAGTCTAGCTTGCATCCTGTTTAAGCTTGGATCATGGTCCTTGGGAGCCCCGGGGCTCCAGCTTCTTTGAAGGCCCCCAGTTGCTGTTATAATTCCACATAGACTTTCATTTCTAAGTTCATTATTCTAGATGAGATTTTTGTTTATTTTGTTGCACAATGGTAATCAAATGCTGTCGATAGAGATTACTCAGAGCATTCCTTTAATTAATTAAGCCCATTTCAAACCCATAATAAAAAATATATATAAATAAAATATAATAACACAAATATACCTGTTAGATATTATACTACTTGTAGGATTATTCTTATTATTTTAAATGTAGTTTAATTTTTTTATAATAATAATTACAAAAAATATATTATTATATATGAAAATTGATAATTAATGTTGTTATAATAATAATTATTGTAATTCTTTTTTTAACAAACCAAAGAAATTAGCATAGAAAATGTGGACTTTTTATTATTATCATCATCATAATGTTAATTAATTTTAATGTAATTGTAACCATTATTCTTAATAATCATTTTATATTATAATCTATATTTAAAAATGTATATGATTATTATTATTGTGATTTTATTTATTATTATTTTACAATTTCTGCCATTTCAGTTTATTAAAGAATAGCTTTTTTTCCTCATATTTTTGTTCAGATTTATAGAAGGTTGGCAATATGATGAAGCGTAACCATTGTGATGGTGAGGATGATAATGTTTCATTATAATTATTACTAGTAGTACTGTACTGTACTGTAAATTAGCATCATCGTGTAGACTTTTATCAGACATTTTGTTATAAAAGTAATGGACATAAAGCACTGTTTTGTACAGATTTATTTAGGGTGGTCTGTTCATTAAAAAGTGTCATAAAACATAACCTTCCCTGATGATGTTTATGCCATATATAATTTATGCCATATATAATGTTTTATGCCATATAATAATAATAATAATGTATTATTATTTATATTTATTGATGTCTTTATATATATGTACTTGACAGTCTTGTCTTTGACAAACCATTGAAAAACCTGGCTGCCAGCAGTTATTCTCACAGTCCTCAGCTGCACTGATGTAATTACCTATCAAGATTTTTTTTTTTTTTCTCACGAAGTTGACCAAAACACCCTCTTCCCTCTCATTCACACTTTTGAAGTGAAGCTCATCAATACAACCCCCTGCACTCTCCCACTAATTGTCCATCTCTGCGGTCTCCCACTCACACACACTTCAGGAAAGCCAGCAGCATCCACACACCCCTCCCTCCAGCTCATATCATGTCATCTCAAGCGCAGCTCTGCCGCTGTGGGAGGTAATCCGATGTCGTATCTTTAAAGTTGCCATTTAATGATTTTATGTCAATTCATAAAAGGCTACGGAAACCGGCGCTACAGGTCCGTGTAATAAAAACCTTATTTTAAACTTCGTAATCATCACCCCGCTGTCTTGACGATTTAATGATGATTATAGATGAGATGAAATTATCATGATCCATCATAATTATGAAGGTCTCGGTACATTCTCTCCAGCATATAAATGTATTGCTGCCACCGGGGAACTTCACCGCAGGCAGTGTTTTACGCTGTTTGTAAAAAGCTATTCCTGAATTTGAACTCGGGGGGGTTGGAGGGTGGTGGCGGCGGGTGAAATGCGTAAATCACATGCAGGGCAAACAGGCACATTATCGACTGGATTTCTGAGGCGAACGGTTAACTGAGACGTTAAAGTCGAACAGAACTGGGAGACGAGCAAAATAATTGAAATTGACGAGATCGCTGACAAATAACAGCAACTTCTGCGGTTTGTTCATTACTTATGTGAAACCTGAGGGATTTGAGCAATGCCATGTGATTATCAGAAAAGTTCTAACGTGCAAAATAAGAAAGTTAAAAAATATTATAAGACAGTGGATATTTGCACTAAGTGAAAACAGAATATTTTCTTAGCGATATGTACTAAATGAAAATAGCTACAGGACAGGTTATATTTACAACATGTTAAAATGGAAGGATGTTGTGCTATTTATACTATTCACTGCAGTGGTGGCCAGTAACGAAGTAGTTGTACTTCGTTACTGTACTTAAGTACATTTTTCAAGTATCTGTACTTTACC
>JAUMHE010000079.1:10952565-10967018 GCA_032359235.1 Enteromius mattozi
CACGAACATGCAAATTGGTTTAATCATTTGGAAATATAATGTCAAGCATGTTATTAAATGACAAACACACGCACACACACACATATATATATATAAATGGTTTTTAAAGATGTTTCTTATGCTCATCAAGGCTGCATTTTGAACAGTAGTGTATATATATATATATAAAATGTTTTTAGAAAAAAAAATAACATTATTAACCAGTATTTTTTTCTAGAAAACCGTTTTCGGAACGCATTGTTTAAAGCGGAACTCAAGAAAAGAAATGTTAAAATATCAATTCTGCTCGGAGTGAACCGAATGGATTTTTTTTTTCATTTTTAAGCCCTGCTGCTAATTATTAAAAGCAGTAATGAGCAGAACCAAGGCTCACCTCTGGTAACACTGAGATGTTGTTGTTTTCGAGGTTGAGCTCCTCCAGCTCTCGGCACTTCGATAAAGATCGAGGGATCGCTGATAGGCGGTTGTACCTCAGACCCAGGCGGTTTATACTTGACAAGTTACCTGAAACAGTAAATTAACTTGATTATGATTCAAATAAACTGTTGATTGAATTTCATTTACATGGGCATATAAGCATACTTTTTCCACTGATGAGATTATACATAATCTCCAACCAAATGACCAAAAGCAGAGCTGTATAGTAAAAAAATTGCTTCCAACAATTAATTTTCCACACCTATAGTTTCAGGTAGGTCAAGAAGTTCGTTGTGCTGCAGGTCAAGGTTGGTGATCTGAGTGCAATTGCCGATCTCTTTAGGAAGGTGCTCCAGCTGGTTGTGGGCTACATCCAGCGTAATCAAATTACAGAGCTCACCTATAACACAAACCAGTAGAATCATCACAAATGAACACTGCACTTTCATACACAAAATGATGCAAGACATTTTGTGCACTGACACTCGTGTATAAATGAGGTATAGTCAGATTTGTTATCCGAAGACTCTGAGGCTTATTTTGCCTGTCAATCATTTTGAGGGATCTATCAAATGAATCGCTTCAGATTCTGATATTGGCTCTGTGTATCAACTGCGGCTCATTTTAAAAACAGCTGATTGAGATTAACCGCTAATCAAAGTACTGGCTTTACTGACGAAATGCACATGAATAAATCGACAATTAAATCGCCCAGCCCTACAGAAATATATATTTTTTTAAATATACTGTACAGTGTTTCTGAATGCAATTTGTTTTAAAGGAAGAGTCTTAAGCAGCAGTGCACTCACCAATCTCTGCGGGCAGCTGTTTAATCTTGTTCTCTCGGATGCTGAGCATGGTGAGTTTGGCCAGATTCTTGATGTCCTTCTCCACGGTGGTGATCCGATTGAAGCGCAGGTAGAGCGTGGTGAGGGAGGTGACGCGGTAGACCACGGCCGGGATCTCGCGCAGCTTGTTGTGCCGCAGGTCGAGCATGCGCAGCTTCTTCAGGCTGTCCAGCGAGTCGGGCAGGCTGGTGAGAGAGTTCTCGCTGAGCGCCAGCGTCACCAGCCCCGACAGGCAGCCCACCTCGGCTGGCAGGCTTTGCAGCTTGTTGCTGTACAGGTAGAGCTCGGTCAGCTGGGTCAGCTCCTTGATGGAAGAGGGCAGCAGATGGATGGATCTTTTGGACAGGTCCAGGCGCATTGAGTTCTCCTCGCGGCACTTGTTCAGCTCCTTGATGACCTCCGCATTGCTGGATTTTTTGCGAGTGCTGGGCGGCGGGTTGGGCCGCTTTATCGTGCTGTCCAAGGTGAAGGCCACCGCGGGCGAAGCGCCGCTTGCGTCTTTCTTCCCGTCTTTGGCATCTTTCCCTTTGGTTTTGGATTTCCCTTCGGCTTTGGGTTCCCTCTCCTTAGAGTCTTTATCTTTGCCCAGAGTACTGCTCATGGCGAAAGCCCCACTGCCCAATGGCACATGGGACCCTCAGTCTCTCGCTCGCTTGCTCTCGCTCTAGTATTTTGTTCGATATTCGAGGGCGTCAAACCAAAGGGAGGGGCGGTTATACCTGCGTGTGCTCATACATACCTGTTTCTTCACCAGCCTCGGCGGACCAAGCAGCCTGTGCTCCTACAGGGGTTAAAACTCCAACGGGACGACGCGTGTTTGTTGTGGCGAGGAGGCCAGCAGCCTCATGCTTGTTTGAACTGCACTCTTTCCCCTCGGCTCAGCTAGAGCTGTTGTGCACAGACAGGTCGTCGGGATTCACATCCTTTGGCTGTTAAACAAAGCAAACGGTTACAGTTAGGATGCGTAGCGCCCGGGAATGACTTGCAGGCATAAGTTGTGTTCAGATTTCAGATGTGAAAAAAGGTAAGAGCTTCCTTCTCAGTGACGCAAATGCGCAAGCCGCTAACTAATAAACACTCAGTTCCTTCCTGTGTGCTCATACCGCAAGCGCTTTCAGGAAGAAGCGGCATCAGGCCGTCAATGGTCAGCCACTTCAGGCAATTAAGGGCAATTAAATCTCAAATCTCTTTCGGTGTTGCATCAGATGATCCTTTAATGGAAGATTTGCAGGAACTTATTAACCACCCTGGAAGAAAAATTACACGGGTGCTTTTAAGCTAGGAAATGCTTCACTGATAAGAATGTGTTAGATCCATTTTGAGGATGTTGAAAAAATGAAGCTGTTGTTTTTTTTGTCAAAAGCATAACTGGACCTGTCTGATTATAAAATTACACAGTTTGCTTTTACATTGTCATTGTGCTACACCAAACTGTGAGAGTTCACCCAAACATGAAAAGCAAGTCATTATTTGTTGCTCTAATGCCATAATCTTTCTCATGATACTAAATGAGAAATGTTCTGCTAGTCCTTGTCTTTATAATATCAGTGAAAAGTGACCGGCTTCAAGCTTAAAAAAACTAATAAAATCACAGAATGATCCCTTATGAGTCATTAAGGTCATTAAAACAGCATCAGGTTTAGTAAAAAAAAAAAAGGCTTATTTTTATTTTTAAGTGTACTATGAATTTAAACATTCCCTAGAAAATATTTTATTTTTTTATTAGTTTGACAGTATGGCCAGAGCCATAAATTTGAGTTGAACTACGTATCATATTCATTTTATTTATCCCAAATAATTGCAGCTCCCAGGCTTGCTGAAATGAACATCGTAAAATGATACAAGTTAACTGAAGGATTAATTAAATCAGAAAAAAAAGAAATTGATAGATCCATCAGAAAAGTACATTTTAAAATCAATCAAACAACAAACAAACAAACAAAAAAAAGATAAATCAAAGTTCTTACTTGCAGCTTTATTTAACAGTGTATCTGAGACACTTTCTTTTTAACAGTAATTAAAAAAAAACTTATTTAACAATTAATCTAAATGAGTTAGCAGAGTTAAAAAAATATCACATTTGTTGAATATCAAAGTAAAAAAAATACATTCAACATATTTCATTTATAACTTAAGTGCATGTTTACTATGACAGCCCCAAAATAAATTTTCTAAAATCCTACTTTTCTCCCGGTACAGCTTTTCACAGAATGGTTAGACCCCCTGAGACCCAAGTTTGAAAAGCCCCACACGACTGTTTACTAGCTCATAAAAAGACAAAGCAGCTTTGCATTGGGTTTCCATCAATTACAGGAATAGTAGTTTTACACCTTTACCTGTGAGACACTTCATTAAATCACAAATGACATTCAACACCCAGTAATCCAATAAAAACTACAACTGTCCCGAATCAGAAATGCCTCAGCACTCTGCGAGATGCTATCTTTGCATAAGCATGTGTTCCTCTGTCCTGTATTGTGAAATTCAAAAGTGTGTGTGTGTGGTTGAAGTGCTCGGCGTGCGTGTGCCTAGTCCAAGCCCAGATCAGAGCTGCAGAAAGGTTAATGCCGCGGGGGAATAATCTTTGGGAGTGCTCTTCAAAGCTCAGGCCCCCTGCAGGTCAGAAGACCTTTGTGGCCAAAGAGTCCAGTTTGTCTGCAATAATACTACTACTAATAATAATAAAGCTATCCTGAATGTGTCCATGAAAACTCACGTTAAGATACTGACCGACGGCAAGCGCACGGAAATCCTCACATTAAAGATTTATATGATTTTGTTTCTTCATATAAACAGATTTGGAGAAATGTAGCATTACATGGCTTGCTCATCAATGGATCCTTTGCAATGAATGTGTGCCGTTAGAATGAGAATCCAAACAGCATATAAATATTACAATATTACGTAGTCCACACAAATCCAGTCCATCAGATAACATCTTGTGAAGTGAAAAGAAGTGTGCTTTTAAGAAACAAGTTTATCATTAAGACATTTTTAAACTTAAACCATTGCTTCCAGCTAAAATACAAGCCCACAATCCCAAATATTGCTTTCTCCAGTGAAAAGTCATGGATCAGGAAAGAAATTTGCACAGATTAAGCACAGTTTACAGAAAACAGTTCTAAACAAATATAGAGGTGTATATTGACATGAGAGGACAACAGTGGATGGACTTATGGATTATGGGCTATAGATTATAGATGATATATATATATATATATATATATATAATTTATTTATTTTATATATATATATATGTTTTGGCCAGAAGTGAGACTGTGAAATTAAAAATGCTGGATTTTTTTCTTAGAAATGTGCAGCTTTTCACTTAATTGGACATTAATTGGACTGGAGGGGTGTGGATTATTGTGTGATGTTTTTAATCAGCTGTTTAGACTCTCATTCTGATGGCTTTCACTGCAAATGATCCATTTGTGAGCAAGTGATATAATGCTACAATTTTCCAAATCTGTTTTGATGAAGAGCTCATCTAAGCCTCGTTCAGACTGTCCGCCCAAATCTGATTTTGTTCATATCTGGATGGAATCTGATTTGAATAACTGACTGTTCACACAGCGTATCACAACTGTTCATATCCGATTTGTGTGTCCATAAGCGCTCTTTCGTTTCTCAGAATGTGCGTTGGTTTCTATGGTAATGCCGTTGCATTGTTGCGCCTATGCTGAAAACAACAGTAATAGCATATTATTATATTTTGTCTTATGAGGCAGCGGCAGAAACGCAGAAAGCTGGAATGTGCAGCTTTCTAAACTCAATCGATGGAACGATGCTTTCAAAACTCAGCGAGGTACGTGTACTAACATTTTATTGTGTTTTCCCGCTTGACTGGCACTTTGCACTGACACAAGCTTGTTTCTGAAAGATGTTCAGCATGTTTTCTGCAAAAAACGTCTGACGTGTTTATATTATACGTGACGAGGACGTGAAAAATCTAGGCCAAATCCGATCTGACCTGTCAGACTGAGATGGATTTCCAGAAAGGCGATTTGAATAGGATTCCAAACCACTTCCGAATGTAGTTCGAAACGGATTTGCACAAATCGGATTACATGTAGTTTGTTATCTAAATATGGTCGGATTTGTACAAAAATCGTATATAGGGCTGACAGTGTGAAAGGGGCTTGGACGGTCTGGGTGCAAGCACACTTCCAGCTAATTTCATTTTTGGCTAAACTATTTTTTAAGACCAAGCAATTTGTCAAACATTAACTGACCTCCAATCCCACTGAATGCGAGTTTACCTGAAGCTTAGACAAAATAACTTTCAGTTTCATGACCTTCCACCTACTAATCTTGGTTACATCTTGAGGTTAGCAGAATGCAAAAGTGAACTGCTGCAGTTTCTGCTGACTTTATAAGCAGTCAAAAAAAAAACTTTGTTTGCAATGTAAACAGGTCACTTTGTCAGCCACTTTGATGCCTTTGATTCATTGTAGGATCTGTATGTTTCCACTGTCAACTTTAGATGCTGACACTCTTAAACCATGAAAACTCCTTTAAATTAGATGCAGGTAAGCCCGCTCGACTTCAGATAAGCTCCCTATAAATCCCAAAGCTGTGATATTTCGCAGAAAAGCCACTTGGTACCACTTCTGAGTGAGCCACTGGTTTCGCGGAACAAGTCTGCCACGAGGGAAGAGCAAAACAAAGCAAACATTTGCAGATCAATATTTAAACATACACAGAACTAAACACCGAAGAAGAAAAAAAAACACTTTACTGGCTTTTACAACACGGGCTATGGTAAATTGTCACGTTCTAACAGGGATGGGCACAAGCACTCAGAAGTGACAGCAATTATTGATCATGAAAGTACATTAAGTGTGGGACTATTCCAGCTTTGCAAAAGTTTGTATCAATTGAAAATCAGTCACAAGCAGGCAAAATTGTCAAAAAAAAAAAAAATAAAAAAAAAAAGCTAGTTTTGTTCCACATGTGGTGCAAGATCCTAAAAAATGCATAAAAATGCAATGTGACAGCCAATCACAAGTTATCTAACATAAAAATGTATGTGTACAGACGCAAACAAACATTGTGTAAAACACCCGTATTACTCAGCAGGTTTACATGTGGAGTAAACAGCCCCAGGCATTCTTTGTAATCTTTATTTGCTACAGTTTTCTTTTTCTTAATATGGCTCTTTTAGCTGATATTTATTCATTTTCATTAGGGCTGGGTATACCGGTTCCTGAACGATACCTTTTTCGATACCAATTTTATAAAATCAGTTTTCTTGACATTTATAGACACTCAAGATCTCCTGAGCCACTGCACGAAAAAATATATATCCAACACAATGAATAAGCACAAATTAGTTTTAGTTTTCAGTTTACACATCTGTTATGCTACCTTTACACTGGTGCATTATTATTTATTCTTACAATACCCTTATAATTTTTTCCCCTCTTAAAATTTTGTGTATTTAAATTTTTTAAATCTGATATGCTTGTATGGTATTCTTGCATTTTTTTTTTAAGTAAAAAGCTGGTCTTTGATGAATTGTTTATTTATAAATCACAACAACCCCGTGCTACGGGCATTGCCATTCATACAGACTACAGCGTAAGTTATTTTACACAACTACACGAAGCTTACGGCTTTCGAACGGAGAGCGTGAAAAAGGCCTATTATTAGAGCTGGGATGATAAATCGATGCAGAATAAATTCATGGATCGATTCTGATATTTTCTGATCGCATCGCGGTTCATTTGGAGTCGGTTCTAAGCTAAGTTTGAACAGCAGATGGCGCTGAATGCTTTAGAATCTGCTGTATTCTGCTTGTTTCCAAATCCTTACACAGAGCTGAACCTAAAATAATAATTCATAAAATTCGAAAAGGTTAAAGTTAATTACAAGAGTGGGCTGTGTTCACATTAATATCGCATCGTAAAAAAACTTCTGAGCTGTGGTGAAATTACAGACTCAGCCGAACACACAAGCACTCTTCAACGCTCTTCTTCAGCAACTAGATTAGAGTGCCATCTGCTGTTGAAATCTAAGCTCAAAATCGACTCCATCCAGAGGAATCGCAATGCAATCGAAGAATCAAGATTTATCGTCCCAGTCCTGTAGATTATGTTTGAAAAATGATTAAAATCAACCTGATCTTGTGAGAAAAATAACAAAAAATTTCGAATTTTCTCACGAAAACATACACATTTTTACGAATTTGTCAAGTAAAATGTAAAATAATTCCTACATTTTACAACAGATCTTTCCTTTTGCTATATGACACATGCATGTAACAAATGATCAGAATAGAAAAAAAAAAATTAAAGATGGGGGCTTTGTTCAATGCAATGTTGATAGGATGCTAAGATGTGGGCGTGGCACTCAAACAGTGGAGGAATGTGAACATGAGTTTGCAGAGGGACATTTGAATTGCCCTTCCTTCCAAATAATCAAAAATAGAGCTTACGGTTATATATGACTCTGCTCAAAATTAATCTCTAAATTATATCAAAAGTTGTTATAAATCTGTGTGCCAAAATCATTTCATCATTTGACAAGACCGTAAATACTAGATTTCTTTATAAAAACAGTTCCATTACAGAAGTACCAAGCCACAATCACTCATTCTCTAAATGCACATGTCTAGATTGGTGTCTACACAAAAGACAAACCAAGCCTATAATATTGATCATCATCAGCCATAACATAATTATCAGCTATTAGGCAGTGCATATCCAATGAAACTTCCAAAGTACAGGAAATAAAACAGGATAGTTAATATGCAGAAACCGAAGCGATTCTGGATGTGTGTGGTGGGCGAAGACTGTTGAACAGCACTGTAAGGCAGGGGTCATCCTGCACAACTTTCTCCTAATCTTACATCCGACTGCAGGAAAAAATACATCTTTCTTACCACGCTTCCGACACACTTACATCAGCCTGCTGAGATACATCTGATATTTATGAAACAGATCCCCAAATGCACATCAAGACAAAAGCAAACGACTCTAGATGCATTGCATGGACGAGTGCAATACTGGGATGTTGCATAAAGTCTATTTTAACACCTGAAAGTTCATGGTTTTACTAAATATGACCATTTCTCATGCTCAGCTCGACTAGGATGTTGGCTTTAAAACAAGGCCAAGAAACCCACAGAATGCTTTCTAAAGAGGTAACAGATGCACTTCTACACACACAAGCATAAAGACAAACGAGAACAGAGAAATGTCACTGATATTTTACCAAATTCTTCTCAAATGAAAGACTATTCTTCACTCTGAAGCAGATTTTAAAATTTGTTGTGCCTTGATGTTCAATGTTAGCATTTCTGGGAAACTGACAGCACACTGACACATTATCAATAAGACCATAACAACAACAACAAAAGACCTTTAAGACATATTACTTGTGAACATTTTTGGATGTAGATTGAGGGCCAAAATATATCTATACACATCAACGGGTCAGCAGAAGCTGCAAATGTCTAGATTCGTTTACAAACAGACCCGAGTACTAACCTAAAGCACATTTACAACCATAATAAACCGTTTAAATACGGCAAGCAATAAAAATCAGTATTAGCTGACTAATGTGGGGGGGGCTCAGAGTGCAAAGCGTCTGTTTAGATACGGCTAACTAGCTAACCATTCCTTGCTATTAAACCACAGAAACCCACACAACTGTCATTAACGTCGACTTTCGTTATATTGGTGACTAAAGAAAAAATAACGAAAATACTCCGAGTGCATTCGCCGTGTCGTGATATTTGACGGCACACACGGACAGCTGGCTAAGGAAATCTCTCTGCTAGCATTAGCCACCCTTCAGCTGCGGCTAACAGGCTAGCAGCATTAGCCCTGCGCGAGCTTACGCAAAAAAACAAAAAAACAGCACAAAACACAAATGTCACCTCACACTTCTCACCAAACGCGTACATTTGGGAATAAGCGGTCTCATCTTGATGAAAAGCGAGTCGGTTCCCGTAGCGGAGAATGTAAATGTTCGTTCTTCACCTCAGACAGGCCCTCTGTGAAAACAAACTGTCATCCGCCAAACGGCGCTCGGTGCAGCTCGAGCTCGAAGCGGGAAGAGCAGCTCAATCCGCAGCGCGTGCGTGCGTGCGTTAGTGATGGAAAGCCCGACTCGTTCGAGCGAATCGGTTCTTTCGAACCTTTAGTTTCAAATAATCGGTTCAAAGAGTCAGAATCAGCGTCCCAAATGACACACTGTACACTACGCACTTATACAGTATATACTTATGCACTTATGCACTCCACCATGTAGTGTATGAATTACATAAGGTTGTTTTTGTCATTTAAAATCGATAGCCCCTCCCCCTTCGTTATAAGCTGTGATGGTTGAGTGCATGAAGTGTCCAGCATTACACAATTAGTTTTTATGTTATTTAAGTTAGTCCCTTTCAAAAGCTGCGTCCGAAAGCCTAGGCATCTAACTTGCTGCCTCTGGAGGCAATGACATTGCAGACAGCATTTTTGCAGGGAGGCACCGCATGAAACAGGTTTCAGTTGCGTGATGGTTTAATGATCCACAACATAATAGAACGAGGTTTAGTGGTAACCTAATGAATATTTAACTACTACAAACACTGATTTCTTGCTAGAAGTAACATCAAAAGTGCAAAACGTTCATCAGAAATATACATTTACGCACAAACGGACCACTAAACGCAACTTTCTTAATTTTTTAGTTCAACCGTAACGGAATTAAATGCGCGGGATTGTGGGATATCAAATGCAGCGAAGGAAACATCTATGCTGCATTTCACATTTGATTAGAAGAAGACAGGAAGTGAAGCAGAATTTGGATTCGGACATGCCTTCCTGCCTTGGAATGCTGCCTCCGAAGGAGTAATGCGATGACTTTAAGAATCAGCGATTGGCTCACTATTCCGTCATGTTGTGCTTTGCAGTTTCTCCCATTCATGAGCATTGGAGTGTTTCTATAGTCTTTGTTTAAGTGCATTATCCGGTATTTAAAGTGCAATTTTTCTTTTTGGAATTTTCATTGTACACTGTTCTATTTATACTTCTCTCTATGTTAGCGAAATGTCATAGAATAGTGCATAAGCACTCAATTTGGGGCACAACTAAAGACACTAAATCATTTTTAGGCTATTTTGTAAATGCATATTATAGATTTTACAGTGAACAATGTTGACATCAAGTTTACCGTTAATCAAAATTTATTTTTCCACATTTTTTATTTTTTTTAAAGGCAGGGCAGGTGATTTGGTTTTGTCATGCTTGAAAGTCTCTTCACGCCCCAATTGCAATCACTAGGTTAAGTGGTCTGAATGTATTTATACTGTCTGTGGAAGGCGTAGAAGTCAAGTCAAGTCACTTTTATTTATATAGCGCTTTTAACAATACAGATTGTAGCAAAGCACTGAACCATACAATGTTCATCCAATCGCATTTTTACAAGTGTGTTCCAGTGGGTACTTGCACTCAAAACCACTCGGTACTGTTCAGTCTGCAAATGAATCGTTTTGGCCAGATCGTAAACAAATAGTTTTGTTTTCGTTAACCGGTTCAAACGATTCACTGAGAAGATCCGATTCAAAAGAACGACTCATTCGTGAATCGCATATCGCCAGTATGCGCGTGAGCGCGCAGCAGCAGTCGTGCTCTACTGTCTGTTGAACTGACATATAAAAAAGGTATATTTTACTCTTTTTTTTTATTTGTATTTATTTTTTATTTTTTGGTACAGTGTCTTTTTCCTTTCCGTCATTCTGCACCCACTTCCACTTATTATTATTATTTTTTTTTTAAACACACATTTGTGTGCTTTAAGTATTGTATAAGCTTTCGCAATCTTGTAAATGTTAACAATCGTGCCAATAAAGCATTGTTGACTCTGACTCTATGACCATTTTGGGACAAATCACTCTTTTGTTTACTGTACAGACGCATTCCGCACGCATACTTGGCTTTTGCGGCACCTTTCTTTTTATTCCTCCCCTCCCTCTCTCTCTCTCTGTCTCTCTCTTTCTCTCTCCCTTTCTCTCTCTCTCTTTCTTTTCGCAAGCCCACGGAATATATTTAAAAAAAGAAAAAGAAAAGAAAAGAAAACCCATTCTACACACACACATAAAGCAGCGGCCATTCCGGCACTGAACAAAAGAGCGCATTCATAGCAGCCGCACGCGGACCGCGCCGCGTCAATCGCGCCTGGCCGCCGCACGCGGGCGTTCATCGCGCCGAACATCAACGCCGCGCCACGGAAGGTGCGATCCGGAGCCGCGCAGAGCCGCGAAAGCGCTTTACCTTCAGAGGTGTGACTCCGACGCCATCCTCGCTTCCTCCTCCTTTCCAGCAGCGCCGCAGCTCGCGCTCCCCTCCCCAGCGCGTGTCACTGACGCGTCACGAGACCGCTGCTGGAGCTCCGCGTTATTTTTGTTTTGGAAAAATCGCAGCGATGATGACAGACGCAATGAGGGACCCTGGGAGGGATCAGGGGAGAAAGTGGTTTTGGGGGGCGGACGTGTCATGAAACGGAATAAATGAATGATTACAGGCGTGCAATTTGTTTTCTGTAATAAATGTGCAAATATTCAGATATAGTTGAACAAAATTGCACTATAAGAGAAACCATGAAATTAAGAAATGTACTTGAATGTCGCTAAAATATCACCAAACTTGAAGAAAAAAATAACAAATAATAACATATTATTATAACGTATTTGATCTAAAATAGCATTTATAAGAATGAATATAAAACAAATAATAGAAATTATTTTATTATTATTAACATTAAGAATAATAAGAATCGTTCAACTGTAATCATAACAACAAAATATTAATAATAATAATAATAATAATTATTATTATTATTATTATAATAATAAACATTTTCACCATTATTCTCTTTTGATTATAGAGTGACAAATGACCAATACATCTTGAAAGCAAACAATAAAATAATAATAATAATAATAATAATAATAACCATGACAATAATAACACAGATTTGTTCAAAACCAACAATAAAGAAAACAATAAACAAATTAAAGTTATTTCATGTTAAATATTACTATATTATATATTATTACACTCATTATTTAATTTTGGAGTTAAAAATAAAAAACATAATAATAATTCTAGAATTAAATAACCAAAATGTATTTAAAACCAACAATAAAATAATAACAATAACTGTAACAACAATAATAATAATAGTAATAAAATAATTATATGAATGAGTTAAGAAGAACAATTATTTAAATAAAAATGAAAACATTATTATTTATTGATTATACAAAAATAACAAACCATCCAAAAACGATTACAACCTTCATCAGCCAAAACATCTCCTGTGACTGTTGTCTGCTAACAGTGCGCTGGTGTCGCTAGGCGGCAGCAGCGGAAGAGCTCGTCCGAGTAGAACGCGCTGAACCGGAAGTGCGTACAACATCGGCTGATAAGATAAACGATATATCCGCGTAGCAGAGCATATTATATGCTTTTAAGGTTTATTTTTCAGTGAGTGCAGTATCTTTGTAAATATACAGTACGCTGGCAGTCGGTTAAGAGCAGTAACGTCTGGCTGTCGTCAGTCAACAAGCTAACAGAAATCCGGCCGCTTGATGCCCCTATAATATAAAGTTAATAAGGTGAAGCTCACGAAGACATTTCTGGCATGTCACCTCAGTTTTAAAAGAAAGAAATGTAGTTCTTAAGAATTTATGTGGGAATTAAGATTTATCCTTGTATATGTTGTTTATATGTAACTAATAATATACGATAGAGATAGTACTGCTTTTGTTTTTATGTATATGTTTATTTATTTTTTTGCATTACTTTAACAGTCGCTGAAGCACAATGCCTGAAGTGAAGTCGATGTTTAGAGAGGTTCTGCCTAAACAAGGTGAGTTTTTGTCCGCTGTTGCTTTGTTCAGCATTTTTTTGCAGTGCTCAGCTTTCAAAACCTCACTCTTATACAGACTGAGTTGAAAGACGTCCCACACGACAACCAAAACAACCACAGCACTGGAGGCCACAGCTCAACTTTAGTCCGGATCTTGCTGCAAACACCCAGAGCATAAGGGCTGTGTTGTGTTTTATCTGTGCAGGTCAGCTGTCCATGGAGGACGTTCCCACCATGGTCCTGTGCAAACCCAAACTCCTGCCTCTGAAGTCTGTGACACTGGAGAAACTGGAGAAGATGCAGCAGGAAGCCCAGGAGATCATCAAACAACAAGAACTGGCTTTGAAGGAGCAGCAGCAGCAGCAACCTGAGAGAGCAGAGTAGGGCACTTCCATCACAACCTAATATCAGCACATATCACTAATATAGTCAGCCATAGATCAACATTCAGATGAGTCATTTTCATTTGTGGTTGCTGTTTTGGTAGAAACTTTATTTATGCATGAGCTTAAGTGTGCTTTAGTTTATGAGGCCTATATATATATAAAACTCACTGTAAATGCAGGCTTTTGTTGAATAAAACGGCAGCTAATTAATGCATGAAATTGTGGTTATGCACAGGTCTTTACATTCCTCTGTATAGTTTTTAAGTACACATACTTTGTAAATGTCATATTTAAATATATATTTAACTTCAAAACTGCTTTTTTAAAAAAGAAATATGTAATGTTATTCAACAAGAACATTTACTAAACCAATTGATTGTTAAATCATTTCAAATAAATGTTGTTTATTTATCAAAGAATCATGAAAATGTGTCATTTTTTCACAAGAAACATGACTGCTAAAGATTCAGCTTTGCCATAAGGAATAAGTTATATTTAAAATGTATTAAAATAGAATACCAATATATAATTAGTTTATTTCACAACTGTAAGATTATGAATTATTTCTTGTTTTTCAGTATGTAGTAAAAATAAGTAAATTGATTAAAAATGCATTAATTTTAATATTTCGTTTCATTTGTCATTGCATTATATGTCTAAGATCTATCTTAGCATTTAATCACTAATTATTAAAACGTCTAGTTCTTCAAATTTCAGGAAATGCCTGAGGACTTTTTCATTCCTAAACCCAAGTAATTTAAAAAAAAAAAAAAGCATTTTTAAAATTAAATTACATTGTTGCAATTTATGCTGTTAGTGAAAGTGAAGTGACTTGTGGCCAGGTATGGTGACCCAGGTCATGGGGGTAGTCATGTTCACTGCTGTGTGTGTGCACTGTGGATGGGTTAAATGCAGAGCACAAATTCCAAGTATGGGT
>JAUMHE010000079.1:10972601-11003686 GCA_032359235.1 Enteromius mattozi
TTTAAAATACACCATTTTCAGTTCATAAAACATATCAAATACTTAGTAATTCAGCTACAGAAAAATGTGCAAGCAGTCTATCCAGAGAGTGTAAAATATTATTGAAAGATAGACTAGATATACTCTGCTCATGGATTGGAATATGGCACACTTCAAAGGTATCAAAATTCCCACCAATTTTTATATACATAAACTGCAAACCTTAAAGGGCATTTTGTGAAAATTGACAAGCTAATTATAAAGTACATATGGAAATGCAAAATTGAAGACAAAATACATTCCCAGATTTAAAAATACATATATATCTTTAAAGTGAAAAGTTTTTTTTGTAATGTAATGATGTCATGTGGTGCAACCATAACATAAAAAGATGAAGAAATTAATTTTAATTAATAAATAACATTACGTTTTTTGAGAAGATGCTTTGCATCATTTAGTTACTGAACTAAACTTTCCCGGTTATGAACAAATAAAATTATTTATATAAATATATATATTTATAAAAACTCTTAAATATCACATAATACTATAAATATAATTAATATTCTATAATAAATAAAAAATAATAATAATTTGAATCCATATTATGAATTGCAAAAAAGTGTTAATTTTAATTAAATAATTTATTTAGCCATTTTCAATTTAAAAAATAATACAAAATATTCTATATCTAAGTATTCTGTAACTACTGTATTAAAGTATCTAAAATTTACAAATGCAATTTATGCAATTTAAATGCTAATTTATCTATGTTATAACTAAAATATTAAATTATTTAATTTAAGAAATGTAATAAATAATTCTATGTCATCACACAGTCATGAAGATCTACCAGGGACATTTCAATGATGTCATTTCCTTTTTAATGTTTTTCCCTTCTGCATGTTGGTCAGACCACATGACTTAGATTCCCAGGGCATATAAAATATTATATCAAATAAAATAACAATTTAAAATGATAAATTATTACAATAACATGATTGCCAAACTACTTAACATGTTTAAGATTTTTTTTCTTCTTTATGATATGAGTTTCATCACCCTGACATTTCAGACCAAAATCCATTTTTAATTTTTAGTTTTGAATTTCGATTTTAAACTAATTAGAGATTAAAATCATTCTTCAGTGATAGATTCAGTTCATTACAAATACGAACTGACATTTTTATGTATTTTCGAATAAATCAGTAGTTTCAGACTAAAAAAGAAACGACCCATAAATGTCCCAATACAAATGTGTGCTGGTCTCACCAGTCGATCTCCTGCATCTCGTCTCGCTCTCTCTGGGAATTGATGTCGTGGATAATAGTATCAACATCTTTACCTGGTTTCTGGGTCAGAAAGGAAAACACGGTGAGCTGAATTTGTGTGAATCCTGTGAACACGCTGAGCCCAGATGAGCTCCGTACCTTCAGCTGTAGCTCCTTGTATCTCTTGGACATGCGGATCAGGAGCTTGTGTCCGTTGATGGTTGCCGGCTGCAGCTGGTAGTACTGCACCATCGCCTGCGCCGCCTCCACATATGCCATTTCCAGAAATGCCTGATGTCGAAGTCAAATCGTTAAAGTGTGCACGAAACATAAAATCTGTCAAATACGATCCGAACAAATATTCTTTTTCATTGCATACTAAATCTTTGAGACAGTTACAAGATCAATTCAATGCCAGGCATTTCAGGCACATGTCAAACTTGGCACTGGACCCAGAATTTGATCCAGTCTGTACTAACAGGACCAATCAAAAAGTCACATTTGATTAACGAATCGGAGGTGATGGAGACATCATCGGTGTCAGGGTTTAAATGTACGAAGTACATGTCTAAATCTATTTCTGCAGGACTCAGCCTAGCACTAGCATTTTATTTATGACAAACTGTACTAAATATCATTGCTATCTGAATTTCAGAGCTGAAATCTCTTACCTGATGCGTCGAGCGCATGAGGATGTAGTTGGTCACTTTTCCGAAGGGAAGTCCTAGGTTAATGACATCATTCTCAGTGCAACTGCCCTCCGGGAGGTTACAGATGTGCACGACACGTCCGGGACACGTTTTACGATGAACAAACTGAAAGAGGACACGTAGATTGTTATATATTCAGTATTGAACATTTTAAATAAATCAGCAATGTATAGATGAAAAATATGTGAACGTTTAAGATATCTGTGACTAGCAGTTGTAGTTAATGTGTGTTCAGACACATCCATTCTGGGCCCTGCTGTGCTCTCTAATGCCACCTAATGGTGCTCAAGTACAGCATTCACCTCAAATACTGATAGAAAGTGTAGTAGAGGGACTAAAACAGAGATGTCCAGTGCCACATACAATCTAATATAGTTGGATATGATGCAACAATTCACTTTTGGCCCACAATCCTAATCCATATTGTAATTCTTTTTTTTTTTTTTTTTTTTATGAAATCCCATAATATTATATATATATATATATATATATTCCAACTATTTAAAAACTTCATAAAGTTTCTCAAATGTAACTATGTCATTTAAAAACACATTATTACCCTAGAAGGGATTTAAAATGTCATTTTATCTAATTAACTTGCTTATAATTCAGATGTTTGAGGCTGTATATATTTAATCAAAGACACAGTAAAAAAAGTAATATTGTGTAACATTGTTACAATTCATTCATTTAAAATCCATTAAAATCAATTACTCCAGTCTTCATGTGTCACATGATACTTCAAAAGTCAAAAAATACACCTATGTGCTACTCAAGAAACTTATATTATTATTAATGTTGAGTTGTGCTGCTTCATATGTTTACTGGTAACCATTTGGACATTTAATGAAATTATGATACACACACATAAATATGCATATGTAATTTTAAAATGTAACATTATAAATGTCTTTACTGGGACTTTTAATCAGTGTATTCTTTTATTTCATCTATGCATTCTTACTAAGTGTTTATTTCTTTTAAAAAATACAGTCTAACTTGCGGCAAACTATTGGAGTGGCATTTATTACCACAATATAAAATATAAACGTGCATATATATTGTATTTTATTCCATAGGAAATATAATTTAAGAATGACATTTTCAGACTACCTTTTTATAAATGCCATTCGTAATAATCTAAAAAGCATGTCACATAAATTTTTGATGATGGTAATATAAGCTACAGCATGGTAGGATGTGTACAGGGAGTTTTTTACACGGAGGTGGCAGTTTTTGATTGACAGTAGCAAGTGTGAAAGGCGCTCAGTACACAGGAGCACAGGGTCAGGGACGAGGGGCAGTGTTTACACTGCAATTTACACACCATAGGAGGAGTATTACAGTGTAAGCACCACAGAGATCCACAGAGTGTGTGAGAAACGATTCATTATCATGAGTACAGATTGTGAGAATGAAAGCAGTGATACTCATGACGATCCATGTAAACTCACCGGATCTCAAATCGGTGCCAAAAAGGCACAGAATGTGACAACCACTTGCGAATTCAAAGCCTTAAACCAATGTCAGTCTAGACACGGCTGGTTTCTGGGTTTATCTGCGGCTGGCCATGGACCGACTCTAACAGTCGGAGTAGAGCTCGTGATAATTCTATGAATGGCTTCCTGCCAGACTTTCCCTTTGGCCAAATGTGCCAAAAAGGTCACGTTAGGTTTGTCTCCATAAACACATACCAAAATAGACCGCCAAACAGGCTGTTTATGTCTCTGTTATATGCTGTATAAGTCAGAGTGTAACTGTGAATGGCTTCTGTGTGCTGGCCTAGTAAAACACAACACCAGTGTTTTGGAGTTTGTTCAGCTCATTGTAGGCAGTCGAAGATTGTTGAGTGGCTCGATGCTCTGGCAGTGAAGGTAATTACACCGAAATGCTGGCTGAAACATAACTCTAAGAGGCCGTGGCTGCTGCTGATTGGCTGGCACAGAATGCCAAACAAAGACTTTTTTATGATTGGTCTACAACTACACTGTAAAAAAAAAATGAAACAAAGCTGTCACTGGGATAATACTTTAAAATACAAAAGTTACGGTAACACTTTATTTTACGGTTACACCTACTGATTGCTTATTAGCATGCATATTACTACAATATTAGCCAATTATTAGTGCTAATTAAGCACATATTAATGCCTTATTTTACACAATTCTTATTCTACATCCCTAATCATACCCAAACTTAACAACTTCCCTAACTATTAATAATCAGCAAATTAAGAATTTATTGAGGGAAAAGTCAAATTAGTTATAAGTTAACAAGTGTTACCTATTCTAAAGTGCTACCAAAGTTCCATATATGTATTATATCTGTAAATGGCACATATTAATACCCTTTTATTTTGAGAGAGAGAGACTTTCTTTAATTCACTTTTAACAATGAAAATCTAGCAAAGCATATCCTCTAAACAACAGGGAGCCCTTTTACATAAGGTTCAAACTTAAATTTAATAAGTATTTATTTTTAGATATAATTATCAACACTCAGCATTTACTGTTTGAATTCCCTGAAAAATAGAAATAATTTGAAAGATGAGACTTGGTTTCATATCAATGTAACAATATATAAAACTGGAAGTTTCTAATTAAGTTTCACTCTTGCAGTGGTGAAAACAATGCTTTATTTGTTTAAAACAAGTGCGTACAGAAAATTTTGTGTGTACCATTACGCCCCTAGTTGCTATGCATGGCTGGTTGGGATTTGTAAACAAACACAGCAATGTTTTGAAAGTTATCAGTCAATCAATCACTTTTATTTATATAGCACTTTTAACAATACAGATTGCAGCAAAGCACTGAACATTATCAAATAGGAGAATAGAGTGATGGTAATGTATATTGACAAAATTAAACTATTTATTTCTTAAATGCAGAGACAGTCTCTGTAATCAAAACAATGATAATCACTAGAAATTAGGTGCCCCCAACTCTCCCCAGTCTCCGACTGGATGCCCAGCACTTAACTTCCAGTTCAATTTTGCAAAGGACTTATAGTGTGTGTTATAACTATAGTTATATTCACATTTTATTTTTAATTAACTGTAATAACTTTAAATTGTGATAAAGTTACGTTGCATTTTAACACTAAATAAAGATGAGAAATAACTAGATAACTGTTAAAAACTGTTTTCTGTATGCCAACAAAATTTTGGAGTATTTCTATATAATATAATTGCAAATTTTAGAAATGTAGCAAATCAGAACAACAAAAAATAATTTCGGTTAATTTTGTCACATGACATGACTTTTTTTCTATTATTTATTTATTTAACTTTTATTTAGATGCACTAGCAGAGTCCAGGATATTGGGTTTAGCAAGCTACTTTGGATAAAATGCATAAATGCAACTTTAATTAATGTAATGTCCTAAAATTTGCATTAAAAATGTACAGTGATCAAAATTTGGTGTAGAAACTATTTTTGACTAAGAAATCATTAGTAAATTTTATAAACAGTTACGAGGAAATGGCAAGTAATTTAATCATTAAATTCTGAAGTAGAAAAAATCAAATAGTATTTCTCTATGAAATACTCCAATTATATTTTAAGTTTTAAATACAACTAGAGTTACGATATGTAACATATAATGTATTCAGTGTTATCAGTAAAATTTAACTGAAGTTTCCACAAAGCAAAAATACTTTTTTTTATCGTTGTCTGTCACCAGTGACAGAGCTTAATTTCTCTTGTTATAAAAACGTATTGGTACTTTGATCACATCTCTGATTGTAACAGAATGCAGTAGTGCTACATTACGGATGTCGCATTTGGCAAGAAATGAAGAGATTTGTCGTGAGCACATCATAAATCAGGAGAACGAAAGGCATTCTCTTTGGAGATCTAGCGATGACGGGCATCATATCACGCTACAGATACATCTGTTTGCTTATCTAGAGAAGGTTTAAACTGCTTTGCGTGGGTCCTGAAACAGGTTCATCTGAAATCTATAGCATGCGCTTTCTGAACTTCATATATCTCCTAGCATTCCCTCCGTCAGGAAGCCTTTATCCCCCAAAGATCAGGTTACGATGCTGTGGGCTGAAATTGAATTCCCAGCCTCAGAGCCATTAAGGAAACCTGGAACACATCACACAAATCTTGATTACTTTGCTGGGCGGTTTGATCTGTCGAAACCCTGAATTTCTGTGTGTACTGTACTGAGTCTGAGCATCCTTTCGCACGATAAGCAAAAAAACTAAAAGAGTTATAAAAGCACCGCCAATGTACAGCTGCTGTAAAACAGGTGGGTTTAATAGGAGCTAACATTAGCCCATGCTTTCACCTCTCCAGTGGACTAAATCATAAATAACTTGGCTAAAAAGACCACCATAAAGAATCTTTGTGTGAATCCACAAGCTGGCAACCGCATAAAATACCGTCCTGCACAGGACATGGTTTCAATTATAGGTGGCAGACATCTGTGCAAGGTCAGAGCTTCTAATCCGAAACAATGCTTCACACCGTCCATATGTGAGGAGCCATCAGACACACTCGGCCGTCTGTCTGAGCACGACTCACATTACTAAAGTTCATACAAATAACAAACGAGTTTGAGAAATGAAACGAAGATCAGACTGTCAGAGGACAAAATCATACGGAATGAAATGCATTATAACAATGAATAAAATACATATATAATATGTAAGTATGAACTTGATCTAAAGTGACCGTAAAAAGATTTCTGTTTATTCATCAAAGATCCTGCTAAAAAATTATATCACTGTTCTACAGAGATATTACGCAGAACAACTTCTTCAACATTGATAAGAAGAAAACCTGAGCAGGAATAAATTATATTTGAAAATATAATAAAACAGAAAACTCTGTCCCACTTTATATTAAGTGGCCTTAACTACTATATACTTACATTTAAATTAATCATTTGATACAATGCACTTATTGTTTACATACATGTTTTTACATTGTACTTGTACTTTTAAAAATATGTGTTACTAAATCTGTAATTATTTTCTTTAATTATATTTAGAAAAACACTATTGACTCGTCCCTTACAGTTTAACCCACCCTTAAACCTACCCATACCACCAAACCTGTCCCTAACCTTACCCATATCCCACCTCAGTAGCAGCAGAAGTATTCTGAAATACAGTATGAACACAGTAAGTATATTGTACTTATTTTTTGATGTAAGTACAAAGTAGTTAAGGCCACCTAATATAAAGTGTGACCGAAAACTCTTTTCAATTGCAGTTCAACTGCAAAATATTAAATTAATTGATAGATTAATCTTAAAATATTAGTCTTGGTGAGCGGATGAGATTTCATTCAAAAACATTAAAGGTATAGTACTTCTAAAAATGAAAATTCTGTCATTAACAATTGTTCCAAAACCGTAAAACCTTTGTTCATCTTCAGAACACAAATTAGGATATTTTTCGTAGAGACAGCAACATAACTGACATGTTCAAGGCCCAGAAAGGACATTCATTTTTGGTTGAATTATCCCTTTCAAAAATCCTACAACACCAAACTTTTGAACTGTAGTGTACATCTTTTACAAGTAAATGTTGTGTTATAATGCACAGTCAAAGTATTATTATTATTAACAAAATTATTACAACTATTAATTTTTTTTGCTTTATGATGGTTAACTGTTTTGTAAGGCGTATGACATTTTCTAGTGATCCTCTCTTTGTAACTCTTGGTTTTAGTCTCGATTAATCTTTCTTTTCTCACACTGTTTAGAGTCCTTGACTACAAGATGACTTTGTTGTAGTTCTTTAGCCTTGAATCCACATGCCTAAACTCACATATGCAAGTCATTATTCTTACTCTTACAAAATAAGGCAAAAATAAAATACATTTTAAAATTATACACTTAAATATATTTTCAAAATCAAATAAAAGATCATATTAATAAGTATAATTTGGTAAATAAAAATTGGTTTTAAATGAAGTGGAATTTATTTTAGGATGTAAAACTAAATACAGCACAAGAACTGCAGTCAGACTCACACTGTTATAAGATATTCAAACCAATAAAAAAAAAGAGTAATGTATTTCTTTCTGTCCATGATACTGTGCTTTGTATGGTTGGTAGATTTTTTTCTAATCACTCAGCACTGGCAGGTCGGGCAAAAAGTTAATTTTGGAGCCTGATCACACAGCTAAATAAAGTCCCTGGACAACAAAAACTAGTGTTAGTTTTCACAGGGGACAAGATCTGTCTGGCCTGATGCATTCCCACTATATTACAACAACATAGCAACATGACAACTGCTTGAACCGAGTGTGATCAGCACCTATACATTTAGCTTTAAAAATACAGTTGTGCTGGAAAATTTGCAAAACTATATATTCACAACTTTTGATTCAGAAACAATCCCATATTGATGCCACTGAATTAAACTCTTTAATTGTAAGCAGTGACTGTGCTCTACAATACTGCTGGCCTCCACCTGTTCTCAACAAGCTCTAGCTGTGAAGATGGCTCAGTTGTGCTTTGAATAATAACTGTTAGACTGTGATAATAAGCACTAAGTAATCTGTCAGTCAGTGAAATAGTGTGACCTAAATATAGCACGCTCTGTATCTCAACACTCTTGGCTTCTTTACAAACCCTGTGAGCTAAAGGCGGAAAGAACAATAGCTCAATAGAGCTAGAGAATTTTTTTCAATTGTACAACTACTAAAATATTTAAATTGCGTTTCTTAAAAAGTCAACATCAAATATCACGTGAATCTTAATAAAAAAAAAAAACTGTTTAATTGTTTGCCAAATTGTAAACTTTACCCCTGCTTGGTGTGAAGTAAATCCCGCCCCTGAGAGAGGAAATGACTTCATGGATGTGGCAGGCAAATATGAAGCACTTCCAGTTGAAGCATCTGTAGAAAACAGGAAACCGCACTTCAGATATCCAAATATGTTTTTTATATAATAAATGTTGACTACAATTGTGTAGAATACGTCCAATTAGCAAAACTGAGGAAACACTACATAGTTAAGCCCCATGAAATGATTTGACTAAAGTAGTTTTGTACTGTGTTGATGTGTTTCCTGTTGAAAAAGGAAGTTGAGATTAAAATAGCCGATAGCGTTTAATTTATGTTACTGCCCCGCAAAACCACAGAAAGTAAGTTAATTTGCTTCCCAATAATAAATCAAATTAAAAAGTGTTAGCATAACTAAAAACACACAGTTGAACCCTGTTTTGCTTCTTGCTATTGCTAATCAATGGCAGGGAGTATCAGAGAAGGTACATGTTTTGTCAACATACTTGACGAAACTCATTACATCTCTCGGTACAAGATGAGTCATCAATATTTTTTGTACATTTTATGTCTGATTTGTTAACTTTAAGAAGTCCACTAGTATATAGATGGTATAAAATCTAACAAACATGTAATTTCATGTGGTCTTATCACAAGATATCAAAACAAGGAACACATTCAATAAAAATGACCAGTGAAAAGTTTGACAAACACAAAAACTGGTGTTAGCAGACGTCACTGTGTGCGAGTCTGTAGACGCTCCGCTCAACCCCCCCCCCACAACTGTACTGACAGTCCTAAAAATAGAGTTCTCGAAAATCACATCCTAGACTTTCAGTATCCTGAATTTTCAGCACTTACACTGAAAGACAAAGGAGATTTGACTTACCTTGACTGGCAGTCGACGTGTATGCCATAGTGTTACTCAATGCCATGTTGAGACATCCTTCAGATGACACTGGAAAGTGCACTGCTCCGAGTGTCGGACTGTGAAGGGACAGCACTGCATTTAGATCCTAAATCCCAGTGCATCTGGCCTGACTATATCTTATGACACAGCTTGAATTCAGGTCATAACCCTCTCTATATGGAAGAAGACTCTTTATAAAATAACTCTGTGTTTAATACGGAGATTGGCTGTTCTCATAAAATGCTTAACAAGAGTATCACAGGCGATGACCGGAACATAGCAAGGATCAAAATAGACCACATACAAACAAGCCCTTTAAAAGTATCTTGTTTCTACACCAGGTTAGCAACTCTTACTGTAGCCGCCTGTGCATCAGAGTTTGCTGATTGATTATCGCCATCATAAGTCAATTAAAAACACACCGCTCATCAATCAATGAATGCTCTAACATGGTGCAAGTGGTATTTTCCTTTGTACTCACCTTTCAGTGTAGAGCGAACAGTTCTGCAGATGCAACTTGCCCTTCACATGCTGGTCCCAGTCCTGAAAACAGCATACAAATATGATATGCCAGTCAGATAGACTTCACTATGAGAGTGAGAGATACTCCTGGCGTAGCACAACCTATGCCAATTAGAAAGCTAGTAGTTCACAGCAGAGAAAAGGCGAGCAATAGTTGAGAACGAATGCGGAACTCTTGCAGAACAACTGTGTCCTCGCCCCCTCTAAACCTGCCTCCACTCGACACATGCCAGCTGCCACAAAAGCATTCACACCCTAGTGTAACCAATGAGCCCATTTTAGCCAAGTATCACGAAAACCCTTTCAGTTCTGCAGAAATAAGTGGAGGAAAAAAACAGTTGCTTCAGTCGACATCAACTGAATCTCAATTCTGTACACTGGATGCTGGAGACATCAGGATAAATTTACTTGGAATACACAGTTCATAAGCAGCATTCAAAGCTTAGCATAAATTTGTCACATGTAGGAAAAAATGAAAGAGTCTTTTGAGAATTGAGTGTCAACATTAAATACAGTATAAAGTATAATCAGAATGGTTGAGATCCCACCTTGGGTCATCTGATCTCATGAAGACAACTGGTTGTAATAAAATCTGTATGTGATGGAATCAACAGTTGTAGTAGTTGAAAACACATTACATTCATCCATCTTTGAAGTAGGTATAAACGGGCCATTTCCTTTAATCTCAACCAACACGCCAGATCTACTCACCTTCAGGTTGTAAACCTTCTTTTCACAAATGGTGCACTGATGGGGTAGGTGTGAAGGTATTGTCCCGTGATAGTCGTTGAACTGATGGGGTTGTAATTGCAATGTCACCCCTTCCTCACTCTGGGAAACCTGTGGCTGCTGTTGAATTCCCCCTTGCTGCCCAATGGGTGGGACAATTCCTGGGCCGCATGTCGAGTTGAACTTAGGATCTGCTGTGGGTTCCTCTGGGTTATACAACTCTGCTCTCTGACCTACAAACCCTGGTCCAGGTGGTACCCAAGCCCCAGAACCTGTTCCTGTACCTATATCCATCTTCCCCAAGTTGATCGGACCTTTCCATTGATCCTTAGAGGCTGATCCCAGATTCTGATCATTGCTTCCTCCCATGAAACCAGTTTGTTGTACTGGTGTTTCAGAGGAGTAGAAGTCTCTTTGAAAATTGTTGTGGACATTGTTTCTGGGTTGTATAGAGGCTCCACCATACTGTCCTCCATCACATGCTTTGCTAGTGAACACTGAAGCCCCTCCCAAATATCCAAACTGCAAGCGACGGTCTGTGTCCGTTGAATACATTCCAGCCTTTTTGCTGAAATCATTGTGCTGACTAGGTTTCTGATTGGACACCCCATTGTAGTTGGTGGGCCTGATTCCAGAGGGATTTGGGGCAAAGCCACCACCAACCCGTTGTCCAAGTGCAGCATTTGGTGGTGGGAAGGCTATGGGTGGAGGTGGAAAGGCCCCACTGTGGGCCTGGGCCATGCTGGAACCCCGAAGATGGTTGAAGAGAGGTTGGGACATGGCCACATTGGAAAGAACCTGATTTAGGACAGTGGCTGCAGCGGCAGTATTGGTGGTCTGTGCGAGTTTGAGGCGGTGTAGGGTGAGCTGGGCCTGAAGCTGAGCCAGCTGAAGACTGGCAGGACTCAGCAGCAGGTTCTGACCCACTCCACCATGAGCACCAGTCAGAGGAGAAGACTTATTATCAAGCTTTTCTCCTGAGGTACTGTGGAGAGAAACATAACAGTTCATCAATTAAATGACCATAATCCATTGCAAATGTACACAGTAAAATCTAGTGACTATCCAAAAAACATTTAGCTAGCAAACACACAATGTTCTTCTAATGTTAGGGTATGCTTACTCTGATTCTGATTAAAAAAAATTACTTTTTACTTTTCTGTAGCTCAAATAGTAGAGGATGGCGCTAGCAATGTCAAGAACATGGGTTTGATTCCCAGGGAAAGCAAGCGCTGATAAAATGTAAAAAGAACAAAAAAAAAAAAACTGTAACTTGAATGCAATGTAGGTCGCTTTGGATAAAAGCGTCTGCTAAATGCATAAATGTAAATTTAGATTATGTTAAAGTACTTGGTTATTATTTCCATAAAAAAAAACCTTCTTGGCTGTCCAAAATAACCTCAAAGATCTGTTCAGATCCCCCCACCTGAGACCCGAACCGTGGCCTTCAGGTTACAAGTCCAACTCTCTATTCATTAGGCCACTTTACCCTTTTTTATTTTAATGAGAATTGTTAAAAATTAAAGGTGTTGTTTTGCAAAACCTCAAGGTTTTGTCCAATTCAGAAGCATTTTTCCTGACCAGACATGAGTACAGAAACTCTCTGTCCCCGTTTGACTGGACTGATTAATGTGCTCACATGCTTGCTAAATTTAGCAAGCACTACTATCAATCAAAATATCTGTGCAAGCCTGATACCTCTCTAGCTGAGCACACACCCTCTAAGCCAAGAGCTGACATAAGTGGCAAACCCAAGGGAAAGTTGTAAAAGTGGTGAAAGAGGGAACAACAATGTTTCTGAAATGATACAGGCCATGGTATTCTTTTTTTTTTTTTTTTTTGTCCTTTAACCTCTGAGGTTTTTCCATTAAGTAGATTCCAGGTGTTCTGGTATTTCAAACACAGTCCAAGGTTGTGCACGAGCAGTCAAGAAACAGCTGGAACAAGGGGAGGCCCTCAGATCCTTTCAGATCTGAATTTGTGCAACTGAATCTTTTGGTGGGATTAGCACCTCTCCAGAGTGGTGCTGGAGTATGACATGGACTTATAGGAGCCTTTCCAGATCGTAAAGTTCACACATCAATACCGGCTCTAAATAAGTTATCCCTTCTTTCTTTACACCAGAAGATAATAAGATGTCTGTTTTTCTACTCATTACTCAAGTGTTGATATTCATAATACCTTTCATTAACAATTTGCATGAAGGAGACAGACCATAGTTGCCTAATTTGCCTTTCCACTTCCTGCTAAAAGTAGGATAGGCTTAGAATTTTGGAGAGGCTAGCAATAGCATGCTAGCTTTGAAGCATAAGATCCCACCCTCCCTGCAAATTAATCTCGAAAGCCACACCTGCTCCAAAACACATGAACTCATACAGGCAGACCAGAGGCAAAACAGAAAGTCTGCGTGTACAGAGGTATGCAAATACATATGTTGACAGGCAGGTAGGACAGCCTATCATATCCCTCGGACCGAGGGACATAATTGGACAAACATTTCACCTTCCACAGGCGATATATAAATACATATAAATAGCTACATATAGACCTCCTAACTTAGTGATTGCTATCAAGATGTGAAAAGACTTTCAACTAGCATAATAAAAAATGTTCTTGAACCAAATCACCTACTGTGCCTGTAAATGTTATACTGAATGGATTTGTTCCATGTGTTGTTTACAGTGTACTTCAGACTCAGCATATCCTTTTAATTTTGAGTATTATCTAAGATGCAGAATGTACTTTGAATTGTTTCCCATGGCACTACATAGGCAACTGGAGCATACCACTTGGTGAATGTGTAAGAACAAACCAAAATATCTATACCCAAAGCACATGGCTATATCAGTATTTCAAGCATTAGTCTAATGAATATAGAGTTGCAGCGAGAGATTGGCAACCTCTGTTTCAAGCACTCCTGATATTTATGCAGGGATACAGTGACTCACTTGTCAATGACATTACATAGTAGGAGCCAACTTCTAGAGTTCATACACAGTTTGCCCTAATATAATATACTAAAAAATGTAGGGTGGCACTTGATTTTATCCTTAAGGAATTGATTGGATTCTGAAAAGTAGACTATCACTGAGTGGTGGAGGAGAGAGAAAAAAGTTAATCGTTTTGATAGAATCGTATAAAGACAAAAAAATATATATATACCAATAATTAGTTTGTTGAGACACGAAATGTTTAGATTTAACTTTAAATATTTAAATTTGACTTTAATGTTTCTCGGACCACAAATAAAGATATAATATTAGCTTTACTGTTGTTAGCATGTTAGCACCTAGTCTCGTCATGCCTATGAACCATTGGCTGAACGTCAGATGCATATCACACACAAAATTGGAAACTCTTCATGAGTTTCGGGGTCTCATCAGATTGGATGAATTATACAGGATTTCTGGGAGACGAGTGTGTCATGTTCTATAATGTTCCTTCTGGAAATAAAGATGCCGTGATGTAACCCCCTCATGGAAGAAGAAAGCCGTTGTGTTTACATCTGTGACGATGAGCACTTTAAGTTCAACTAAACTTTGGATTTTTAAAAGTATGTGGAATATTTCAAGTTCACGACTCTCACGAATCTTATAAAACGTGTCCAAAAGTTTTACACATCGATCTGTTATTGTGTCAACATTTCAACACCTCTAAACATGACATGGCACAAAACGAAACATGATTGGTTGCTTCACTTGCCATTCTCTTGTCACATTCTGTCATTGTCACATGACATTCTTGTCATTCTTGGGTCTCAGCTATTCAAAGTGCCCAAGGTTCCCAGACCTTTTGCAATCAGTCTGAAAATCTACTAGACGAGACTACTTAGCACCTAACTAAATGTTTCTGATGCCTCAAAACCCTAAAAAAAAATTATATAGTAAAAAAAAAATGTATTATAGTAAAAGTGTAGTAACCATGTTTTTTTTTGGAATATTTACTACCATTTATATAACAATAGTTTTACTACAAATATGATAGTAGGTTTAGCAAAACAATGGTTAATTTATGGTTACCATGGTTTAACTATAGTAACCATGACTTGGTAAAACCAATATTTTCCATGTTTGTGGAAATTAAGAAATGCACTTCATTAGTTTTATTATTATATAATTTCTCACAGACAGAGATATTAGTTTTAATAATGAATTATTGTTAGCATTCTTATGCCTTGAAAGGCACTTTATACTATTGTGGACAAAGAAAACCAAACCCAAACAGCTATAGATATTACTTTCAAACATGGCTTATTGTTAGCATGTTATGTTCTGAGAAGCAATTTATGTTGTGGAAATTATAAGGTGTACATAGTTTTATTTTATTATTATAAGCAGTAGCAGCAGTATAAGGACAGTAAACTGGTACTTAAATATGGGTGTATATTACCACGTTACTAGACATGTACAACCTGGCATGTGAAACGGCATGCGAAAATGTAATGGAAATCTTGGGCTAAGACACAACATACATAAATTAGATTTTATGGTACAACTGGCCTTTGAGACCCAACAGCTGGTCAGCTGTAGCATACCACGATTAAGAACACAGAAATGGAGCCAACGATGGATTTATAAAGTCTAGCTTTATGGCTGGCATGCTATAAAATGATCTTACACATTGTAAGTGCATGTTAACGTAAGGACCGACTCTCTTAGGTTGGGTTTCAAAAATATTGTAACGTTAGTAGCGTGCAAGTAGTGCTTAATACCTAAAGCACATTTGCTAGGTTTATTTAAGATTATTTGAAGATTCGTTTTTCTTCCATTAAAAAAATAAAAATTAACCGTATATGCGCATTGTTAGTATATTGTAATGTTTTTTGGGGTTATTTTGCATTTTGTCGAAAATTTATCAAAATAATAATCGCTGGAAAAATCGAAACTCTGCATAAACAAACATTTTCGTATGCATGTTTGTGTCATTAAAGAGGACAGCTGGACATTACAGTGGCATCGTCCTATCTTCATGACTCAAAAGCCCAAAATACACCAGTGACACACAACACACCACGTTTAGCTACCGCCGCAAACCAATACAGCTCTTACAGCTGCCCGCTCGCTTCTGCACTCGAGTCGTCTCGTATAAGCAGAGGATCCAGGTGCCAAATGCCCTTCGCCAATTAATACAAGCCCCTCTTAGGACAGGAAATGTGCTGTGCATAATTATACCCTATTGTGCATGTACAATGTCTTTGCACCAATCATGGCCATGGGAAAGAACAATCTGTGTGACTCTTAGTCTATCTCTAGATAATCCTGGGATAAATTGGCAAGTGTACAGAGGTCGCACCCTGCTGACCTCATGATGCGACAAACTGTGTACTGAAAGCAACTGTTCCAGTTTATAAGAACTGAACTGTTATGCCTTTTCTGCATTCTCATACTATACACTTATTACAGCAATTATAATAACTCGGTACTAACCCTGAACATATCCCTAAACCTAATCTTAACCTCACATTACCCAGCACTTTCTTGTTAACTACACTGTAATTACACTGTAAGTATAAGTACATATACTGTAAACTAAAGTTTAACCTTTAATACTTATTCTGAGACAATCCATTTAAGTGTTACAATATGTCAGTATTTTTTTTTTAAATGTTACAAAATACAGATCCTGCTCTATTGAAGTTTCTATTCTTTAAATAATCCTAAATAAAATGTATCACCATTTCCAACAAAAATAGGAACAAACACTGTTTTCAGCATTGAAGGTAATGTTTCTTAAGCAGCAAATCAGTATATCAGGACACTGAAGACTGGAGTAATAATGCTGAAAATTAAGCTTTGATCACAGAAAAAAATCACATTTTAAAATAAAAATATATTCTTTAAATTGTAATACTATTTCACAGTTTTACTTGTTCAAATATACGCAGCCTTGGTGAACATAAGAGAGAAGACTTCTTTCACAAGCATAACAAATAAATAAAAATGAACAATAGTTCTGCAGTCCTCAACCTAAAATAAAACATTTGCATTTATTACAATAGTCGAAAAACAATTAACCACCCACAGAAACCACTATTTAGCCTACTACAAACTAATACAAATTTAGCACTGTCTGCTCATGTGCCTGATGATAGCATAACCATGCATTTTAAATACAAGAGTTTAAAGTAGCAAACAAATAAAAATAAAAAATAGTATTGTTTTTGTTTTAATTAGAATATGTCCTTTTGGTAGCAATTCCTGTATTTATTTGTTTATTTATTTGTGTGACCATGTTCTGCTGCTGTAAAGCATAATGTAGTCATTAAACTTAAAACATAAAACTAAATTTAAAATTTCAAGTACTGATTTTACACTGACACTGATTTATTGCTCTGTTTGGCTATTTTTAGGATGCTCGTGTTTATGTAATGCTAAAATAACTGTAAACAAACTTTTGTAAACAGCAGTTAACCATGTATCAAAATTCACAAAAAAGTGAAATAACAACAACAACTTGCTGAAGAATCTAAAATTCAAATGTCTCCAAAAAATACATCTCTCCTTTATTACAAAAACATTCACAAATGTACTCCTAAACAAATCATTCCAGAAGGAAATCAGAGGCTGTCTTATCCTGAAAAACCCTTATAAACGTGTAGCAGTGCGCGTATATTACCATATTCAATTACTGCTTACAGGGGCATCTGGTGTCTGAAATGTAATGTACTGCATGTAGAAGGTTGCTTTTCACATTGGCTTCAAATGCTAGCACACTTTTTATCGAATTTATGGTATAAACGTACAAATTATTATACATTACAAATTATTCTACACTGTAGTGTTATCAGCTATATGTACAACAACAATTATTTTTGTTTATACTGTACTGTTATTTATTTTATTTAGGTGTAATAAAAGATAATATTTTAACAAAATGCAATATAGCTAATGCATTTTTTAACTAAACTTTTTCCTTTTTTTTATAAATCAATATAAGAATACTTTCTTTTTAGGAATTAATCTAAAATTAGGCCTATTATTTTATTGTAAAATTACGTTAAACTATACTGTAAAAAGTGAGCATGTTCAATTGTTCAATTCAGGACGTTTTCCAATGTAGTCTGGTACTTTTATTTGTTAGTGTAACTATATTTAAAATAAAATGTTGCAGAAACAATTTTTACAGTTTTGCAATTGCAAAAACTGCAAGTAACACTGAATTCAAGATGAAACTTTACCCTGGTACTTCAATAATCATTTATCCTAACACACTCCTATAATTTTTTATTTATTTATTTACAATGTAATTTTGTAGTAAGGTTGATTAAATAAATCAAATTAAATTAAACCAGTTGCTTTAGATGTTAACACATGAAGAACATTTTCTGGGGGTCACAAAAAAAACACAAAAAAACACAAATCTTAAAAACACAACCAAACACTAAAAGCAAAAACTGCAACAACCTCCAAGACTCCTCAAAACTTCTCAGTGTTAAATGGCAAATAATCGCTTCATCAAAACCAACACTCATCTTTGTCTCGGCGCACAAACACATCTATCACAGAAACGGCACACAACAAACATTTTCTCCTCACACTTTAACACGCACTAAAACTGAATGAGAAAATAATAAATTAGCCCCTTGAGCTGTGTAATAAAGATTTAAAACAGCATTAAATTAAAGAAACCTGGCAGCCACTTCATAATTTTTTGGCAGAAGATATCAGCAGGCCTCTGGCTCTTACCGTACACCGTTCCTTCACTCAAGCCTAAGGGTTTCTATGGTTATAAAGGCCTCTGCTCAGATCCAGCAGGACTCGGGTGTTCACTGGCTGCCTGTAGTGCTCCGGCAGGCTGATTTGGCCTGGGATAGCGGCTGGAGTGATGTGTCACATGTGCTTCGGAAAAAGTGTGTGAAGGGAAAACAGGGAGGGCAATGTTACGTGAACTAACACCTTATGGATGAAGCCATTCCCAAATGGGACGTGCCTCCCCATCTGATGCATCAAATATAGTTTCTATACGCATACTTATTTAGCAGATATTAGCTTTACTTTACCATGTACAGCAGCTTTGAATTTAATTTGAACAAATTTTCTACTTACATTTCAACTGCAACAGACAACTACAAGAAAAATTATGTATTTTGTAAGTATAATGATTTTTTTTACAGATATGAAGTAACGAACAGAAAAAGGTATTTTGTACAATTCACAAATTATGAAACCAATTAAAATGTAGTTGTAAAGAAGCTCTACTGAATAAATAGTGTCATCATTACAATCAATTGAGTTTAATGTTGTTTCAACTCAATGCAATAACTGTGTATTAATGTAGTCATGTTGACTTAATCATGGCAACATTAAACAAATAACATTACATTTTAAAACAACTAATTTATTAGCATTTATAGCCAAATTTAATTAAATTAACTACACAAATTTTTTCAAAGTTGCAAATAAATGGTTTATGGGAAAATACAATTTCAGTTTTTCTGCTTTAATTCAAAATTTCAGATTTAATTAAACTTTTGTTACTGCCTGTTTCTTTGAAATGTTGAAATTTACTAGTAATTTAGGAGTGAAAAAGCATTTTTTCTTCAGTATAAACTACACCGCAGGTTCTGTATTTATTTACTACAAAACCAGTCATGAGTGGCAATTTTTCGAAATTGAGATTTATGAATAAATGTATAATTGAGCTTTCCATTGATGTATGATTTGTTAGGACAATATTTAGCCGAGATACAATTATTTGAAAATCTGGAATCTGAGGCAAAAAAATCTAAATATTGAGAAAATCACCTTTGAAAGTGTCCAAATAAAGTTCTTAGCAATGAGTATTACTAATCAAAAATTAACTTTTTATATATTTATGCTAGGAAATGTACAAAATATATTTACATATTATCCTAAATATTTTTGGCCTAAAAGAAAAATCACAAATTTTGAGCCATACATGTATTTCTGGCTCTTGCTACAAATATGCCCATGCTACTTATGACTGATTTTGTGATCCAGGGTCACATATACAACCGCTGATTTTAAAATATACATACTTTTATAAAGTGACCTCTTAGACTGCAGATTGTCTGCGACAAATGTTTTTCACTTTTAATTGATATATATTTATCTGTTTTGACTCTTAAAAATCATTGAGGTTGATTCAGTCGCATTAAAAAGGTTGTTCGTTCAATTAAACATAGCTTATTTTAATTTTTTGTTGTTTGTTTAAATAAAATATGACCACAATGAAGTGCATTTTTAGGTTGCTTGACAAAAAAATGGAAGTCACACAAATTTAAGCATGTTGTAAAATGCAAGTGTTCCTGTAGGACCTTTAAATCAGAATAAAAATGAAATCTAAGCGAAACACGAGCAATCCAAATCCAGACAAAAAATGTTCTCAAGGAGTCACGTGCAAGTTTGTAGGATAATGTTAGAGTATTAAATCCTGAATGTGATCCTTGTCTGACAGCATTCTGTCTTTGCCAAGACACCCACCTGGCTCTGAACTTCATATGTCCAGTTTCTCTCTGTCCTAGTTTTCACATTTTTAATTAGCAACATTCATGCGTTGGAATGACAGATGAGTGCTATCACCTGCTTATCATGATAAACTGAAGCGCTGACAGCATCTGGGATAAAACGCAACTCCCTGACAGATCTACTTCAACTATTGGGAATATTAACACACAAAAGAAAGTAATTATGAACCACAAACACATCCAACTCTTGGGCGGAGAGATTTGACAAAATTACTGATGAAATCAGAAAATAAATAATACATAATCACGCAATAAAAAAAAATAACATCAGTTAATTTGCCTAATTGTGTTAGTTGCTAAACATTATTATAATAAATTACTGAAAAATAAAAAGTATTGTCATAATGTAACTCTTATGATGTTACAAATTAAAGCTATTAAGAAGAAACATCTTTTTCATTTTATTTTAAATTGTTCTTTGCCATTAACTCCACAGGTAACTAAATGTTTGAACTGAATTGTCATTTTTCTTGACAAATGTTCATTGCATTGGTTTCACATAATGTTATTAATACTCAAATCAAATTTTATGTCAAGTCAGATGCTTCCGTGAAAAACAAAGTGTTGTTCCTTCATGGGCCATAAAATAAACACTATATTTAGTTTTATTATTACATTTCCCATTAAGTAACAGAATTTTAAATATTCATTTTATATAATTGATCTAAAATTTCTATTGATTGCAAGATGCTTTCATTGTGTTATTTTATTGTCAGTCTTAAACTGTAAATATTAATAAAATATAAATAATTTCAATTAATTATGTAATTATGTTTTGTCATTAAATTTAATGGATTTGAATATTCTATTTGAATGTTCACCACCAGCAAATTTGATCATCGTTTATCTGTAACTCAAACTAAAAATTATATATTTTTAAAGGCAGTAGTTATATGAATTTATTTGAATCTAATTTCATTTTAATTCTAGTTTCTATATTTGGATGTTGTACAACTGGAAGGTTGATAATTTGTTTACCTGTAATTTCTAAATCTGTTACTGAAAATGATATATACTTTTTAAAAACAGTAGTTTTAAGAATATCTTTGCCTATCATTTAATTTTAAATTTAAAAAATATATATAAATTCTGCATTTTGTTCACAAACTTAAATTAAACTCAAATTTAAATTTTAAGCTTGTTCTCAATTAATTTCTCAATAATGCACAGCTGGTAAAGCACTCGCTGAGGACACTCTGTGCAATATTTCAAGAATAATCACTGAAAAATGAAATAGAATCTATTAATCTGAAAGCAAAACCAATGAAATCTGAAACTCAGTAGGTTCAAATATGTTGACCTCAAACACATGGTCACCAAACTCGAAGCTGACCTGCTCAGAGCCGCTGAATACCAGAGCTGAAAGTGAAAGAAATCTCTCCAAACTATGCTCTCAAAGATAAGAGACAGACTTTCAGTTACAAAGAGCCTCAAACACAATCTCATATATACAAAATAATTATATGATCTCGCTATTTAGGTTTTATGCACAAATAAATAAACACTTGCTTTCTCTAACTTTAGTTTTATATGTTGGTTTCAAACTCCTGATTAAAAACTTAATTCTCAATTCTTTTGATAAAAATTAAATAGAATTTTTGTATCTTACCTTCGTAATTACAGTTGTTCTATACTACTTATAATTATGAGGTTTGCATTTGCATTTTGACAACCCTTACAACATGTTCCAACAGAGGATACACATAGCCACACAACATTGCTTATGGTAGTTTTTTTTGATTACTTCCATTAATAACATCAACAAATTTAACTTAATATGTTTTTGATTTAATTTACATACCAAGCAAAATTAGAAATAAGAAATGTAATGAAACTTTAAATTATATTAGCCTATTTTCATTTAGACTTATTTATATTTGAATGCACACAACCACTGATCTGTTAGCAATTATTTATAGCGTGTTACTCGCTGTTTGTTAATAATTCTCTAAAACATACCCATTAATATGACAACTGAAATACTTTCTTAAATAAAACTACAAGTTTGTTACTTGTGATCTTGCTTAAAAAATATTTTGATTATCTGGCAACCGTTTATTTTTAATCAACTATAATTTTAGGCGGTAGTTTTGTAGTGCTCTTCACGGTCTGCCATAAACAGGCCTTTGTACACAAGCGTCCCAGCATCCAATTCCCAGCGAGGTGCCAATGTGACAGATTTACAGCCAGCCATCTGTTGGCGTTCAGACCGGACGACACAACAACCAGCATTTCAGATTCTTTCCCCTTTTTTAGGCATAGAGGGCCACAGGACACTCAGTCAAAACCGTGTGACAGGTACAGCGTGACTGCTGTAAAACTAGACCTTTACTGTGAAGCCAAAACAAAAGAGAGGTAAACCAACAGCATGTGCTGATTAGAGTACTCCTAATCTAATCAAAAACTACAACAACAAAAAAAAGTAAAATATAAAAAAAACAAAAAACATCTGTATGTGTGTGTGTATATATAAATATATTCACACACACACTTATACATATGTATGTATAATATATACATATAATTAGTGCTGTCAAATGATATGTATGTGTGCTGTGAATATTTATTATGTACTGTATATATAAATAAACATGCATGCATGTATATATTTCAGCAAAATATTCTGTATATATATATATATATATATATATATATATATATGTGTGTGTGTGTGTATGTGTGTGTGTGTGGGTATGTGACAAATAAAAATGGGAGTGTGTCCTATGGTGTGACAGCAAAAATGTATGGGGAAAAAACATACAAATAGCATGAAAAACATATATATATATACAGTATATATATAAGTGGACTCTCAAAATAAGTGTAATCAAATAAGTCAAAATGAAGTTAGAAAACAGGAAACAAACAATATAAAGTGCATAAAAATGTAATATACTTATACATATATATACAGTACATATGAAAACTATATTAAATGTAAACTATATTAATAACTTATATACATATAGCTTAAAAATAAATTAAGTAGGAAAATAAAGGATATCACGTTCAAAATAAAATATATAAGCAAGTAAAAAATTATTGCTCAGTAGTAGTAGTAGTAGTAGTAAAGGAAAACAAATGCAACAGAAACAATATAAACAAATAGTAAGTAAAAAACAACAACATTGTAAGAAAATTTAATATATTATTAATAAAATGTAGTGAAGTCTCACAGCATCAATGAACTAAATGAGATGAAGACGTAATATACATAGAAAGATTGATTCATCAAGGTTTAAGTTGATCCCTGACAAACTGAAATTTCAAGTGACTGATTTCATACTTTGCCATATGCAGATAAAAGAGTAAATCCACTAGATGGTGCTGACAGATTTCAGACTGTCACCAAAGCATTCCAGATATTAATTGTGTACTATAGTCCACATGCGGCCTAATGAGGGCAGTGTGAGCTGGAAGATGAATCTGCTCCTTCAAAAAATCTCAAGGTCCAAGTGTATAAGTGTATAAAATCACAAATCTGTTTGCATAGAAAACTAACAGCACATCTCTTCTCGCTTTGAGGTGTCCTTTTTTAAGGCATCTAGCACAAGCGGTGTGGTGTTACCTTCAAAAATATCTTAAAAAATACATACAACTTTTAGTTTGTCTGGTTTATTTTAAAGGTTGATTAAACTATCAAAACAGAACATTTATTTCTATTACTTTTATATTTTCATTTTAATTTTGGTTAAGGTTTTAGTAATTTTGCTGTGTGCTTTTGTCATTTTTATTAGATTTAGTTTTTATATTACTATTCAGACATTTTCCATTTTTCTCTTTATTTTCAGCTTTTCCTGTGTCATCCTAAACTTATGTCTAATTCCAATTTCAAATAACATTTTAAAATTCAAGAATTAATAAAGAATACAGGAGTATTGCACATAAATTGTAAATATGATTGGAGTATGTTTTATGATACAAATTCAAAGATATATATATCTATATATATATATATACACACATATATATATATATATCTTTGAATTAGCAAATAATATAGAAGTAAATATACACACACACACACACACACACACATATATACATATATATATATATTTCAATTAGTATATTTTATAGTCTACACTCTCTAAACTTACAGCTTTCTCAACTTACAGTGTAGAGTACATCAATGTCCCAAGTCAACAAGTAAAATTCAACTGATGTATTATTCAACCAATCAGATTTTACAAACGCAACTGTCCATTTCATAAACATCATAGAAACAACACTGTATCACATGTAACACATATCCCTATATAACTATAGCATAAAATCAAAATTTAGAAAGCAGAAATGTGAAGCACTTCCAATAAATCATTCCGACATTAACAACCTTTCAGCAAACTTAGCCTATGCCACTTGGCCAAGTCATTAGAGTGCGGATTGGCCAGTCAGAGCTGTGGGGAGTGTCTAAGCCAAACAACATTGAGAAGAGAAAGATTTACGATGTTCTGGTGTGACCCAAACCAAAGTCTAGTCCAAGAGGCAACAGCGTACCATTTCTGTAGCAACATCACAACCATCACATCACATTCCCCAGAGAGGTTTCAAAAAGGTACACATTTAGTTATACCATATGGTGACTTTTACAAGCACTTCTAAAGGAAGAAAGCATGCATACAAATCCTGATTCTGTAATAAAACCAAGCTATAAATGTAAATTACAAATGTAGCCATGATATAATTGTGCGTCAGAGGTGATGACTGGTGTTATAGTGTTCGTGCAAAGCAAGCAGCCTAAAAATTGTCATTGCCTCGACATAGAAATAAAACTTTAAGACTGTTTTAGTGCCTACTAAATACTCTGAAAAAGAAACTGTGGTTGTGATCTAAAATCAGCCTGATGTCATGAGAAAATGTTTTTTTTTTTTTTTTTAACAAGGTGGTGTTTTCATATGAATTTGTGTGATGTGATCTGTATCTAAACGTATGGTTTTAGAGGAAAAAAAGGAGCATAAAATTTCACCCTTTAACATGGGAGAATATACAAATTCATCCAAATTAGCCGCCATATGATAAAATGTAAAATAGTTGCAAACTGCCATAAGAATTTTGTCCAAAACTGAGCTGCCTATACATAGAGCATTTAAATGATTTAAATCATCACTTAAATGCTCGTCACAAGACGTATTGACAGAGAAAAACAATCCCAGAATGCACTGCGACAAGTGTAACAATGACAATTGTGTAATAATGAAAAATATTGTATGCTATTCTTTAAAAAAAATAATAATGTTTGAAGTATTTACTTTAAAAATATATTCTAATAAACAAAAAATAAATACAATTTACATAATATTTCTATATTTATAACTATTCTGATGGGTTGTAACATCTTTGAGTTTCTGTGTATATCTTTTGTTATTCTTTTAAATTAAATGGTGAATAATGATGTGCAGACTCCATGTCACAAGCGACCAAAAAGTGACCCAAAGTGACCCATATCTGCATTTACATTATATACTTGGCACACTAACAGGGTTGCCAGGTCTGTGAAACAAAACCAGCCCAACAGCTATTCAGCACTATTCTCAAATTAGCCCAGTCACAGTCTCCCCCATTACTGCATTCTGGGGGATTCCCCTCCATTGGGGATATCATGAGGGGAAAAGATAAAAAAAAGAAAAAACCTGCAGCAATAATGCAAAACTAACCCAATTCCACAGGAAGACTTGGCAACAATGTGTACTGACCTGAAGAAGCCCCTATCTGAGCTGACTTCATTTGCCATGATCTGTCCGCTTACATGGCAGACGCACATGCACATATCCCATTCATATCATATTTATTTTCACATATGAATAAGGCCTAAAACCGATCTGAGAATATTAGAATCCGTGAGGTTTTTTTCTGCTTACACGTTTGTGGGTCATATCAAGAAAAATCAGAATAGGACCATGTAATGTTGATACGGGCTAAATACTTTTGAGTTACTAATCCAAATTTTGAGGTGATATTTCACATTGGATTTTGTGATTGCCTCCACGTTTTCAGTGTTGCAGAAATCATATGGCCGTAAATAGAGTATCATATTCTTTAGTTTAGCAACATGCTGACATCCACTGAAATCAGTTGCAAGGTTTGTGAAGCGTGCAGAGCTGCTGCATATATTAAGCGTTCCAAATCGGTCACTCGCTAGGTTCCATTTCAGGATGCTGCCTATATAGGCGCCGGGGCCACTCGCTAGGTTTTGGAATGGAGTTCCTAACAGCAGGTCCAATGTTCCTTCTGTCTGCGTGTTCTTGGACACACTACACCGGTATGATTGGTCGGTTTGGGCAGTGGAGATCTGGCTCCAACCCCTGTGCTGACAGCCACAGGAAAAAGACACCCACCTACCTGCAGGTAGCTGACAGTACATGTCACAGCACATGTCGAGGGCAGAGACCAGATGATTGCAGAGCGCTTGGCTCTGGGACCACCAGCCAATGAGTATTCTAAGTCCAGCCAGCTCAGCACATCATAATATGGACTACATTCACACACTCAACACAGTCTCAAGTTCTGTGTGCACTGGAAAAAAAACCTTTAAACACGGGGAAGGATGGACTTCCGTAATGCACATTTCCACCATCTCCTAAAAAATATTTAAAAGAAGAAAAGCGATGTCATGACCACATCTGGAAGACTTCTAAATGATTAAAATGATCAGAATGTTGGTGAAAAACCTGCTGTACACAATCTACTTTATGTCTTTTGTTGTCTGACTGATAGTTTATACTTTTTTAACAATTAAAAGGCCTTTAAGTGCAATTATAAAAATGTCCACTGCTGTGGTTCACATGTCTTTCTAGAGAGCTCATGAAACAAAGCAGTTAAATACCAACTTGAAACATATTATTGGAAAATTCCTGGAAATATCCCATATCTTCTGCCCCCCTCCCATTTTGTTATTTCTGCTGGGAAACTTCCATAATTTGTTATATGAATAATCACATCATTATATTATTCCAAGATTGCCCAATTGCCAAATCTCGTATGGAACGCATCCTACTCACAAAACATCATACAAATGTCAACACATTTGTGACTTCAACCTGGCAACCTAAAATCCAGCTCACTGTAAATATCTGTGCAGGTAACAGATGCAGGAAGTTTAATCAAGAATCACTGGTAGTAAAGTAGGAGAAGTTTCGGTAACACTTTATTTCGATGGTCCACATTTTGAAAATCTACTAACAGTAAGTAACTTTGCAACTACATGTCAACTAGCAGTCATTAGAGTATTAGTAGACTGTCTGCTTAATATCTCCTAACACTTCATTTTGGTGGATCCACAACATACTACATACTGACTATCAGAAACTTTGCAGGTGTATGTCAACTTATTCTACTAACCCTAAACCTACCTTAATAGTCTACTCTGAGAGTTAGTAGACATGTTGAGAATTAATGAGAATTAGTTGACACGTAGTTACAAAGTTACTTATAGTTAATTCTAAGTATATAATTACAAACTTATATTATAGTTATAGTAAAATGTCTAAATGGACTATCGAAATAAAGTGTAACCGAAGATTCGTAGTGCTCGTGTAGTGGGGGCAAAGAAAGGCACATCTGCCATTCCGATCTTTAACACTAATGGAACCCCAAGAAATTTGTATAAGATTTAACGCTATAAAAAATTTGTCTTAATTATGTTTTTGAGAGATCTTAAATTAGATTTTTAAATATCCAGCCGATACCGTGACCAATAATCACACTTGGGAATACACACTGTAATCAAAAAAAATTACTTCCAAAAATATCAAGTCGCATCACATGACATTTTACAACCTGGACTAGTTTTGCCTTGTCATAAAAAAGTCAAACTATCTGAAATTTGAAGAGATTTACTGACCTTGACACAGTCATGAGGGTCTCACACTCAATAAATCTTGGTTGCACCACATGACATTTTCAAATATTAATAAATAATCTCAATTGTTGGTTGAACTATTCCTTTAAAGGAGGTCCCCAAAGCAGGGTGTAAATTTTCTTGTTGACTAGGCAGAACCAAAATAGATTAATTGGGCGATTTGCAGGCTAACCGGTTTTGAAATGCAGCTCATTGCAATGTCACAGTGAATCAAGTTGACACAAGAGAACATTTTCATCTCTGTATTTAAAAAGGGAGAAGATTCATAAGATACATAAGAAGATTTTATCCAATTTTAGGGCAACATTCTCGAGGCATCCATTCCAGCATTCTTTGCCCCCACCACCCCACACTACGCCCCCTGACCACTCCAACTACCACCACCCTGTGAGTGGATCTGTCCAGAGCTTGCGTAGCATTTTACCATCTGTCAGCACCATCAGCCTGTGGATGCCAATCACGCCCTGTCACTCCCCAGCGATACAGCCGCCTTCAACCAATCGCTGTAAAGAACTACCTAGAAACAGGTCCTCCCCTGCCAATCAGGATCCAGTGCCTCATCCACCTGTCTCTGTCCTCACATGGAAATCTATGCCTGCCCATACGCACTTACATATACACATGCACACTTGCCCTCAGAAAGATATCAGAAGTTCGCATATCTTTTGCGTTCAAATGCAGAGTGAAATAAATGAGGACTTCTGCTTCTAGAGATCTACCTTTCTGCAGTTCAGTTCTAACTCTAATCAAATGGTCATGCTGAAAAAATTTATTTACAAGTATACTGCACATGAACAGCATGTAATCGTAATTATTCAATTTACAGCTCTTTCATGAATTCATGAAAAAGCAAAAACAATACATGCACATTTTTTATTCAGCATTTTGTAGTTGTAGACTCCTTGCTGAATTTTATCTAGAAGAGGTACATCGCCATCTTGTTCATTTTTGTTCATTTTTTTCCTCTTTGAGATTATGATAGTGTTAATAAACCACTAACTATTTAGCATACTATTTATAATCTGACATGAAAGTTGCAGTTAAACCAGTTGTAAAATGTGGAAGACATCTGTAATGCTTACCAATGCTGCATTAATTTAATTAAAATACAGTAAAAACAGTAATATTGTGAAATATTATTACATTTCAAATACTATATATTTAAAAAGCAATTAATTCATGTGGTCTTTAGTGTCACATGATCCTTCAGAAATCATTCAAATGTTGATTTGCTGCTGAATTCTCATTATCAATGTTGAAAACAGTTAATATTTTTATGGAAACCGTGATTTGTTTTTTTGTTTGTTTGTTTGTTTTGTTTTGTTTCATTCAGGAATAGAAAGTTCAATAGAACAGCACTTATTTCAAATGTAATTTCGAACTTAATTCACATTTGACCAATTTAATGCATCATTACTGAAAACAAGTATTACTTCTTTAAAAATAAATAAAAATTGTACTGACCCCAAACATTTGGTCAAACTTTTAGGCCTTACAGTAGCAGTTTTTTGACTACTGGAATAGTGGAATGCAGCTTTAAATTGTTAACACATGAGTGAAGACAATTTAATAGATACAGGCTTTATTTCAAACCCTAAGATTTAAAAATATGGCTTGATGCATTACAGTCATAGCCAAACCCCACATTACAGAATCTCTATTCTATAATATCTCTCAGCAAGATGCAATTATGAAAAGGCATATGGCCCACATGCACATTCCACAGAACGGAACCATACTTTATCAAATGGCCATTACAGTAATGAATACAGAAGATTACAGAAAAACTGTGAACAGCTGTCACATACTCAAGAAAGCTGGATGACCTGTGTGAAAATCACTAGTAAAAAGGGGCCGCATTGGTGTCATATCCCTACTGGATTTAATAAAGACACGCAGACTGTCAGAGAAGACAAATGAGGAAGTGGAGGATGAAACTCTGCTGTGACTTTTCCACCATTACACACATGCAGTGCTGGCAAAAAGACAGACGCCACAGCTGTAAGCAGCCGGAGGGAGTTCGTGCCAGTGTAGAAAGACTTCATATCATCAATGATATACTTAAAGAGATAATTACTTCCACAGAACACAAAAGAAGATATTTTGTAAAATGTCAATACAATGAGGCTTTGGGCCCCATTGGCTTTCATTATAGACGAAATGCATGAAGTACTCATATTTTACCCGGAACTGACAGTTTAAGGTTAAATTTCCTCAATGACAGAAACATGCAACGCTCATTCTGACAGCACTCCCATTCACTGTAGAGGATCCATTGGTGAACAAGTGATGTAATACAAAGTCATCTATATTTTGAGTGGCTTTAGACTCCACATTTTCATGTCTGAATGAACTATTTCTTTAATTTGTGATGCAAGCATCCACATTTTTGGAGTCCTTATGCATGAAAAAATAAGAATGAAAACAAAAGCTTCTAATGTTTTAGTTCCTGAAATGCTTTTTGTTTTAAGGCATATTGCAGATGAAGTTCACACATACGCACACAATGAACTTACACTTTGCACTTCTTTAAATAAGCCCTATTAAAATAAAGTTAGCACTGCAGTAAAGCCTAAAAAAAAAATCAGTTTGGCAGACTTCCTGCTTCAGTCCAGTAACAGCCACATCTGAATCATCCCACAGTGACAAACACAATCATTTGCTTAGATATCTAAAGAGAAAATATTAGAAGGTATGTATATTTTTGATTATACTTTTAGATTCTAAATAATATAGAACATTCAAAAAAATCTAAATTGATTTTTAAAAATGTTTTTTTACTTGTGTGTGTGTATATATATATATATATACAGGTCCTTTTCAAAAAATTTGCATATTGTGATAAAGTTCATTATTTTCTGTAATGTACT
>JAUMHE010000079.1:11003786-11023088 GCA_032359235.1 Enteromius mattozi
TGCACCCCTGAGCCCGCCGATGATTCACATTTGCCATGGCCCGAAACCCCAGAGTCTGTTGATCTCCCTGATCTGCCATGGCCTGAGCCACCTGAAATGTCGGTTCTGGTTTCACAGCCAGGAGAGCTGTTTCAAATCCTCGCGGTTCCTAGCCCGCCTGTAACGGGTCTCAACCCCGTATCACGGTCCGAGCAGCCGTGTTATTGTCTGTCGGTTCCGGTTTCCCAGCCAGGAGAGCTGTCAGAAATCCTTGCGGTTCCTAGCCTGCCAGTAACGGGTCTCAGCCCCGAATCACGGTCCAAGGAAGCGTCTGAAAAGCCGGTCTCGTTTACTGAGGCTCCGCCAGTGGCTGCACTTCCTCCGGAGGGGTCAGTTGGCTCCCCAGAGGTTACGCTGGTGGCTGCACAGTCCTCAGATTCTGTGGCCCACGCTCCTATGACTATGGTCGGTTCGGCCCCGAATACGGAGGACTCATCAGTGGCTGCATGACCTCTGGGAATGTTGACCACGGTCATAGATTTCTCAGGGGATCCGCTGATGGCTGCACGACCTCCGTATCAGGCCGGTCAGACCGATAATCTGTTTTTGCTTCTCTGTGCAGTTCCGTCCTCTGAGCCGCTCAGATGGGCTTCTCCGCCGCCCACGCCGCCCAGATGGGCTTCTCCGCCGCCTGACCCGCCCAGGTTGGCTTCTCCGCCGTCTGATCCGCCCTGGTGGGCTTCTCCGCCGCCTGATCCGCCCAGGGGGGCGTCTCTGCCGTCTGGTCCGCCCGGGTGGGCGTCTCCGCCGCCCACGCCGCCCAGGTGGGCTTCTCCGCCGTCTGGTCCGTCCTAGTGGATGACTCCTCTGTCTGTTCGGCCCAGTTGGGCTTCACTGCTGTCTGCGCCGCCCTGGTGGGCATTGCCGCCATCCACGCTGCCCAAGTGGGCGTCTCCGCCGCCCGCTCCGCCCTGGTGGAGGTCATCGCCGTCTGCTCCTCCCTGGTGGTCGTTCCCGCCGGCTCCTACCTCTGGAGCGCCTGGAAGCTGCTCCTTAAGGGGGGGGCTATGTCACGCCCCAGCTGGAGTTCGCTCTCCCCGGACTTTTATTATGAAACTATTGTCTCCACCCACCTTATTTGTTCCCCTGATTTCCCGTAGCATAAAAGCCCCGGCTGCTAGTATTCATGTACGGTCCATTGCACTGTCTACTCTCTCGCTCTGCCTCCTCCATCTCCATAACGACTCTGTAAGCCTGTACGTTTCTGCTCTGTGTCTGTAATAAACAGCCTGCTCATGAACCCGCACGTCTCCTTGTTTCCTGCTCGTGACAGATATAATCACCATGTTTAGAATTAAAAAATTATATTAAAAAACATGATATAATGAAATGTCATTTGTTGTTACTACTGTAAATATATATAAAATTATTATTGGATCTCCTTTCAGAATCTTTACTTAGAATCTTTACTTAAAATGATTTTGTTTCTGTATTTTAAAGTATATTTTGTATATGCACATATTTTAATGACAGTATATTTAGCTATTGAACAAAAAACGAAAAAATAAGCAGAAAATAGTACAAACTTTACTAAAGTGATTGTTTTGAACAAGTATTAACTTAGATATTATTTTAGCTGAAGTAATTGTATCAATACCGTGGGGTATTGTCACCTCATACATTTCTAAGATATAAAAAAATAAAAAACTAGAATGATTTATTTTCACACAAAATGTGTTGTTCAACACAGCGTATACATTTGTTTTGCAATTATACATTTTAAGCGCAGTGAATAGCATATTTTTTCTTAAGGTGGGCCTTTAGCCCATAGTACCCTATATATAACCTTAAAAAAATTCTTCTGTGTAGTTGACTGCATCGCACAGCTACATTTATTTGCTAAGTAGATTCTTTTAAATGGCCATCAGTGTTGAAAGACGCAGGCATATGATGTTATTACTGTATATACCAGCAGGGGTCAAGTGGGCCATGCTAATCAAACCTTCATCCCATGTGCGCAACTAATAAATTGAATTTAGCATCACAGTCAGGGGCGACACTAACTTTGCATCTGGGGCCCATTTGCAGCCATTTAATTACTACCGGCCATTACGAGAGGCGCCGACATCACTTCCTCCCCACTGGGGACATTGATTAGGTTAGATCATCTGATGAGAGGTTACAGCCGTTGACAGCTGTAGACTTTCCAGCCCTCACTGCGCTCTGGCCACCTGGGGTTATGAGATGTTATTAATACGCTTTTGAAGATCACACACACACACACAGATTCTGTCTCATTCACACACATCACTGCTGTCATCCACAAAACTGAGAAGATACAGATTCTTCCATTAATCAGTGAAGGACACAGACAGGCAACTCAAGTCTAATGAAACTGGACACCCTCTCTTAGACACACGTCCTCCCTCCATTAGACTGTCTGTCTCTGTCTCTGTAAAAGCTCTTATGAGATAACCATGAGCTGTACTGATAGCAGCAGCTGAGAATAGAGCAGTGACGGCCTGTTTGTTCTATAGTCCACACTGGGCTAGTTATTTAAAAAAGCAAATGAGTGCACAACTTACAAAGGTAATCAACAATACCAGGTTAGCAGCATTGACAATGAATTTCTAGCCTTGTTAAAGAGATACTCCAATCCAAAAATGAAAATTTTGTCATTAATTACTTACCCCCATGTCATTCCAAACCAGTAAAACCTTTGTTTGTCTTCAGAACATAATTTAAAGATATTTTGGATGAAAACCGGGAGGCTTGTGACTGTTGTATTGACTGCCAAAACTGTCAAGAATCCAGTATGAAAAACATCGTCAGAATAGTCCATCTGCCATCAGTGATTCAATCTGAATGTTATGAAGCGACAAGAATACTTTCTGTATCCAAAGAAAATAAAAATAATGACTTTATCCAATATTTTGTCTCCTTTGTGTCTCTCTCTGCAATCACCGTAACACCATTTTGGAGAATATCCACTAAACGCACTACATACGCTGTTCTGTGTCAGCCAGACCATAAGTATGTTTTTGTTCAATATTTGTAGAAAATTTATCGAGGCTGGCAGACGACTGTAGATGGTTTGCATTAAGGCACAGAAGGTAGTGAGGACACCATGTGACATCAGTGGTTCAATTGTAATTTTATAAAGCTATGAGAATACTTTTTGTGCGCAAAGAAAACAAAAAACAAACAAACAAAAAACACTTTATAAAACAAATTTTCTCTTCAATTTCTTTCTTCAATGCGCACTCTTGAGAAAACCATCTTGAACGTGTCAGTTGGGTTTCTGTCTTTGAAACGTCAGAAAGCTCTCACATTTTATCAGAAATCTCTTAATTTGTGTTCTGAAGATGAACAAAGGTCTTACTGGTTTGAAACAACATGACAGTGAGCAATTAATGACAGATTTTTTATTCCATTAGAGTCATTCATTGAAACATTTATTAAAAAAAAAAAAGTCATAAAGTTGAAAGAAAGAAAAAAAAAAACATCCCAGTAACTTGTTTGTTGCATCATCACTGTGGTGTTTGAAAGAAACAGCAGGTCTACCTGAGTTCTTGTTCATGTGTGTGGTGTTTTGGTTGTTATGTAAGAAGGACTGTGGGTGGACATGAGTCACCTCGACCCTTAAAATGTCTACATGACTCACTCTTCATGCATCTGCCTGATATTTACATTGTGAATGAACACGAATAGCCCGTACCTTCACACGTCCCACCCCACAGACAATCAACGCCAACCTGCAGCTGTGTCATCCGCTCAGACTGCCTCCAGAGGAAAACTTTAGCTTTTTTTTGTCATCTTATCAAGTTTAGCTAATGACACCAGAAGCACAGAGTTGGCTTCCCCACCGTGCTAAATGAAACAATGTTTGGCAGGTGCCCACTGAGTTTGAGTCAGAAGATATGTGGCGTAGAAAGAAGTTGTTGGGAAACAATGTGGTAAAACCCTGTAGGAAATACAGTTTGGGAAGGTAAATGTGGGCTTTCACTCTTCAAACATGAATGTGTTCACCTCAAAAAAGTAGTGCCTATTTAGCAAAGGGCTAACTTAACATCACTTTGTGAACAGTAAGAATAAAACAAAAAATAATTGTACTTGATTAAAAACCTAGTAATTAATACTCATGGGCAAAGCTGACAAGTTTTATGATGTGTCCACTCCTTTTCAGATCACCCCTACACCCCTTCATCTATTAATTTTGTCGCTAATATGGTGAGGAGTTTTTTCGGCATGGCTGGGTGGGTTTGTGTTACGAGGAAGATCATATGGAGTCTCAGAGAAAGACAAGCTGTCACAGGGTCTGTAAAGCTGCTGTAAAACATGGCTTGCCTGTTGCCACCGTGTCCTCTAAATTAATCTTGAAGCCCTCAGAGGCTGTAAGTATGTGTGGTCTAGTCTATGCTTTTGTGTTAGCTTGTAATTAAAAAAAATTAGTGTTCAAATGTTTTGCTTAAATAAAATAAATAACATGTTTTAATCCTGTTAAAGTTTCTGTATTGTGAAAAGACAACTGACACTCAAGCTCCACCTTAAAAACAGCTACACCTGGCTATAGTTTTTGCCATCTAGCATTTAGCTTATTTAAATATATATAAATATAATTTTATATAATAATTTAAAATTGCATTAAAGAGAATTTGGAAAATGTGTTTTTCTTTAAAAATCAAGTTCAATGTAAAAGATTTAAAATCCTAAAATGCTTGGACATTTTAGATTAAAATATGTCCTGGAGATTTATTTTGCACTCTTAAGTCATGCATGTAAAAGACAAATTATATATTAAAGACAATTCTTCAGAAACTTCCAATGAAAATCTAAACAGTGACTGTCCATGGTGTTTCCAGGTGTCAACACTAGTGGATTATGGGGTAATTATTCCAGATATTCCGATCCTCCTCATTTATCTAACTTGCTGAACAATGGCTACCAGCAACCGCAGTCTTGGCAGTGATCGAAAAAGTAACCTATTTTAAACTGTCAGCAAGTCAACAAAACGCCTGTCAGACAAGTACACATTTTAGGCAGGTCCGGGTCATGTGATCATAGCCGAACACCGTTGTTAGTCCATGAGGAATATCATGCATTGCTATCCATTAACATCCGCAGCAGTCAGCATCTAAAATTACAAATGGTGAGTAGTAGAATATATGGACCCCTGCTGTTTTTTTCCCTTCAGCACACCTGCTGGCAAATGTGGGAATTGCATTAGGCGCTGCCCTGCCTGGTAATTTATACGCTGAGCACCTGGTCAGTCCATGAGACCTCAACGCAACCTGCTAGCAGGCCCGTCTCTGTTTCAGATGTGGATGAACCTTATACTGGCTTAGTATGGAAAAAGAAGGTTACTCATCCAATATAGTATGTTGATCTGTATCTTAATACACAACAAATCAACCATGACTTTTCAGAGTTTGAAGGAAAGATAATTAATAAACCGAGAACTTAAGGCCTTCTTTCTTTAGAAGTGTCAATGTGCACCATATATAATCATGAAGAAACAGGTGGAGGCAGTATATAACTAATGTAGAGAAGCTTAGACAAGCATCTCTTCCGAATGTGCAGTTTAGTGATGAAAAAGAATATTATGTAGGAGTAATGTTGCTCAGGATTTCTTGACTGAAACAAGCAATTTTCTATAGCAATATTCACAATTTCCATGATTTTTCTGAATCCCTGTTAAATTTCCAGGTTTTCCCATGAACATCAGAATGATCAACGACTACGACGAGATTAAATTTTATTTTCACTTGCTAGTGGCACTAACTATTGTATAATATAATACTGTGAACGTTTTTTACATGTTTTGTTTCACTTATATTTTTTATATTTATTTATTAAACATTAAAAATACCAAAAATTATCAGAATCAGAATCAGAAAGAGCTTTATTGCCAAGTATGTTTGCACATGCAAGGAATTTGTTTTGGTGTCACAGCTACCAGTACACAGAGACAACAACAACACAAGAAGAATAAAATCAAAAAAACACAATAATAAATTTAAATACATAAACTGTGAATTGTATGTACAGGTGTGCTATGGATTAAATAGAAATAGTATAAAAATGATGATTAGAAATGATAATGATAATTAGAAATGATAATGATCAATATAATATAATAATTATAAATACTTTCAGAATACGAAAATGATATAACTTTTGTATATAACTACAGTGCTCATGAATATTAAAATATGTCGACAACCTAACTTCTAGAATGTTCCCAACATCGCAAAATTAAAACATATTTAATACATTTTGTACAACAACTTATCTGTACTAAACCAATGTTTTAACAACTCATAACAGAAGTTCTAATATTTACCAGATTATTCTCCAAAATAGCCATACTACATGAAAATAAATATATTTACAATAATATATAAGTTACAATAATTAGCACCACAGAATTATAGAAGTGAAAATTTAAGCAAAACAAATATTACATGCTAATGCTATATAATTTTAATATATTATATTACATTAATGTAGAATATTATCTATGTTGTTATTTTTCTACAGAACACAAATAATGTATTTATTTTTGGCTAAGAGTAGTGCTTCAGCTCAAATCTAACTCATATCAGTATATCAGCGCTGAAAATGCAACAAAAAACATTACAAAGATTACGCCTGGGCCTCGTAAGTCAAATTCGTAAATCATGTGGTGTCATTCTATTATTAGCGCCCACCGTTCTCTGTCACCATGCCAGAGCTAAACCTTGTAGATGTCTAGTTTTATTTGTACTGTATGCTAATCATGTGCTTTGGTTCTGAGGGCCAAGCGGACCACTGTCTGCTGACAGGAGACAGCTTTCCCACATAGGGCTCTTCAGTTTCACTAGTTTTTAAAGGCTGCCCAGCGGAATGCTCAGCACACTTCAGTTACTCAAGTCAGTCCCATCTAGTAGATGGTACTCTTTTTAGAACTAAATACCATCTTTCTCCATTGATGCTAACTGAAAAGCTTAAACTTGACCGATTTGTTTTAATCTCTTATGACTCTTGAACTTTCTTTGAGGCACATCTGTTTTAGATGGTACCGTTTTATGGTACACTAAAAATTTAAGAAGAGAGAATGTGTGAAAACACCATGAACCGGTAAACAACAAAAGGAATATTTAGCACAGGACTTATCACCCTGAATACTTACAAGCCTATACTAAACACAATAAAGATTTCATGTGCTGCTACCTACCGCGAACAACACGAGGTGTTCGAAATTCAGTCAACCTCAAGCAGAAACACTAGTTATTTGTTGAAAATGGCTTACACTTATTCTCAACGTGTGATGGTGTCAAGTATGAGAGAATGATAATAGGTTATTTACCAGAGAACCTATTAATAATTGTAATTAAATTAATTGTCACAATCATATTTAGCCGAGATGAATCATAACCATCCTGAATCTCAGATAAGCTTGAGAATTTGTGCTTTAATTGTATTACATTTAATATTATAAAATGTAATATAATATGTAATATAACTTAATATAAATATGTAATTAGAATTTATTATCCCACTGGATATGTGCATACCATACTTGACTATTTTCAAACAGGTTTTTTTCCAAGGCCTGCCATTGGTTAGGGAAACACATAGCTCCGACCCCAAACTTGTGTCATTGGTTGAGTCAGTGTTGCTATGCTGGCTAGTCCAAAGAGAAAAAAGAAAACAGCAATGTTTTGAAAACACCTGATAGACATGGTGTTTTTAGGGGAATCTACCTACAAATGGATGGATTTTAAAATGGAATATGAGAATGTATTTGAACACTGAAATAATATACTGGAAATAGTACAAGTATTATTCTCATTTCCATATTTTGGCTTCACAATACTGTAGGGCATTATACCTGTGCCTTGGTGCTTTACTACTGTATACCTAGAACTATATTACAAAAATAACTAAAGGCATCACAAAGGATGGCACAATAGCACAAATGAGCTACAGGTTTTAAAACAAACATGCCAGAAGGTTAAACGCGTGTTCCTTCACTTTGATGCTCGTAGATGAAAGCAAAATGCCTTTATGGTGAGCACACATGCTACTCACAGTTCATAGAGAAACTGCATCTGTTCAACCCTGAGCTTTAGACTAGAGATTTCAAGGTCTTTGGAAAGAAACAGTACACATTCCTGGAATTAAGGCATGACAGGACTGTTGTCAGTGTCTGTGACATGTTAGTTCATGAAAAGAGAGGGGGAAACAGCACAATCAATGCCAGGTCAATGTCAAATCAAAATGCACCTCTTTTACTTTAATGCATGCTTTTTTGTCATTTTGTTGTGCATGATTCATTAGTGAACTTTGATAGCAATGCTGTTCCCTATCACAATAAGTATTTTCACCGGCTAAGTACAGCTGCGACATTTTGCTTATGCAGTTTTTTGTCTATTGGTTGGAAGTGGTTGCCAATGTGTAACTATCCATTTCAGAAAAATGTAACTGCATGTACAGTCTTCTGCAACAGCTTGAGAAAATCAGGAATGCACCAAAATAAACAGAGAAAAATACATTTAAATAAAATTTTAAATATAAAAATATAAATTTTTACACTTACAATTATAATTATATTATTCAACTGGGGGGGTCCTGACATTAATCCCTCCACCCTTAAAAAATAATAAATTAATGGAAAGTTCATAGTTATGATACGGAATTAAGGGGCACTAATTCATTGGGATGTGGGGGACAAAACAGTTTGGAAATACTGAGATAGAGTTATTTAGGGAAACAGTATTGACTTTAATATGATACGTGATACCGTATTGTCGGCAGTTATCCGAAGGACACACAAAGGAAAAAGGAATTTGACATTGAACACTGAATGTGCCTACAGAGGCATGACAATTTTTAATTCTGCCCTTGTAGGACCTTGTATTTTAACAATCAAATAAAGGCTAAATCTAGTTTATAAGCAGATCTGCCTCATGCCTTGATTCTGCTCAGGGACAGATGTCCAATTAAACTCGGATAAACACCTTCTTTAATTTTAGACAATGTTTACCCAGGGACCTTTGCACTTGGCCAATGTGTTCTCAGCATATGTTCGGCACACAGCAGGAGGGTTCAAAACAGCAGAGCTCATTACATATAATTCAATCAAACACATATAGAGCTGTCAGTGACATCACATTGAGCACAAGGGATACAGCATCGGATTGGTGTGAAGCGCTTCCCATTTCTAATTACATCCAATATGAACTCATGCAGTTTTATGAAGTTGGATGAGGTTGCACAATTTGACTAAGCTATAAATGGATATAAAGCAGAGAAAAACAGTTCTGATGAAGTCATCAGACCTCAATTTTATGCATTTAGCTTAGAGGATTGTTTTAGATTTCTTTATTATTTGAGTTTTTGAGCTACTAAATAATCTATTACAATATGGCTATGGTTGACTATGATACTGTCTACAATATTCTAGGTACAGCTTTGTGTGGGGTCATTTCAAAGGGTTTTTCATTCACTTTATTTTGCCTTATTTAGAGAATAAAGCTAATTTTTGACAACCGCAATATCTCAATGTAAATTCTTTCACTTTAAAGCTCTGAAATCCCCTTTCAGTGAAATATCAGAAGTTGCTAGTGCCATAAAACTGCCATATGTTTAACTTAAAGATTAGCCCAGTTGCTTCTACATGTCAACAAAGCAATGAACACATGCTCAGAGTCTCGAACCCCAATGAGGCAGCAGGAAACCCGCAATTCTGCAAAGATAGAAACAAATAAGTGTCACCACAAATAGGCTGATGGTGGTTGACACCAGCCAAGGGCCAAGCTTAACACTTTTTCACCATGCTAACGTGGCGCCTTGTCGACAAATCTTTTCACACTGTATTTGTTGCATTTGTGCGTGGATGTGAAGGAAATGACGCTTGTGTCCGATGTCTTTCCAAACACTGACACTTCCAGAATTTGTTTTACCAACCTCACCTAACTGGTTTTGATAATTATTGACTGCCAGTTTTTATCAGCACCCATCGATCAAAGCAGCTGACAGCACCCATCTTATGGTTGCTGAAAGGGCGAGTGCTGATATTTGAGAGATCACACCTTCCTGAATAAACTGTCATGTGATCAAAGCCACAGGAGGAAACGAGGCACATTCAGACATACTGTCTGAACCTCAAGATTTAGCCAAATGGCGTCAAAACCATTTGGCCTTGGCAATTACAATGAAAGATCAAAGAGATAATGTGAGACAGCAAAATTAATGTTTTGCTGGGTTTCAGGTTTGCCAGTGACACATAAACCTGGCGGTATGTAGATGTAACTTTAAATGTTGCATTGGTGTTTTCTTTCTGGTCATGTGATATCACCTTTTTGCAAATGTTCGTAAATGCTTCGATATTTGCTTGCTAATCAACTTCTTTTTTTGACTCAAAAGTCTGCGATTCAAAAACTTCAAAGTTAACAGTAGTGTTGCCATTTTGTTTATTTGTATACCACTGAACACCACTTTGTGTATGTTAGGAACTAATTTATGACTGGAAGTCATTTCCAACATCCATAAAGTATTGCCCAATGTTTAAAAATGTCTTATAAAGAAATAAGGAGCAGTGCTACAATTAGTTTAGCAAGTTTTTGATTGCTATGCCATCGTCCTGACATTGGACAACAGTGTGTGGATATTGAAAATTAATTTATCACCAAAAGTTATTCCCAACATCTGTAAAGTGTTGCACAATATTTAAAAGATGGTGTTTGGGAAAACAGCAGGTTTTCAGTTAGCTTATCAAGTTTTTGATTAGTACGACATCACTTAGACATCAGAGAACACTCTACAGCATTGGAAACAAAATAAAATGTTGAAGTCATCGTTTACATCTATAAGTGTTGCCTAAAAGATGGCATATAAATAAATAAAGAGAAATGCTACAGTTTAGCGAGTTTTGGATTAGTCCGTCATTGACCAGACATCAGAAAACATTGTGTGTATGTCAAAAAAAGTATTTATGATGATCGGACATCACTCCTGACATGTGTATAGTAGTGCCCAATATTTAAAAAGTGTTGTTTAAAGAAATAAAACAGCACTTCTACAGTTAGCGTAGCAAGTTTTGGATTAGAACCAATGACTACAAAGATGGTTAAATTTAATACTTATGAATGGAAGAAACACAAAATGACGGTATAGTACCGCCTTCTAAATGAAAGAGCCAATCACTAAAAAATTGGTAAAGTCATTGCATCACTGCAGCCACCGTTAAAAGCTCTGGTTCCTGTAGAAATCTGAAGCTACACCAGCCAATGCAGTCTTAAGCGCGTTATAAACTGCATATGTGCATTGGCTGGTCTAGCCAGAAAAATGTGTGTTTTTAACACTATTTTAACACTATTATGATTTCAGATTTTGTTGCCGATTTGAAATGTGCAATTGCACAGTTCAACACACAATTTGAGAGATTTTAGAATTCCCCCATTCATTTAGATAGATCTTGATCTTGTATGAGCTGCCCGAAGGCATTGCAAATATGGCCACCAAGTGGCTTTGTTAGTACGCCATCATCCAAACATCAAACACCACTTTGTGTAAGTTGGGTACTAATTTATGATCAGAAGTCAACATAGTGTTGCCCAGTGTTTAAAAAAGACAAATAAATAAAACTGCTAACATACAGTGCTGTTGCGCTACTGGCATCCAGTGCTTGAATCTCACCCCGTCTCTCTCCCATTCACTTCCTGTCAGTTTAACATACTTTAACATAATTGTAGTTCCAGGAAGAACTTTAGTACAGGGACCAATTCTCACTATAAACTAGTTTCTTATTAGCATTCTATTATTAACATATTGGCTGTTTATTAGTACCAAAACTTAACAACTTACTAACTACTAATAAGCAGCAATTTAGGAGTTTATTGAGGCAAAAGTTTTAGTTAATGGTTTGTTAATGCAGAGAATTGGACCTTAAAATTAAGTGTGAATGGAACATTTCTTGCTTTAAATTCATGGTGACCATCTTTAGCACACACATTCAACTCTTTCCTGTTATTTAAGAACTTTACAGGCATCTGCTGTCGCATCTACACATCAAACAGCTCAAAACACAAGTGTTTCCATGCAGCATTGTGTTACCATACGGCTTCATGACCCCATACACATGAAGCTAATGACAAAAGGCAACCGAATAGCCGGTAGTCTTAAGAGCTGAAGGGACAAAGGCATTCACAACATATTTCCCAGCTGTGATTTAAGCATCCCTGGTAATACCAGCAAACACGCATGCTATGAAGAGCCAAGGTCAACACGCGTTCAGGCCTTTGCTAAGAAACAAGTTTAAAACTTTTCACCGCTCTATACATTGTTTGAAACATCTAGACCAAACCATTCAATGGTCAAACAACACATACCAAGATTACTACAGAAAAAAAGTGAAAGCTTACAAAAAAAAAGTTAACTAAGTACCTTTCCAGGGGCATATTCACACAGCGGTTTACACCAGTAACCGGAAATCTCAAAAGCGCTGTAACCCAGAATGGCGTCTGGGACTCCCATCAGCCCTCATGAGGCAACTTCCCCCTTTGGGTCGGACTGGCAGAGTGATATAGAGATAGCAGCTGAGGAGGGATACATGGGAAAAGAGAGCGAGCGATACAGTGCGACGGACGAGAGGAAAAAGGCCAACACAACAGGCCTGATACATCCCGACAATACCAGTCGTAATGCTGTGGCCCACTGCGCTATTTAAAAACAATCCATCAAAAATACCCCATCTTTCACCGCACTGTCAGAGCCCACGACCTTTCGCTGGCTGTGAAAAGCTTCATGCAGGCAGCTGAGGGTTTAATGCACTGCGGCGTTTAATGCAGGAGCCAAGCCGGACAGTACTGTTAAATAATTAAGCTGACTTAGTAAGTATGACGGAGATTTTTCAAGCAGTATCACAGTCACGTTTAAAATGATACCGTAACAACATTGGTTGGTACTGCAGGATTATTTTTGATTGAAGGTGTTCAAAAATATAGACTAAAGTGCTTTTTAAAAAATATTAAATATTTCCAATTAAAATAATATTTCTGAACAAATCATTTCCATCTCACACAATGCTAATGTCTGAAACATTAAAAAAAAATTTAATTTACTTAATGCATCATGCCTTCATAATTTCTTCTTCAAAACAACACTGTTTTGTGTATTTATATAATATTAAATATATTTACTGAATCATATTACCATTACACAATTTCTTCATATTAGAATAATTTCTGAAACATCATGTGACACTAAAGACTGGCGTAATGTCTCCTTAAAAAAAAAAAAACGCATCAGAGAAATAAATTACATGTTAAAGAACATTTAAATGTGCATATATATTTATATATACACACTTAAACATGCGAAGTGTTGTGCAAAAACAAAATGCTGAAGGGTTAAAATAGACTCAGTGGACGGCACATCCATAAACGGACACCTTTTTAGTGCTGCAACAAAATTGGCGTCCACATTTCTGTCAGTAACACACACGGAAGGGTCCCGTGGTTCTGTACGTCAGCCGCTGGTGACCCTACAGGGGGTTTTCACTCAAGACTGCATATTACCGCCATGTTTGTCCAGTATACGAGGCTAATTTTGTTTGCACGTACTCAAGCAAGTTACGTAGTACATCAAATATTATGCACGTCCCTCAAATGACGTACACTAGTGAATGTGCATAATATTTACATTTTTCCTTGACTAACCATCTAAATATTGCAAGACCGCTTATAATCAAATCTAAATGAACAACTGCGCAAACGCAATATATTTTTGCATGAATAGTATTACATTTTGACCAGTGCTAAGTGATTTCATAGAGGCATGTTGCAGGAATGTGGTCATCACTTATGCGCACATCAGCACTGATCACACCGTGTGCCATTTATCTGTTACAAGCAAATAGCAGTTTGTCACCAGTAACATCTGCTGAAAACATTCAGTGGGGCCACAGACATGACTCGCATTTGCCGTCTGTCTTTGGAGACCAAAGTTAGTTGTTTTTAACTTTTCTGATTTCCTCTTTATAACTGATTTAATGTGTCAAAGCAATGAAAGGAAATAGTTGTGTTGTCAAATCCTACCTTCTACATCCTCTGTATGCTGTAGTATGTTTTTAATGTGTGCATAAATGAAAAGATTTACTTATACTGCACTGGACTGAGTTTATTTGATGTAGTAAAAAATGTTAATGAATAATGAGTTTTTTATCATTAGATTTCATTTTGTCAAAACTTTAAATTTTAAGTTAACACTAAACTAATTGCAAAATTAATTATCACTTTCTATAGCTCTTGTTGTATATCAGTCAATTTTAAACTTTGTTTAAAATATAAACTTTGTTAATCAATCGGGAAAAAAAATAATAATAATGATGATAATAATAATAATAAGCCATACATATCCATAAATGTTGATAATAATTACCTTTAATAATCTTATTGATGTTTGCTTATGATTTATGTAAATATGTATTTTTCCTCCAGTATTTAACAGTGGTGTTAACTACTAGCTTTTAACAGATCTATTCGCAAAAATAATTTACTCCATAATTATTTGTAAACATTGCTAATTATCTGTTAGATGTAATTGTTAAAATCTTAACGAATATGTATGTAGATTTTTCCTATTTTATCAATCCTGCTAATTGTTTTTTTTTTTTTTTTTACCAGATCCAAGTTAATATATTTTCAGTGTTACTTTTAAAATCAGTCAGAATCAGAACCAGTGTGTAAAAAAAATAATTAAAACAAACATTTATAATGCTTAGAATCGCAGTGGAATTACACTTTGGCAAAGAACTAGTTACACTCATCAAACCCATCCATCATCCTGGGGTGTCTTAAGAAGAACCGTGCGACTTCAAGCATTTAGAAGATTTCTTACTGTACTACTACTACTTGAGCATGATTTATCCTGATGATTTATCAAAACTGTGGCGAAACACTCTCGAACAAATTGCTTTCTCATACATCTCCACGCAACACAAACTACTTTTTCCACAGCAGCACATTGCCTACCTCTGGAGGTGTTCAGCGGAAGCTTTCCCAACATTCCCTGGAATTTTTGACTGGCCGTTCTCAAAAACACCCTTGTCCCAAGTTTGCTTCATGGTAGAAAAAAAGCTTTCTACCCACAAGAAAATCCAACAAGTCGCAGAAGGTTTTTCTGCACTGAATCCCGATGGAGGTCCAGTCTTTCCGTGCAGCCGTGTTGTTTTTGACTGGCCTCCAGTGCCTCTGGGATCAGCTGCGGTAATGAAAGTTAGCCCACTCGCGCCCTCTCACTGAGCTTCTGCCAGACCCTCAAAAGTCTAAAAAAAGTGTGGATAAAAAAGGGTGCTCAAAGGGGCTGGTAGTAAAGCTGGGATGAGGGCTGGAAGAATACGACAGGGACGTTAAAGGCACTTGACCATTTGGGAGTCCCCGAGGGCTGCCGTACACTTTCATTCTCTCTCCAGCCAATGATAGAGCAAGTGTGAGGAATGCCATTAGCCAGTCACTCAAAAGTGCCGGATCAGTTTCGTCAACAGATCATCAAAGGCCAGAGCCCCGTGCACAGATTATTAACATTTCCGGCCATTAACATTTTGTGGGGGACAATTGGGCCCCTGCTGCACGTCTATGTGCAAAGCCTTTGATTCTCCTGCTGTAAAGCTCTGGAACATTACTGCTGACGGAGAGTCCCAGACACAAAGATTTACTGGAGATCTGGATGCCGGTGGAAGGATTTTGTGTTTGGGTCTCATTCGACTCAAAACACTGGGCAGGATTTCTTCGCAATGAAACCAAGATGTGTAAAGAACCTGGATAACAGACTTTGGGAAGTCTTGAACTTTGAACCCTGAACTCATTCCAAAAAACAATATAGTCATTCTACTAGGTAGGCAGGCAGGTACTGTAGGTAGGTAGATAGATAGATATAACAACGGATAGAACAAAAGATTAAATCAAATAGAACACACACAAACACATATACGTACATTTCTGACCCTTCAGCATCAAAACCAGTCATTAGTAGCACTGGTATATTTGTAGCAATATCCAAAAATACATTGTATTATTTTGACCCAATTCATAAGATCATCAATATATTGGGATAGATAATTTTCAATGAAGGTATTTTGTGAATTAGAACTTGATTGATTAGTACCATCCATTGCTATGAACCTCATTTAGACAACATTAAAGACAATTCTCAATATTTAGATTTTATTTTTTTTTAGCACACTCAGATTTATATATACATATACATATTATATATACATATACACACACACGCATCGCACATCACATACATATACATACACATAAAAATAAGATAGATACATAGAACGACTGACAGAACAAATTGATGAAAAGATACAAAAGATAAAAACAAAAGATAAAAACAAACAGACAATATATAAATGTACACAAACAGACAGAACTATTCACACATGACCATACGATAGTAAACCCTAAAAAAAACACGTGGGAGTAATTACTGACCAAATGATAGATAAATGGAACATTATATAGACAAATAAATTGATCTAACGTGGACCTAACAAAAGAAAGAACGAAAGATACATAAATAGATATATAGACTGAATGAAAAATAAAGGAAACAAATGAACGAAAAAGAGCAACTGAATGAACAACACATAGAATAAACGATAGAACAGGTGAACAGAAAGAGTGAATAAACTAACAAGAGCAAATTAAAGAATATTAAACATTTTTACAGGTAGAACAATAGATAGCATGATATACAGGTGGGTAGAGAGTACCCAAAAACTGTACTCAAGTAAAAGTAAAAGTACTTATAGAAATATTTACTCAAGTAAAAGTAATAGTCTGAATAGTTACTTGAGTAAGAGTGAAAACGTATCAGATAAAAAACTACTCAAGTAGTTAGTTACTTTGGAACATATACTGAATATATTATATTTATATGCATACACACACACCAGAAAATCATAAAAATCATAATTGTTGATAATTCCCTTGAATTAATTATGATTTTCACAATTTACACTGAATGATGTTTATACTGTTGCTTAAAGTTGCATGTCATATTTTGCTATTCTTTGCAGCTTTCTATTCATAAAGGAATCCTGAACAAAATGTCACATGTTCCAAAAAAATATTAGGCAGCAAAACTGTTTCCAACACAGCAATAAATTATTATATTAGAATGATTTTTGAAAGATCATATGACTGAAAACTGGAGTAACAGCTGATGAAAATTCTGATTTGCATCACTGAATTAAATTATATTTTAAAAGTATATTAGAGCAGAGCTAACGAGGGTTTGGTAGGTGTTCATTTCATACTTTGTGACTATATTGTCACAGTAACGAAGTACAGTTTTTTCAATAAAAATTTACTTGAGTAGAAGTACCCATCTTTAAATATACTCTAAAAGTATTAGTTAACCAAAAAATGTACACAAGTAAATGTAACGAAGTAAATGTAACTCGTTACTACCCACCGCTGGATATACAGAACAAACTGAAACTAGACAGATAACCAGAACAATAGAGCTCATGATAGATCATAGAATAATAGATAAATCCACCTGTAAACTGAACAGACTGAAGCTGTTTATAGAAAGTATATGAGCATAATAGAATTCTAATTTCACTCTTTGTGGCTGTTAAAATAATAATAAAACAAATGCAGAAGATCAGACACTCCAGTCCTGCAGTATTCCTGACCAGCAGGAGAGAGCAGATCAGGTTTAGGGAATGACTGACACTAAAACTAAGCACTGAACAAAATGTTCCACATTAGCAGGACAACTGCACACAAAAAACCCTCAGAAACCACAACGACAGGTGGAGCCGTGCATAAAGAGTTCATATAACACCTCTTAGACTTACTGAGCAGTTACCAAATGGCAACCAATATATGAAAATCCATAATAATGGGAACACCATTTAATAGATTGAAATAAACCTAATTTAGCTTGTACTTTATCTAAATAAAATAGTGAAATTGGCCTTAGCAAGACAAAAGGAACTGACAAAAGACATGTTGTTCCAAACCCGTATGACCTTAGAAGATGAACAAAGGTCTTACAGATTTGGAAGGACATAAGGGTGAGTAATTTATGACATAATTTTCATTTTAAGGGTAAACTATCACTTCAAACAACGAATAATTTGAGATGTGCTGGCAACGAAACTGACTTTCCGTGAAAAAAGTGAGATTTTTCCTGTGATTGCATGTATATCCATTTTTGGACAGTGCTGGTAGTACAAAGTCTTTATTTACTCAAAAGGGCAGAGAGCAACACCCATGTGACGATTCACCCGTTCAAATTAGCACCCCCACTCATTAGAACTGTGCTAATTCATGACGTTGGCCCTTTGCACTAGATCGCCATTCTGAAACAGGCTGGGCCACAGCTGCGGATGCCATTCACTATAACTCGCCCCAAACGACCCAATGTTTATGCCACGCTGGATGTAATCGCTCAACAGTCACTCATCAGGAGAGCAATAATGTCTTGCAGTAGAGTATGCATATAACACTAAGTTCAGAGTGAAATCTCAATTCCAGTTTGAGGAGACAGGTGTGATTGGCAGGTCCTACATGAGCTCATAAAACCGCTTAAAAAAGGAACGAATGTGGTTCCCACTCAAAACGGCAGGTTGTAAATGCCTTTTCACACAGGGCTGAGGCACTGTGATGGTTTACATGAGTATAAATGGAACGGCAATGACACAATGACGCCTCAGTGAGTGGTTATATGTGGAGCTTGTAGTTGCTGGGTCAAATTCAAAGGATCATTCGAAGAATTTTTGAGTCAAGCCAGTAAATGCAACATCTGAAAAAATTGCCTTTGACACCTTCTTGGTGCAATAACCAGAGAGAAAGTAAGGAAGTGTGACAAAAATAATAAAATAGCCCTTTTGTACTTTTACTTGAAGCATTTTCTTGCTGGTGAATTCTGCTACAACATTTTTTATTTTATTTTTTACATTCAGCTTCAGCTTACTTGCACATGAAATAATCATTGAATAAAAGGGGCATTTTTAAATGATTGAGTTATTTGTGAGTGTTTTTTAAAGCATGTTTACAAATAAACTAATGAACAAATAATAAACAACACCACATTGACAGAAGCAGTAGTGCATTATTAATTTTAACACTTTTTAGAGCTTTTTATTACATTATAATAAATATCAAAGCCATCATAAAATAAAAGTGAACTATTTCCAAAGTATTTTCATTTTAATTATTCATATATATATGCATATTATATACAGTGCCCTCCACTAATATTGGCACCCTTGGTAAATCTGAGCAAAGGTGGTTGTGAAAATAAATCTGCATT
>JAUMHE010000079.1:11023188-11048210 GCA_032359235.1 Enteromius mattozi
CTCTTTTCTCTTATCAGGTGTTCTCCAAACTCTTCAGGCATTACAGGAGAAAACTCAGAGCCGTTATCTTGGGAAAATGACGTAGCAGTAATTGGGTGCCAATAATTGTGGCTGACATGTACTGGAGAAAAACATTTATTTCATCATGACTTTTCTCCACATTTTAAATTGTTTTACTTCAATGATAAGGTAGAATTTTGTGAATAAAAGATCTAAACAAAGCAGATTTATTTTTATATCTACTTTGCTCAGATTTAGCAAGGGTGCCAATATTAGTGGAGGGCACTGTATATTATATTATATATATGTGTATGTGTGTGTATGCATGTATGTGGGTAGCTGAAAAATGGGACTCCATCCTATGGTGTGAAATAAATAAATAAATAAATAATAATAATAATAATAATAATAATAAAACATTAACACAAATAACATGAAAACAAAATGTATCTTCATTCTTAGAGTTACAAATAGAGTCCAAAAAGTCCTTAAATAACAAATTAAACTATTTGCCTGTTAAGAAAAGTTACTTTTTCTTCAGAAAAAAAAAAACCTGCAAATGAAATGGAAGCATACTTACCCCAGTAAAAAAGTAATATTTAAATCTGTTTTCATACAAAATATAGTTATATTATTATCTATAAATCCACAGTAATCTATTAATATATTTACTGACATATAGCTCAAGACTTACTGATATAAAACTTCTAATTAAACTACATTTGGAGAATCACTTGTGTGCAATGTACATTTCTTAATATTAAGCCTAAAATGTATTTTAATGTCTTAATGGTCTTTGAATAATTTTGGCATGTAAATGCAAGACATTTAAAGTTTACCTGAAGTATTATTAATAGTTTAGCTTTAGAACAATCAAATATACCTCAGCACATCTTTAGTTGAACCTTGGCACTACTTCCACACAATAAAAGCGTGTTAAGCAAAAAATTAGTTGTTGCAATTTAGTACACTAAAAGTATAATTGAAGGGTATTTGTAATAAGCACATAAATACAGCATACTATAAAATGCATTTATAGTATATTCTGCATGAAATAAATGCATTTCTAATACATTCTTGTGCATTTATTTTTCACTAGGGTATAAATAAATTGCTATATATCAAGTAATAGTAGTAGCAATTCTATATAATCTTTGTACATGCATATAGTCACAAGTTCTTATATTTTTAACCAAATGCTCCAAAAAAGATGCTGATTGTGTGGACAGCTGAATGTTATGTCGCATTTATCCCGTGACAGTAAAGTGCCTTAAAGAGCCATTGAGACTGCAGCATCTGTTCTCCCAGCAGGACACTGCTCACAAAACTGACAAGTTTAATGGGACCCTAACACTGTTCACAGAGACACACAGAGTCAAGGGCACATGGAGAGACCAAGTGCTTATAGGTTTGAAATGGCACCTGTCAGACAACAAATTAACTTGTGTGCTGAACGACTGTAAAGCAGGGACAGATTTATGCGAGGTTTATCGAGGCCTCTGCGTGATTATGGGGTGGTTTCATCTGTTGATTATGTTTGAGGGGCTGATCTCGGTCGCCAGAGAGTGATTCTGGCAGAGAGAAGCGCCTGATCAGTTAAGAGAAGAGAGATGGACAGGCCCAAAGGACTCTTGGACCAGTTTAGTGATCAGCTGAGCAGATCTGGCAGATAAAATTGCATTTGTGTTGTTGGCAGATGGAAAGAGGATCCAATTTCCCCTCAACATTTCAGAGAACATGACTCACCTTTAACAGAACGACTACAAACCTAAGCGTGATCCTTTCCAAAGCCTGATCTTTACACGCAAGGCTTGACAGACACTAGGATAGAAAAAACAATGACAAAAGTATTCTAAAATAGAAATACTTGTGTATTTTTATTAAACCATATAATTAACATTTAAATTATAAGCTCACATCTCACCTTGAGATTTATTTTATAGGAGCTTCTAAAAAAAAACCCTACAAAAAATAATAATTATTGTAAATAGTGTATAAAAATTATAATTTATGTACTATTCAAGTATATATTCTATAGACTTTAATATATATTTATACATGAAACATACGTACTTGCCAAAGTCAAAAGCAGCCTCCATGTCTTGATTTAGTTTTTCTCAACGTGTAGTACAAAAACATAATGACGTAATAGCATTAAAACAGTAATATGTGTGACACACCGCCCTCTAGCGGCAAGAAACCAGTGCATGTTGATAAAGACCAATGTTATTTTATTATTTTTGGGTAACAGAAAACACATTAGAAGACTATAAATCACAATGACCTAAAGAGGAAATGAAGCCAACAAAACAATGATAAAAAATACATTTAGGCTTCGGGGAACCTACAAAATGAGCCTCTCTCGTATGTAGCTTAAAAAAGGGAATATGAAGGAACAGCTCATGCTGGTTTAGAGTACTGAGGAAGAGAGAACTGGTGCCAAACGACTGCAAACCGCAGCTCTTTAACATACACCTACCTGTGTGTATTCACCAACTAAAGCTTAACTCTGAAACAGAGCGACTCAACTTCCTCAACTTTAAATAACTCTGGCTGATGCAGGTGTGAAGCAACAAAGTATTGAAAAACATGTTCAGTGTTTATCCTTGCAATACGAGAATTAACAAAGAGAAAAGAAAATACAAAATAACTGTAAAACCACAATTAAGTCAGTATATCCTGTTCAGAATACAAGAAAAAAAAAAAAGTTGCATTCATTCCAACTGGGCTTCAAAAAGAAAATGCACCAGTTGAGACGGGGGTGAGAAACGAGGAACATGAGTGATAGAGGTGTATTGTTTCTCTTAGCCATGAGTGGTGTCATCCTCCACAAAGTCCTTCGCCTGCTCTGCTGAGATCACGTCGATGTGACTCACCTAGCGAACGAACACACACACACAGTTAGTCTGGGGACCTCATCTGTGCAGCTTCAACTTGACAAGACTTCCATTTATAGTTCATTTTCTGTGCAGAAGACTCATTTGCATTTGCTAATTACTTGGCACATTGAAGCGTTATTGACGCCTGTTACCTTGTTTCTGAATTTGACGCCATAGAACTTGTCAGCTGACTCCAGAAGCTCAGGTCTGAACGTTGTGGTGATGAACTGAGCATGTCCAGCGAGCTCCACGATCATATCTGAAAGAAAGTACAAAATATTGATACACTGCGCGCGCAAAAATAAATAAATTGCTAATACACTTAAAGCAGAATCCTGCAACCTCCAAAAATAGTAGCTTCTTTACTGTAGAGGAAATAACAAAATGCAAAATAATAAAATAAAATAAAGATAAATAAAAATTGTTTAAGTGAAAAATGCAGGGAAAAATACAAAACCTTTATTTTAGTAAAAAAAAAACAAATGCTTGTTTAAAAAAAAAAAAAAAAAACTTCTAGTGTAAAAGGCAACATTTTGTTTGTAATAAAAAAAATTAAAAAAACATTTGTAGTAAAACGAAACATTTTGTAGCGAGAAACACTTGCGAAAAAAAAACATGAAAAAAAAAAAAAGTCAAAATCAGTAACTTGCTGACAATTTCATATTTGTGATAGAATTTAATACAAAAAGAAAACATGAGAGGAAAAAAACACTTTTTAGTGAGGAAAACACTAATATTTCTGGTAGAATAAAAAAATAAATAAAAATAAAACTTGTTAATTTTGATTTATACGCTGCTTTTCCTTGTGTTAACTGTTCTGGTGAACTGTTCTTCCCTCTATAGAACTGACTATCAGTGGCTGAAATGCTGGAGCATCTCTGAGGTCAACAATGCATTGGCTGATGGTACCTGACACTGCTTTTCTGTGCTGGGCGTCCAGAGCCTGGTCAATTTCATCAAACAGGTAGAAAGGAGCAGGGTCGCATTTCTGGATGGCAAAGATGAGAGCCAGAGCCACCAGAGACTTCTGACCCCCAGAGAGCTGCTGCATCTCTCTCATCTCTCCCTGTTTACCTGTAAACGACACCTGACGAACACACACACACGAATGGTCAGATATTAGCAGTTTGAACTGCACAAACACATTTGACTCTCCTTCCTCTCCTCACCCTGATGCCCACTCCAGTGAACTGGTCTACGCTGGGCACGCTGCTCTGGGAGGAAGATCCCCTCTCACTGTCCCCTCCTTCGCCCTCGTCCTGAGACTGACCACCTTCAGTGTCACCCTTCTTCATCACCAGAGTGGCTTTACCGCCGGGCACCAGCTTCTGAAACACCTCGCTGAAGTTCTTAGACACCTGCAGGGATACAAAGCAGGATGCTTAAGTTGGGACTAGATGACATGTTTTTTAGCTTACTGTGGTAGAAAGGCGATTTAATAAAAATTTGAACATGAAAAAAACTAAACTTTTTATTTTTGGTGGTAAAAAGGAAAATACAAAACCTTGTTTGTTGTCAAAATAGGTATTAATTAATAGTGGAAAAAACATTCTGTAGTAAAAAACAATGTTTGTGAATACTAAACGTAGTGAAAAACAAAACCTTGTTTGTAGCAAAAAAGAGAACATTTTGCTTGTAGTGAAAAGGAAAAAAATGCAGTGAAAACAAAACACTTCATAGTGAAAAACATTGGTTTTGTTTGATGTGGGGAAAAATCAAAAAACGTTATGAAAATAATTTGAAACAAAATGTAAAAAAACTTCTTTTTTTTAATGAAAACACGTTTGCTGTATCAAAACAGTAAGAACAAGCGCATTTAAAAACAAAACTTCCGGATAACACTTAAAAATAGGTAACACTTGTTAACTATGACTTATCCATCAATAAATTCTTCATTTGCTGCTCATTAGTAGTTAGTGAGGTAGTTGTTAATTTTAGGTATTGGGTAATAGTAAAGGCATTATTAGTGCTAACTACTTGAGCACATATTAAATAGCTACTATTCTGGTAATGCAATTGTCAATATTAGTAACTTGAAGAAATTTATTCATTTTAATCCGGTATTTTTTTTTTTTTAAATAAGTGCACTATGCTTAATTTTTATTAGAGATGGAAAAATAAAACATGTATATTGAAATATAAAGGCTACTTGAGTGAGTCTGTCTCGGAGTCGAACCTGTTTGAAAGTGAGCTGGATGGCCTCGTATTTGCGCAGCTCCAAGACGTTCATGAGCTCCATGATGGATTTGTAGCCTCTATCCAGCTCATCCTGCCTCTTAATCAACTTCTCTTTCTGCTCTGAGAAATTGACGAACTGGTCCAGGGCTTTTTTATTCACATGGCTGTACTTCTTCAGTTCTGTGTTACATTGCTCCAGTTTTCTGAACAACTACACAAACAGAAAATAATTACAGGTTAATGAATAAGTAACCAATGAAATAGCATCAGACGACGTGGTGATAGAAAACAAAACGAAGCGAGAGAAGAAATGCATTTGTGTTCTCTTACAATTTTTTTGATTTCAGAAATCTTTGCACGCAAATGCAGTTTCTGAAGGAGCATTTTGCAAACAACACAAAGTTTCTTAAGGTAAAGATAAAAGTACTGCAGAAATTTTGCAAGCAATTAGGAAAAAATTTGTGAGAAAATGATTACTTTGGCAAAATGTCTGAAGGAACATGAAAATTCAGTAAGTGTTTCTCGAGAGTTAGAGAATGCAAAGGTTTTCAAGGGAATTTTTTAATGGGTTTATACAAAGTTTCTTGGGAGAAATGTTAAAAGTTTGCAAGAAACACTTCTGATAGGTTAAAAGACAATTTTGCAAGTAAATACAGAGGTTAAGGCAATCTGACAATTTAGTGACAAATGTAAAAACTGCTGCAAGCAAACACTAAATTTCTAAGGGACAAATACACTAAAAGAGAGTTTCCATAAAGAGTTGAAAAATTCCACTTGTGAACCTGCGAGAACAAATTCCAGAAGAAACACAAAAACGGCACAACTCAACCTCACTCCTCAACTCCACGCACTCAAGTTCACAGAGAGAGGGTGAAAAAATGAGAGCGCAAGGATGGGGTAATGAAGAATGAGTCACCTCTGTGTAGGAGGCCTGACACACAATAGAGCCCCTGACTCGAGAGGCAGACAGAAAGGAGGAAGATCAACAAAGACAATGAATATGAGAGCCAGGTGGGAGGGCTGCGAGACTGGAGGGGGATGAGAAGGAAAACTAAAGCCAGACATGAGCCGAGGAGGAGGCAAGAGGCTTCTTCAAGGGTCATGCCTCACTCTTCATATGATTGCGTAATACTCGTTTATGACCTCATTTGCGACAAGCTATTTTTTGAGCGAGAAGGAAATACGGTTTAATATCACTCAAAATGAAAAAAAACGCTTCAATGTTCAACTTTAGGCATTCTACTAACAGTGAGTAACTTTGCAACTGCATGTCAACACACTACATACACACATGCATACAAATATATGTTTGCTGTACCTGTTTAAGTGTCAGCGTCTGGTACTTTTCAAAGGCCTCTTGTGGCAGAGAGCCCAGCTCGCGAATCTTCTTCATGCATTCCTCTTTCTTCTTCAGTAACATGCCCTGTCTGTTGGTCATCTTCTCCAGCTCTTTGGTGTCATGGTTGATGGCTTCGTTCTGCTCCTTCTCAATGTTCTTCCAGCGCTCCATACTCTTCTGGTGGTCTTTTATTTCCACCTCCGTCTTGTCAATGAGGGTGTCCAAATCTGAAAATTGAGATGACAAACAAAACGCAGAGCATCAAAAGCAGGGCTTTTTGAGAGAAAAAAAAGTGACCCTGGGTATATTTGTAGCAACAGGCAATAATACACTGTATGGGTCAAAATTATTGATCTTTTTTGCCAAAAATTATTAGGATATTAAGTAAAGATTATGTTCCATGAAGATATTTACAATAGGAAATTTACCAAATATATCAAAACTTAAATTTTGATTAGTAATGTGCATTGCTAAGAACTTTATTTGGACAACTTCAAAGGTGATTTTGGATTTTTTTTTTTTTTTTTCACCCTCAGATTCCAGATTTTAAAATAGTTGTATCTTGGCCAAATATTGTCCTATCATAACAAACCAGACATCAACAAAGTTTATTCAAACCATTTTTGGGAAAATTGACCCTTATGACTGGTTTTGTGGTTCAGGGTCACAAATGACAATGTGTCTTCACTCACCCTCAGATCGAGCCATAGTGTCTTTTATGCGTTTATTAATGCCATCTAACTCGGAAGTTGTTGCTGTGAGGACAGTTCCTCCTTCGGTTTCTCTCAGTTCATTCAATTCCTACACAAACACACACACTTTATTATTGTATTACATGCCTTTCATAAAGGCTTTATTGGTGAAAAGGAAAAGTGTTATCTTCACCTGCTCGACTTGGTCGAGACGTTTGCGCAGGTTTTCGTTGAGGTACGTCTCCACCCTGGTCATGATCCCCTCCAGCTTAATTCTCTCATTCAGCAGCTGTCTGTTGTCCTATAGCAAAAAAAACAGGCAACGCATCTTTAACTGACCTCAGACTGAAGAGCTAAAAGCCATGTGTTCGGTTTTAATCATTTATTATAGAGGCAATTAAGACTAAAAACAGAACATGTGGCTTTTGGACGCATGAACGTACATCTAAAGGAATAAATGCAACTCATATGCATATACTTCGATGCTGAGCCTATCTGAGAATACAAAAGCAGACAAATTAGTAAACCAAATTGAAGGCCATACAAAAATAACAAAGGCTAATGATGTGGGCCGGTTATACAACATTTAAAGTAGCTGTTCCGATTGTTTGCTGCATATGTCGTGTGGGGCTGGAGGTGGGAAAGAGCTGCAGCTGTGGCTTCGGGACTGATTCTCATATAAATCTAACAAGAGCTTCAGACTAACTAACCCAGGGGTGGCCAACAATGGACTGGAGAAGAGCAGTTTGGTCGAACCATGATGAAAACTCACGTTCCTGTAGCTTTCTAGTGATTAGCTTCCTCGGGTGTGTTTGATTAATGTTGAAAAAACACTGGCTACCTGTGGACTAACACTTCTCAGATGAAATTATGGTTATAGAATAGAGATATCATTCACATTCCAAGTCCAGCGACTACTTTCTTGTAGCTTTGCGACTTCATTGTTGTTGGTGTAACATTTTATATTTCAACATATGAAGAGTTCATTTACAAAAACTGAAAAATAAAAAAAAAACATGTTTTTATTATGTTATCATATTTTTATTGTGTTTTATTGTGTTAGTTGTGTGGCTGTATTTTTTCATAATTTTTAGTGCTGTCAAATGATTAATCGCAAATAATCGCATACAAAATAAAATTTTTGGTCTATATGAACACATATATACTTGCATATTTTTAAGAAATATTTATATAGTTACACATCTACACACACACAATACATATTATATATATATACACAAACACAAGGAAATAACGTAATTTTTGTACTTCATATTTTTACTTCGTGCTTAAATTTATTAGACTACCACCACCCAATGTATGGCTTGTGCCACAGCAATGATTCTGATATTCCCCAATAATGTTAGTTCAGGGCAGCTGTGGCCCAAACCTTACACTGGGTGGGCAGTGGTCTAATCCATTTGTTAAGCACTATATAGATTTACACTCAATGTCGTTCAAGTCAATATGTAACAATGGTAAATAATTGTGTGGCTTGTTGAACCTGCTGCAGCTGTCTGATCTCGTCGTTGAGGTCATCCACCCTGCGCTGGTCCTCTAAACTGAGTTGAGAGAGCAGGTCTGTCCCCAGCTCTGCCTTCAGAGACTCCCGAGTGCTCTCCATGGCGTGCAGACTGGCCTCCAAACTCTGAAGACTGCGTTGCTGAGGAAAAGAGAAACTCATTTCAAGATTTGGCATGCAGCTAAAATGAGTGTAAATAATAGCAGTTATGGCATTACAGTAGCATGGGTTACCTTGGGCATAAATGTCTTCTCTGACTGCTGCCTCTTCTCCTTCAGCATTTTCATCTCAGACAGTATACTATCTCTGGATGCCTTGAACTTCCTCTGCTGGGTCTCGATTTGCTGCATCTGATTCATCAACTGGTCGATTTCGTTATTGATACGTGAAGAACTGAGTTAAGGAGCAGACAAGAACTGTTTTGAAAAAATTCTCATCTGCAGCAAGCTGCATTTATTTGTACAGTAAAAATACATGCCATGATTCAAGAAGAGTGTCTCAAAAATGGTCAAAATAATAGTATTTTTCTAACGTATTATTTTTAGGTTAAATTGTGCTTTGTTGAGTTATAAGTATATTTAAAAAATGTTTAGTGTTAAGTAAATATTTTTTTAATTATTGTTTGCAATTGACTTTTTTTTTTCCTAGACAAAACCGAGGACAAAAAGAAACAAACAACAACAACAACAAAAAAAACTCACACATTTTGTCTAATTTATATAATGGTAAAAAAAAATTGCCAAAATATATGGGGGGGGGGGGAATGTGAAAATCCATGTTTGGTATTCGGCCTTCGGTCCAGTGTTTTATTTTGTTAGGCTTCAGCCAAGAATTTTTATTTCGGTGAATCCTTACTTCTTGCTTAACTGTTATTGTAGTATTATTTATATAATATTAAAGTACTTATTAACTTTTCATTTTGACATTTTCAGTTTTTATTTCAGTTAATTTTTATTTGTTGTTCCATTTAGTGAGTTCCATTTGTTCTATTTTTAGTGAGCTGCCAAGACAACATTTTTACATTTTCAATCCAATATTTATATTTTATTATTTCAGCTTTATTTCAATTAACAAAAGCAACTTTTAATTGTTTTAGTCAACAATACAGCTGCTTTCGAACACTAAAAATAAAATAAAAAACGGATTACACTAACTCCACTCATCTCAGCAGCACAAATATTTTGACAAGCCGTTGAATACTTTGATTTGGTCTGTTTTTGCTGCGATTACGTCATCATATCAACTCTGAATGAGTCACAGTGTATGAGCCACACAAAGCCAATGCGTGTTGATCAACGGCTTTAAATGAACATCACACAAAGCCTTAATGGTCACGTATACCAATCCAGACACATAATCTCTCATCCCTCCATTCACTAATTATAACGCCATGTGTGCAGCTCACACATGATCGCATACACGATAATAACTAGCTGAATCACTCAGTGATCCTCTCTGACCTTTTGTCATCAAGGCCAATTGTACCAGAACGCTCTACTGGCCAAGACACACATTAGTAAGCCTTGTGAGGTTTATATGAGAAGGATATGTTCGATATTTCTACGCAGGTTCTCGTTGAGTTTGGCCTCCAGTTCTCCAAGCTCCTCCTCGGCCTTCCTCATGTCCTTCTGCAGTTCCAGACGAGACTTACGGGTGTCGTAGTAGCCACCAGTCAGAGCACCGCGATGACTCACTTGATCACCTGATACACAAAAACGAGGGTTTAGAAACCATACAGACTGAATAAAAGAAACGCACTGACAGGACGCCATTGCTTTACCCTCCAGTGTGATGCAGTCCATGGTGAAGGCTCGAGCTAGCTGAGTGGACACCTCCATGCTGCGGCAGATCAGCGTCTTCCCAAACACGTGTTTGAAGGCCTTGTCGAAGTTTTGGCTGTAACGGAGCTTGCTGATCATGGGGATTGCATCCTACAGAAAAAAATGTAGAGAAGGAACAAGCAGTTAGTAAATTAGAGGTTATTTTAACAGATTTCCACTTAAGAGAATAACAAAACATTAAATGCAGAGAAAAAGAAAATTTATTTGCTTTGTGTTTAAAAGGAGGGCTGGGTATTAGAAAAAAAGAAAAAGAAAAAAAAGCTTAGCTAGCTGCCAGTGCAACATTTCTCATTTTCATTTAGTTTATTTTGGAACACTAAAAGAATTATACATAAATAAACTAAAACTAATAATAATTTTACAAACAAGCAAATAAATAATAAAAATAAAACAAAATACATGGCAAAATGACTCTAAAATGAACGTTAAAACAGAAAATATAAACATCAAATTTAACTGAAACAAAAGCTATAATATATATATTAATGTAAATAAAATAAGCAAACACTTTTTTATTTTCATAATCCAAAAAAATACATAAATAAATGAAGGACAGGACTTAGTTTTGTACATCAGGAGTTGATTGGATGATATAATGTGGGCATTTCAGACTGAATACGGAAGAGTTTTTTTGGCCAATATTTTTCCCTTGAGAACAACAGACTCACACAGAAGTCGATTTCAAACCAAGAAGCTTTCTGTTGCTCAGTCTGTCAAATCTGTGTGGCCAACTTGTATGTGACTAAAATCTGTTTTTTGCCCTCATGCAAAACTCCAGACAGTGTGAATTTCTATTAAATTGACTTGAAATGACAGAAATTTCACCAAGTAACAGTTAAGTGTTGCAACACGACAGGTCTTTCCTTCTGCACTATGATGCACATTCAAGTGAAACAGATTCCTAAAAAAAAAAAAAAAAAGCAGCAACTTGTTTTTATCATCAGTATCCGATATGTTGGAAGTAGATCTGAAGGGATCAAGTAAATGTGCATTTGGGGAATCCAACAGTGTGCCTTTTAAATGTCATGTCAGTGGTGTAAGCTTACGTTAGTCTCAGGGTAAGCGGTGTCCCTGACGTCCAGTTTGGTAAGGGGCAGGAAGGTGACCTCTCCAGGCAAGTTCATCTTATTAAACTCCATCAGAATCTTGGTGCTCACTTCATCCGTTTCCACAATGTGGTAAAACAGCCTGAACAAACCACAGCACACACACAACTCCATCACTCTCAGTGCACACAAATCAACATTAACACTGATAATAATCAATGTGTCTGACCTGGTGCCAGCGGTCACCTCCACACAGGTGTAGAAGGCAGGTTCACACTCAAAGTTGTTCATGACAATGCCGTGGTAGCCGTTGATGACATGCTGGTTGATGCCCTTCCGGCGGAAATGTTCCAGTACTTTATTAATGCTGTCGATGCCATTCAAAATAGCCTGTGGAGAAAACGAGCAAACAACACGCAAAACATGGCGTTTCAAAGTTTGTACTGTCATTTCAAGCCAAGATGACAATCACTTCATCTATACTGATGTATATTTTTGTAATGTGGGAGAGCTGCTATAATTAGGGACTGACTCAGTGCTTGAGAAAGCATCCAGTGGCTAAGTTGAGCTTTGGAGGTATGGTTCAGTTCAGCCAATACACAGCGAATCGGTGTGGGCTGCAGTTTTATGTGACTTTCAATATATACACACTGGTTACATATAATAAACTCTGGAGTAGATTTGAACAATTAATCACAATAAAAAAAGCAAAATCATGATACAGCGTAGTGTCATTATCAAATTTCAATGGCTGTGATTTAATTAAAAATAAGAACTGCATATTAAGTGTGGCTATGGGGCCATTGAATGCTTGAATCTGATTGGCTGACGAACGTTCTGAGGTGTATTTTCAGCTAAAAGCCCAGTTAATGTAGTTCCAGGCAGCTTTTTGACCGCATTACATGACCATATCACTTCGCCAAATGATTTCTATTAGGGATGTCGATTTTCGATCATTTCCACAATCGATCATCATTTAAATTAATGATTAATTAATCGTTAGCCTTAATATTGCAAAATGCATAGATCTGGGCATCTGTTGCATGGGCATAGGCCTATAGTCAACGGCATGACGGCATGTGCAAATAGCTCTCCAAATGTCGGCTTTCTCACCCGAATGAAAGTGCTTTTTAGTCTAAATAAAAGGCTAGTAGCAGGACATTAAAATGAATAGATGTGATTATTAACAATTGGATAAAATTCAGAGAGCGCGCTGTAGTTTCACGCGGGATCATTATAGTTTGTGCTCTTTTAGATCCCACTGCGGACACCGCTGAACGCACCTCTTTAAAGGGTTTCATGGCACTCGTTGTTTTTAAAACACTAAAGCAAGGTTTGCAATTTACATTATCGGGATTTAAAATAAAAGGAAAGTATATCGCCCAGAGCTGTGACGCGCGGTCAGTGATCTGCTTCTAAAACCACTGGCGCTGCTAAAGCAAAACACACCGTTACCCATCTGAAACATTTTACTGTGAGTATTATGACACAAGTGAGGTACAAAGCTTTGTTAATAAGAGAAATAATTGGTTAGCAAGCAAATGAAACATTGCGATCATGCTTTTGGATTCATGCCAATTTGAGTGCATTCATTTAAATGAAGTCATACACAGCTTCTGTTTTGCTGGATGGTCAAGAATTTAATAATATTTGTTTCTTTTCTCTTCCTCGCTGTCTCCCTCTAGAGTCGCAGGTTTATTTTATTGTTGTTCATTTTTAATCTTTGTTTTCACATAATGTGGTAAACACGGGGGAATGAAAGATTAATAATTCGCTACAATCACTTAAATTGTTCCAGCATTTAAGTTAAATCATGAGTTTTCTCTGGAAAAGTTAATAAAACATGGTCAGTAGCCACAAATGAATATGTTGTAGGAACGAATGAACAAGTTTTAGGAATTAATACATCTGTGCTGTTTGTGTCATTAGCCCTGTCAAAGTGAAGTGCCTACAAACATGATAATAAAACATGACTTATTACTACATTTCAATCCATAAGAACTTTGTGTTGTATCTGTTGTAATATGGGTTTAAAGTTTGGATCATATTATAACGGTAGTTTGCACATTAGTGAATCATTTTCGTGAAAGATTTAGCCCCTTCACGGTCACTCACAGCCGTTTGCGCATTTTGCGCATGAGCCGCACGCACCCCAAAATGAAACTGATTAATCGACCATGATAGCTATAATCAATTGCATCTCTTATCGACAATTAATCGATCGTCGATCAATCGCTGACATCCCTAATTTCTATTATTTTAAAGGTCTTACAACCGCAAAATAACCAAAACCTACAATGACACTGGCCAAATTAATATAGTAATCGATGAGATAAAAATGATAATTTTCATGTTTTTGCCACAATATTATGTTCTCTCTCCTGGTCTCTTGTTAGCACTACTCTGACGACTTTATCCATAACATCAACTTAACAGCTTGACTTATTAACTGCATTAGTCTGCTATACAGTCTACTAGGTCTAAAATTATATTTTTGAAAATTAACAACGGAGGCATTGCATAAGATGCAAAAGAAATAATCCTACTCACAATAGCATTTTAAGTACAAAAACTTGACAAATAGCTTGAAATATATCATCTGACCGACGTCTTGAGGTGTGGCAACCGTTAGAATAATTGACTCTGGGCCATTTTTTCTCTAATAACTCAACGGCCCCGTTGTCAATTATTGCTTACGTATTTATATGTAGTCACAAAAGTTTTGGATAAACAAAGCAAAAAAAACTAAATTACATACTGTAGACCCATTCTGAAGGTGTAGAATTGCATTAAATTTATGTAACAATTATAAACAAACACTACAAAAAGAATACACAAATGAAGTACACAATAAGAACAGCAACATTCATCAACGTGTTTAAAACACACAGGTCTGTTTTGCTTGCTAACCTTTCCGGTTGCTGCTCGCAGTAGCTGTTGTTTCTTCTCCAGCTCTTCTCGTTTGGCTGCCAGTGCCTGCTGTTCTGCGTTCTCCTCTCTCCACAGGTAGCTGCAGGAGAAGGGACACGAACACACCCATCAACCCTGGCTCACAAACACTACGCCTGGCTTCAGCAGGAGACCCTATTCTATAGCCCATCCGTCAGGCCTCCTCGTGCTGTGAAACCTATGGTTCTGGGATTATTAATAACTAAAATGGCAGATGAGGAGGGGAACAGCTCGTACAGGTGATAAGAAAGGGTGGGATGTTGGAAAAATGGACCAAAGTCAGATATTTTCCCATGATGCGCTGGGAATAGGAACTTACTTTCTCTCGCTCTGAAGTTCATCTTTTCGGTTCTTCACCTCGTAGTACTTCTTGTCCAGCTCTTCCACTCGAGTCTTCACTTCACTCAAGTCCTGGTCCAGTTTCTGTGGCCAAAATCAAAGTTGGGAAGAAATGTTAAAGGTTCAAAAACATCTTAAAGGGGTAGTTCACCCAAAGTTACCATCCTCAGGTAGTCAAAGATGTAGATGAGTTTGTTTCTTCATCAGAACAGATTTAGAGAAGTCAGAAGAACATCACTTGCTCAGCAATGGGCCCTCTAGAGTGAATGGGTGCCCAAACACCTGATAAAAACATTTCATAATATCGAAAAGTCAAAAGTCATAATCCACAATGCTTCCTCCAGTGAATAAGTCCTAATCCCCTGTTATTAATTTTACATCATGATACACCCACATACATTTTAGAACCAATTGGACTGTTTCTGCTTGTAAACAGAAACAGTCCAATTGAGTTGTGCACATATCTCTCCTGATCCAAGACGAGATGACTTTTTAACAGGAGACAGCGAATATTTTGCACTATAGACTTTTTTCTTTTAAATCAACAGCACCGGTTTAAAGTTACAAGCATCTGGATGGATTTGTTTCTTAAAACAAATTTTCACTTTTTAAAACATTAATTGATGGAGTGGTGGATTACTTGTGGGTGTTTTTAATCAGCTGTTTTGGCTCTTATTTTGACGGCACCTGTTCACTGCAGAGGATCCATTGCTGAGCAAGTGATATGATGCTACATTTCTCCAAACCTGATGAAAAAACAAACTCATCGACATCTATGGCCCCGAGGATTTTATAAATTCCGCATTCTTGGGTCAACTATTCCATTAAAGAAAAAATGCTTCCCATAAAACTGTCAAAAGTTCTGTATCTATCTTGGTAAGATGACTATAGCATAGCCAAATCTCACATTATACTGTTCCAAATTTCTCTCTTTATTGGCCTCAGTGTCCTCCAGATCTTTGTGGATGGCAGCGATCTGCCGTTTCTTGTCGTTGATGGCTTGATCCAGAGACTTCAGCTCTTTCTTGATCCATTTGTCCCTTTCTTCTTTAGAGGTGAACTGACTGCCTCGGCCCTGTTTGGCATACAGGTCCGTTCGCTCTTGTGTGGCTTGAGCCAGTCTGAAAAATTCACAAACCAACACAATGACTCCAAAACAAAACATACTTCAAGCCACTGAAAGCATTTGTAATGCTTTTAAAATTGAACAGTTGAGATACTTTTTAGGAATATAAAAGGGATGGGACTTTTAGAAACAATATGATGGAATGGAATGCATTGCCCGTGGATTGAACAATAAGTGAACTGTTAAACTTAATTTATAACCTTGTAGCGGCAGAAATAAGCTTATTTTGGTTTTGAAGGACTGTGACGTAAACACACTTGAATATGTCCCACACCCAAGGTTCCTGCTTCAATAGCTAGTACGTCAACACAAAAAAGCAGTCCATGCTCCCCACTTCATGGGCCCTTTCAACACTTCAAAGAGTTTACCGGGAAATTCCTCGCTCCTCTCTTTCTTTCACAGTGTTAAATTTGGGTTCTGTTTCCTGCAGCTCCTTCTGCTTTTCTTCAATCTTCTCCAGAAGCTTCTGACGCTCTTTGAGCAGCCGTTTCTGTTGGACAGGAAGTGAGAGGAGCCAGAGTATTAAATCACATAATCACTCTTTTTATAGAAAGCCTAAATAAATTTTACATAAACGCTCACAGAGGGATTTCGTATTTAAATGGAGAAGAATAAACCGCACACAGACAGATTGTGTGTAGATTCAGCGTCATGAGCAGAACAAAGGGGATCTCCATCTGAGCAAACGTACATTCACTTTCACCAATCAAAGGGCAAATGACGCACTTCTGCCTCTCCTCCATAGGAAAGCACACACACACACTTGGCCAGGTGGGGCTAATCCCTCTCTAAGCCAAGCCTGGATGCAGGAGGGCTGACCGAAAGTGTGTATTTCACACATACAGGGATACACAAGCATTATGTGTGTGTTTGCGTCTGGCCACGAGCCCTGGCTGGAGTGAGCATGTGTAGATAGTGACGCAGACGGAGACACTGCGGACCCTCTGTTCATTAGTGCCTGCCAGCATTTCCTGCAGCTCTCTGGCTGTATGTGTGCATTTATGAGTGTGTTTGCATTTGTGAGCATGTGTATCAAAATCGCGTGTTTGCTTGTGTGAATTCGGTTACCGGTTTGTTTCTCCAGCCAATAATTCAGCGATAGCAATGGAGAAACTGCAAGCGAGTATTTGTTTGAGGAAATTAGGTTTAGACTTATATGCAGTCATGTATGACGTACAAAGTAAAAAAAACTTTGAGCATTTAGCCGTTTCATTTGAGTAAAACAAGCATCATATATACACACAGAAATGTTAATGTATTCATGGCAACTTTTGCCAGAAATGTATTATTATCATTCAGTAGAATGGATGTAATCCTACTACTAAAGTTTAGTAAATCCCCTTTACTTATCAATTAATTAAAAGATAAATTAACGTTTAATTTGGTCACTTGATAACCAGAAAAATTTTGCTAAATACACAAAGAATTTTATAAGGCTTCTGTAAGAATAAATAAAAGCTGTTTTTATGCATTAATACAACTAAAAATTGCTAAAACAGGATTTGGTAACAATAAAATGTAAGGTGAGAAACAAAATTGCGTAGGGCCCTAAAAATTAACTTTTTTTAAATTATTTACTTTACTTTTAATACACTGACATTAAGTAATGATACACTTCGTGATTTTAATTAATTAGACATGCTTTTTAATTATTAAAATTCTATTTAACCATTAAATAGGAGTCCAGAAAGTTCAAATTTTAAATGGAAAAAATGGAATTTGGAATATATGAAACGGAATTTTGAAGAAAAAATAAAATAAACATAAATAGACACTGATTTTTACATTTTCAAAGAATCCTGACAAAATACATCCACAAAAATATGAAGCAACACTGATTTCACCATTGATAATCATAAGAAATGTTTCTTGAGCAGCAAATCAGCATATCATAATGATTTCTGAAGGATCACATGACACTGAAGACTGGAGTAATGATGCTTTCCATTACAGGAATAAATTACATATTAACATATTTTAAAGTTATTTTAAACTATTTGTTAAAATATTTCACACTACTATTCTTCTTTCTGATCAAATAAATGCGGTTTGGGTGAGCAAAAAAAAAAAAAAAAAATTCTTATAAACAGTAGGGTAAAAATCACAAAACCAAAGGAATTTTTTCCAAAGCAGTAACTTTCTCTTTTCCAAGATGGCACTTCTTTGAAATGTGTGTGTTGTCGAGTGCATATGCGTGCCTGTAGCATGTGCATGTGTTGGTGTGTGTGCGTCTGCTAGTCATACCCTCTGTTCGCTGTTTCCTGCCAGCTCGTCCTGCAGATCTTTGGCTTTGAGCTCCAGTTTGGTCCTCTGTTTGATCTGCTCCTGTCGCTCGGCACTCAGCTGTTCTTTCTCCTCCTTCATGGCGGAGATTCGCGACTTCAGCTCCCTCACCACACGCTCAGTCTCCTACAGAGACACAGAGGTCACATACCATTACACAATAAGCCGTTTCATGACGTCCGAAGGTAGATTCTTAGTAAATCTTCATATTTGAATACTTTATTTTCTGTTTGTGGAGTCAATTTCTTATACTCACTGGATGAAATGTGAACTTAAAATCAAAACTTATCTCATTCACAACAAATGATCCTGGTCTTATTGAGATGGATTTATCATTGCCTGTTAATCTTAAAGAAAAAGATTTTCTTATAATGCTTCTGTGTACAGGTGGACGATATGACCAAAATATGAGAGTAATTTTATTCCATGATAATGATATATAATCACCATATAGCTATTTTTGCTTTTAGGGGGGTCTTGATATTTTGTACCACAGAAACTTCATAATTCTTGTTACCAGTCTCAATATCACAAAAAAAAGCTCCCTGAAGATATGTAAACAAAAAGTGATTAAATAATAAGAAACTAAAAACAAGCATTAAGAATAAAATTAAATAAGAATAGAATACAGTAAAATAAAAAAAATCCTGCATAAATTGTATAAAAGAATCTAATGTAAACATTCCGTATTCTGTAACAATTAAATATATATTTCTTATTAAAGTTGAAAAAGTGAGAGATTTTCTCTCTTTAGTTGTCAACATGAATGACTGACCACAGCAAAATTAGACTGCTGTCACTTTAAGAGCTGTGCCCGGATCCAATATACTGATACACATTAGTCTACACCAGACATGGCGCGACAAGTTCCCGACAGTTTGTTTAACATCATTCTAGCTTCTGTCTATTTTAATGGCGAGAAATATTCTGACTGTTATATCATGTTTATTTTATGTTTTTTATAACTCCAAAACTGTATTTTGGCTTAACTCTGTTAAAAATATCTTCAAAAGAGTTAACTGAATAATAAAATTTCCTCAATGAGTTGAAACCAGCACAATCCAATAAAATATGCTTAATAGATAAAGGCATTCAGCAGAAAGAACATGTTGGACGATCTACCCCTAGTATTAAAAACTTGTGCGTCATCCAGGGTATAAACAATCTGGTCCCGTCGGTTAGAAAGTGAATAGGAAATTCATTTCAAATTCCCGAAGGAAAACTGCTTCTGTGTTCTATTTATGATGTATTGACAAGTTTCAAATGACTTTCAATGGTCGCTTTGTCACGTCCAGCGTAGACAGACTTTAGTTGTTGCATCAGGTGTCACATCCGGTGTAGGCATGGTGTTAGTCACAAACGTCACACCCACAAAAAATAGCCCCTTTTCACAAGAATGATGATGCGTTTAACAGTCAACAGCATCATAAATCCTCAACTGTTTCCTATTTGTTTTTTTAATGTATGTACATTGATAACACTATTCTTTGTATTATACTACCTTTGCATCTAATTACAAAAAGAAGTTTATGCTAATGCAGGGGTGTTTCGAATGCAGCGTCTATGGGAGGGATGGTAAATTTAGATATTAAATTTAATAAAATATTGTTCTCTCTTCTCACTGTCGTTATCAGTCTCTCTCAATTTTTATTTTTATTTTAAGTCATAAACACTATCGTAGAGATTTTCTTCTGCTACCTGAGCAAATGGGAATGCAAAAAAATATATTTGTGGTTCTCTTCTATTGACTGCTTCAAGTTAACCCAACTATGATGACTTCCGCTGCTGAGAAACCTGGAAATGTGAAAAAGGTCCATTGGCTGAAGGTTTGTTTAAGGGCGTGGAAATGATGCCACAATAACAGACATAATCTCTGACAGATTTCAAAGATTATATGCAGCAAACTTCATATATTTACATACTTTTAAGCGCTCATCGTTACAGTTGTAAACATGACGGCTTTCTTCATGAGGGTCAGCATCATGGCATCTTTGTCTCCAGGCAGAACATTAAAGAACATAACACACACGTCTTCCAGAAATCCAGTATAATTTCAACCAATCTGACTCCGAAACTTCTGAAGTGTTGTATATGCATCAGACATCTAGCTAATGGTTTGTGGGCGTGACGTCTGAGGCTGAGACTAGTCGCAACACAAAGTGAAAACACTTCAGGAGTTCCAAAGTCGTCTTCGAATTGGTTGAATTATACAGGATTTCCAGGAGACACGTGTGTCGCACTCTTTAACATTCCGCCTGAAAACAAAGACGTCATGATGCCATACTCCTCAAATCTGAAGAAGAAAACTGTCATACTTACAACTGTGATGATGATCGCTTATCAGGATCAATTAAACGGTGGATTTTCATAAGCAATACTTTTAAATACTGAAAAAGTTTGCACCATAGAATCTGTAAAATAAGAGTTTAACACACCAATTATGGAAACACATAAAGCCCCAAAACATGAAGCGGCACAAAACGAGTAAACAAACTCTCAAAAAGTTACACGTTTTTACCTGTTTATCTCTTGAAATAAAAAAGGTTTTTGTATGATGCACTCAATTTTTATTTTTTATTTATTTATTTATTTATTTTTAAATGTAACATATTCCCAAGCAAAATGTTTTGCCATGATGTTGTTCTGATAGTTTTCAGCACTTTTCCAGAACAAGAACACACTGAAGAGCTCAGTTTACCTCCACTTTGTCTCGAGCATCTTGTTGAGCATCTCGCAGTTGTCTAGATTTGTCTCCACAGGTCTCTCTCTTAGAGGACAACTAGAGGAGGGAATCACACCACGTCTTTATATTATCAGCAACAAAGCATTATACAGCGCTAAGGTTAATACAATTAGTGTTTGATTTCTGTGTGTATTGATGTGTGCACCTCGTCCAGTTTGGCCCGTGTCTCATTGAGCTCCTGGTTGTAGATGGTGTACTCCAGAGCTCTTCTCATTTTGTCCCACTTCTGGTACTGAGCCAGCTCCTCTTTCTCATCCTCCAGAGTGTGCAGACGCTCCTCGATATACTTAAGCAGCTCATTAATCTTCTCTCGCTTTCCCTCTGTACACATACACGCAAGAACAAACTGCACATCACAAACCTTTGACCATATAAAAAACATCAACAGCAAACCATTTATTGCAGTGCAGCCATTTACACGATTTGGCTTCAGAAAATAATACAAGGACAACCTGTTTTCTTATTTGACAGGCTATATTTCCAGATGATAAATGGCATTTTGACTTTAATAACGACACATTTGAATAGAAATACATCAATGAAGGGCCTACCTGTTTCCTTCATGAGCGAGATACTCTCTTCTTTACGCTCATCGTAGACTCTGGTGCCGGCCACTTCTCTGAGCAGCTTCAGACGCTGAGAATCAGGCGCTGTTGCCATCTGATTGATCTGTTCTCATGTTTCATAGAGCAAAACGAGGATAACAAAGGGAGCAAAGTCATTTAGCAACAACATTAGCACCACTTTACTCCCAAGAGCCACATTCTTGTTTGTAAACGAGCATTAATTTTAATGAAAGAGATGCTGCAGTTTGATACAGTCCCAGAGGGCTGGAAAACACTGTTTTAGCTGCAGTTTAAAGGGATAGTACACCCAGAAATTTCAATACTCATCATCCACTTGTTCCAAACCTGTATGAGTTTTGTTCTTCCGTTGAACACAAAAGATGACATTTTGAGGAATGTAGATAAACTGCTGACAGTAGCCATCGACTTCCATAGTATGTGTTTCCATATTATGGAAGTCAATGTTTGGATACCAACATTCTTTAAAAGATCTTCTTTTGTGCTCAACAGAAGAAAGAAACTCATACAGATCTAGAATAACATGAGGGTGAGTAAATGACAACAATTTTTTTATTTGTAGATGAACCCTTTAAGTGATAACAGGTTTAAAATAAAATCATGAATTGTAAACAGCCATTTATAACTGGTCCCATGTCAGAGGACACTGGTGTACCTTTCCCTGCTTGACAATGTAGTAAGGGTTGCTGCGGGAGAAACCAGCGCTCTCCAACAGGTTCATCACGTCGTTCTTACTGAAGCACACAGAACACAATTCAATTAGCTACAGATCTAAGCAGTCAAAGCTCTTCTGATATGTTACAAGAATTAAACTTACGTGACCATCTTTTTGTCCAAGAAGTACTGGTCTTTCTTCGCTCCAATGACACGCCGCAGAGACACCTCCTCTTTATCAATCTGAGGGCAATGATGTCCTGTTACTCGCCTGCCTTTAGTTTAGTGCGCTTCTCAAGATTTAGGATAAATTTCTTACCGGCAGCCTGTTGTCAGAGTTGTCAAATATAATTTCCACAAAGGCTGAAATGACTCGAGGACCGGTGCCTTCCTAAAAATTACATGAAAACATATAGTTTAGCAGAGTTAGTGAAAATTATTTTATATACAAAATTAATAAATAACATTTAAAATAAGAAATAATCAAGCAGAATAAACAAACATTACTTTTTTTCTAATTTATTGAAGTAAAATATAAATAAATTAATAAAATAACTCACATGAAGCAGAGCCAGACGCTGCTCAGGACGAAGATGACTGAACTCATCACTGAGTACAAACTGTATGGCTGATGGGAAAAAAAAAAATTCTCATCAAAAACTATTCACTTTTAGTGTATTGATATATTAAATGAAGTGTAATAGATCTCTTTTACTTACCATAAAAGAAGTTACTCTTTCCTGATCCATTTCTTCCAACTGTGTAAAATGAAGTGTACACGAAATGTTACAAAAAAATACATTTTAAAACTTATATTATAATTATTCTTTTTATTCCATATTATAGTTCTATTCTTTAACTTCATGTTTTATGTAACAGAGTTGTAAAAAAAAGAAAAAAAAAAAAAAAGAAAAAAAAACATTTCACTGCATGGCATATATGGTTACACATGTGACAGATAAAACATAAAAAATATTTATATAAAATATCAATTTTGTTTTATTGTTTGGTTTTAACTATACATTTAAAAATATTATATTTTGTATAATATTTTCCTTTTTTATTATTCATTTATTTACCAATTTTGCATATTGACACTAGGATGAAACTATAATGACAGGAGTGGGACAGTCTTACCTATAACATTGTGTTTGGAGCTGAAGGGATCAACCACAGTCTGATCTCTGTAGCTGCGAAACCCTTGAATAATAACCTAAAAACACATCCAACGTCAGTAGTATGTTATACAACCTGTCAGAATGCGTTTCATACAAATATACTAAAAGTAAACAATGAACTTAAACGTATAATCCAAACAAAAACTTACAGAGACATGTATGTGTATCTAAAACAGCACTTAATATAACAGTTTCATATAAGTTGCATAACGTTACTCCAACACGCCGTGTTAGTATTTACATCAGAACCAGTTATAATTTCATTTCTACTCGTAGTTTGCTCACATCTGAACAGCAGCAGCAAACAAAAGCTTATTTAATACTGACTGTTTAATATAAATGTTGCAGAATAAATTTGATTGTAACGTTTTGCGGGTTTTGACAGCTAATGCTAAAGCTAATGCTAACTTCATTGAAGGCCAGGTACTCGCCAAAACTTATAACCCAGCTTGCTCGAGATTAAGAAAAATGCGTTTTGTGCACATCTGGCAGTTAGAATATGCAATTAAGTAGTTGAATCTCATGATTCAACATAAATATCCTAATTTTACAGGCAGCGCGCGTGAGTCGCATTTCAGTCACTTACCTGTTTAATGTACATGGCGGCTTATGCTCATAAGTCTCCTCAGAAACCAGCCGAATAAAGCCGAATTAAACACCCTCCTCCTCAGAGAGAAGAAGGGTTAAGAGAAGATAAATGTGCCTGCACACCGGATAAATTTGTCTGATATTTACTCCTCTGGACTATCAATTTTTATTTTCCCTCCCCTCACGAAACAGACATAACAGTCAAAATGGCGACAGAGGCGGGACGAACAGACGAATCTACTTGACTTTTTAGGGGGACTTATAATTATTGTTAATTATAAATGTTTAAAGGAGTTGTAATGGAGCGCAGAAACGTCATATTTCAAGATAACTTAATTATATATGTTATGAATTCAATTTTAATGACCTTTTTGATCATAAATTAGTTTCACGTCCATTTTGTCTGTAACGCTACCCCTATTTCTGTAAAGTTAGTTTAGTCCGTAAGGTAGAGATTGGGCGCCAAGACAGCTGCTCTGCAGAATAAACACTTGAGTAAAGCATGTTATGCTCATTCATCATTGTACCTCCTTTCACATTTATTTTTTTATTTCTTTCTTTTTAGATTTTTATACACCAACAGAAAAGTATCATAGTATTTTAGTAGTACTGAGACAGTATATAGACTAAATAGAGTATATGGATACTCATTCAATAGCATCTTTTTTACACTTAAACCAATCGAACAGTGTTGTGTAAATTAATCTAAATCTAAAATAAAATAAACAACTATACTAATTACATGTTCGAAAGGGTAATTAGGTTACTATACTAATTATCTGAAAGTAAATGTAATGGTAACGCTTTACATACAACATTGGTAGACTATGGATTATGTCCATTTATATATATATATATATATATATATATATATATATATATATAAAAAGTGATCATTATTTCAGAATTATCCTTAAATTTAATTTATAATTAAATTCATATCCAAATGGTAATTAATATATACAAAGTGAAATATAAACTTATTATTTATGGATTCAGTCAGATTCTGTGAATAGCAGTTGCTGTTTGTGTGCCTGTCTGACACAAGCTCTTTTTCCCCCAAAGAATGGGTATTTTGCTA